>VZSV01000015.1:10118463-10167562 GCA_013398735.1 Nothocercus julius
TTTTTCCTTTTTCACTCTATGCTGGCATAAGATCATGTGGAAGGTGATTGTCTAGTCCTTCAAACCAGCTGCTCTTGTATTTTGTATGACTGCTTCTCTCTTCAGCATGAGGCCTGGCAGAGGACAGCAGTTGCTGAAGATGGAGAGTCTGCTTGTGAGTGCAGGTAAGAGGAGGGGCACAGGGAATCAAAACGAAGCAGTGGAGGAGCAACAGAGAGAGGAGCTTCTGTGTGTCCCTTAGGCTTGGGACAGCATAACCTCCCTGTGATCAGTGGAGCTGTAGCTTGTGTAGATGGTGAGAGTGAATGTTGATCCCTAGCATGTGCAAGCTCAGATACTTGGCTTTTCTCTACAGAGGGGGAAGAAATAAACATGTTGTTACAAGACCTGAGGAATGA
This sequence comes from Nothocercus julius, assembly GCA_013398735.1. Classification (NCBI taxonomy): domain Eukaryota; kingdom Metazoa; phylum Chordata; class Aves; order Tinamiformes; family Tinamidae; genus Nothocercus; species Nothocercus julius. Next base: position 10,118,862 of record VZSV01000015.1, read on the forward strand.
CCAAGGTCTTACTGCACATCTGTTCTCCACTCCTCATTCCTTATGGTTATTTACACAGCGAAACTTGCTGCAGTCATGTTAATGAGCAGACAGAGCTTTCGAGCAGAGGGTTGGTGGGAGCTGCTTAAAATTCCTGTGTCCTAAAACTGAAGGACTTCAGTGAAAGAAAGCTGCCCAGTGCTGAAGACAGTGAACCAAAATAGATGAGAAGGGGTTGCAGGGAATGAGGCAAAAATTCAAGGATGTTCCCTGTCCAAGGCTGAGATGGCGCCAAGCTACAGGATTCCAAGTTCTACCTCTCTAAAGAGATCTTCTTGGGCTTTGGTGCACAGGGTTAGGGTCTTGCCAGGGAAGTGAGGCCCAAGTACCGATACTTTTGGGACTGGGGGTGGTCGTGCACTGAGACAGCAGCATTCAGACTGCATTTGGACACAGGTTTAATTCCTGTATCTCAGCAGCAGCAAACAGCGAATATTAATGGCCACATAGGAGCAAATTTAACACCAGGTTATCTCCTGTTGTTTCCAGGAATAAATGTGGCAGTGGGGAACCCTGGGTGCTGTGTGAGCGCCTCTGTTCCAGCAAGACAGCCGGCCTGCAAAGTGCATCCTTCTTGCCAACCTTCATGTGTTTTGCAAGGAGATTTATTTTTTAAACCTGTACAGTGTATTAACCTGTGGCCAAGCAGTTGCCGTATGAACCGTACCGGGCTCGCAGGGACGGACACGTGGTCTGGGAAGTGGCAGAGCAAAGTGGTGGGTGCTGCTGGACCCAGGAATGTCGAGGGTTGCCAGGGAAGCGGGAATAAATGGAATGAGGAATAATTTTCAGAATTTGTGTTGGTGCAGGGATGAAGCCAATGCCCTCTAGTGGTTCGTTACTAGGGCCTGGATGAAAGAAAAAAAATACACCCTGGAAGAAGGGCTAGATTTTTCTTGAACAGGTGTAAGAAAGAGCAGAACAAGAAGTGTTGAAGAATACCTGGCAGCAGATGCACTTGCAAAAAATTCTCGGTCTGGAGAAGTTTGGGCTAATGAACCATATTTTGAGCTCTGTTTCAGTGCAAACCTCACTCGCTCATCAGATTTGGGCCGAAAATGGAGAGGAGGAGGGCAGCAGGGCCAGGAGCTGCCCTTGCTCATACCCGGCTCTCCTGGCGCTGGGAGGGGCTGATTCGGTGCTCCCCAAAGGAGGCCCGAAGGAGTAAATGGCCTTGGGTGAGATTCCTGCCCAGAACTCTGGCACAGGCAGTGAGTTTTTGTCAGAGCTGAAAAACCACCAGAAACCTGCACAGAAAAGGTTGTGAGGCAACAGAGGTTGCTTTTATTGAGGTGCCTGCTTCTCTTGTGCAGAAATGGGAAAGATGAGGGAGAAGAATTGCATTTTCTTGACTTGGAATTTCAATTGCGTGAAGAATAAGGCCACCCCTGTTGCCAGATGAGCTCATCCCTTTTTATCTTGTGACCTCGTTGGAAGGGACCTTCAGCGGTTACTTTTTTTCATAATTCTATGGAGTTTTTTGTTAACGCTATCTAATTCCTTTTCCAGCTCAGCGGTGTACCTGAAAAGCCTAGGGCAGAAAAATACAGCAACAAATCCTTGAGACAGGGCATTAAGAGGATGTAAACTCCTCTTTGCTAGCCCTCCTGTTTGCTCATGGGAACTGTGACAGCTCCTGAGGGTCTGGTCCTGAACTACCCCTTGACAAGCAGAAAGGTTTTCCAGTCTCTCTGCCCCTGTGGGCAGGGACAAGGGGTTGTTCTGCAAGAGTGGAAATATTCTCAAATTCCAGTCCCACCTTCTCTCTCAGGGCAGCCCCTGTCAGACAGTATAAAAGCACCTAAAATCTCAAAATTACTGACTTGGTAATTTCTGCCTTTTCATCTCCTGCATCTCAGGCTGGCTGTCTCTATTGCTCTGGATAAGGCTGGGTCTGCAACCCCCTGGGGCTGGGGAGAGGGCTGCAAGAACAAGAACTTACTGCTGAAAGTCCTCGGGAGAGACAGAGCCCTGAGAGGAGACGGAGCTGAGGTCCTCCCTCCATGGAGGCTTCTGACAAAAGTTCTCCTTCCACTTCTGTAGCTGTGCTGGCCTTGGGTAGCCCTGTACAACACCACAGGGATTAGGAAAACAAACAAACCAAAACACACAGAAAAGGCCAGTGGGGCTTATGTGGGCACCTGCTACACTTTCACAGAGAAAGACATGGGGAGAAACCTGCTTTTTAAGAGATGTTTTAGAGGTATTTGCAGTGGGTTAGCTTGGGTTGTGGGGCTATCAAGCAGCTTCTCTTTTACTTTAAAAGAAAAAAAGAGGGGGGGGGAGCAATTTTTCTCCCTGCTGCAAACAGGTCTCAGGACCCAAAAAGTTGCTTTAGAGCACTTATTTTCCAGTTTAGTTTAGCATTTGCACAAATGTCTAACTCACAACTTGATATCACTGTTAAAACACACTGACCTCAACCTGCTGCCAGCTCTGCTTTCATAGTGTATGACCTCATCTGAACAGAGCCCAGGCACCCTTTCATTTGAACTTTGGGATATCATTAGTGATTATTTATTTTTAGGCCTAGTTTGAATGCTATTCTTGTGTTCATAAAAATAGTATTCCATGGAGAAATAGTTTTTGTAAGTCAGGGTATGTACAACTGAGCCTCCTTTCGTATTTCTCAATTTCCGAAATGCAGCGAGCAGCTTCTAGGAAGAGGGAAGAATAAATCCCACCTTTGCGTCCGCAGCGCTCTCCTTGGACAGCCTGTGCACTTCTCTTCTCGCAGCGGCTGCGGACTCAGTGCTTGCCGTGGACACAAACAGAAGCCCTGTGAGACCGGGCGCGTGCCCAGCGCGCGGAGCAGCCGCCAGCTCGGGAGCCTGGAGGGCATCCTACCTCCTGGCGCTGCCCAGGCTCGCTTCTTCGACCTTCGTGTCCGTCTCCATCTTCTTCAGCTTGAGCCTGATCAGGGCCTTGCACAAGGAAAGCAGAGTGTGTTAAGCGAGCTCTGTGTTCAACCAGAGAGATTTCCACACTTGGAGGTGAGGAGCCGACTGTCAGGGCGATGTTTTGGTAATCGAGCCCAGTTCCCACAAATGTCGCAAAATCCTTGAAACTAATATCCAAGCAAATCCAGTAAGGATTTTTTGTTTTCTTTCTTTTTCTGATGTTTAGTCTTGCAGAAGGTCAGCAAGGGCCTGAGCTTGGGTAGGGGAACCTAACCTGTTTTTGAACCTAAGCTGGTTCTTCTGCTGCTGAACCAAGTCTAACTGGTGCTGGCCAGGGACTCCTGCCCCCTTCCCTCGTGAGAGCTGTTGGTTTAACTTGGCTGTGTGAGGTGTGGAAACCTACAGAGAAACTGGAGGCAGAGGAGGGTGCCAGCCCTGCTCCCCGGGCTTGTCAAGGCAGGCAGACCCCCAAAAGCGCAGTCTGAACATAGAAGTGTCTCAGATCTCACGGGAGATGCTGTGTTCCACAGTCTGAGCTTGGCATGAGCCTTTGGCAGGAAAGGAGGAGGGTGGTTGTAATTTCAAGCAGAAGGGACAAGTCGGGGAAAGTTTTATTCCCTCTTTGTGTTCCTTTCTGGCACATAAAAATGGCCTTAACTCATTGGGATGTTAAGGATCGGCAGTTCTACCGTTTGGTCTTCCCAGATTTTCTTAGATGCTTATTTTCTGGATTTTTGAAGCCTTTAGCTGAAGAGATAAAGCTGAAAAGTCTGGACTAAAGACAGAATGAAAAATAAGCGATGCTGGTAATTAAGCTCCAAAAGGTGTATAACTGCTGCTGTCTCTGTCCTCCTCTTACTGCCCCTCCAGCTGCGCTTTGCCCTTGGTCTGCATTTAAAAACCTGCATCAGCTTGAGCAGAGGGGTGATCCCCACTCGCTGCCCCTGTCCTAGCCACACCAGTGCAAGCAGCCTCTTACCCTTTCCATAGGAGTACATGTAACACTGGATCCAAAAAAATCAAACGCTGGGTGTTCTTAACTGGTTATGGCCCTAGTTAATATAACCCCTTCGCTAGGGCTAGAGCAATAGACTTCCTGCTCTGCTGGATGAAAGGAGGTGGTGACAGAAGCATGTGCTTACCTGACTAAGGAATTCATTGATGGCAAATTCTTGACTTGGTATCGCTGCAAAATCTGCCTTGACTTCTGAATAGGTGTCATTTATAATAGCCAGAAACATGTTCTGCACAGGAAGGATGCAGTTATATGAATGCAATTTGCAAGGAAAATATGCTGGAATTGTGGTTATTTCGAGGCTGTTTGGAGAAAGGGAGAGCTGGGGACTGGATTAACATGGTGCTGCTACGCCGGGGCTGGGACTGCCTTGGATACAGCACCACCTTAATGCTGCTGGGTAACTTCTGGCCTGGGTCAACTTGTGCCAAGGAGCTCAGATCACCCCTGCCTGCCCAGGGCAGTGAGGGCAGCCTGGGCAAGCAGGTGTTATGGGCAAAGCTTTTCGCTTGGGGCAGGAAATGATTCCTTGGGGCACTGCACAGCAGAAAGCCCCAGACACCTCTGCTGCTTATGAGATGTTAAGATGGCACCTACCAGCAACACGAAGAACACGGAGAACACGAACGTGATGAAGTAAATAGGCCCGAGGATGCTGTTTACTTCTTCTATAGTTGCAAAGTTGAAATCTCCCAGCACAATGCGGAACTGCGTGAAGCTGGGAGTAGAAAGACAGGAATGATGTGACTTTAGCTTCTCCTCCAGAGCAGATTTTTAAGCGTTACAAAACAAGGAAACAGACTGAAGGTAACTGGAAGAGGCTGATTCGCTGTTATCTGAGTCACTGAGGTCACAAGCAGAATGTGGTCAGTTGGGCATTCAGGATACATAGGAGAATTTGAAAGTGCAGAAGACTTAAAATATCTTACAGCACGGAAGATACTTTTATTGTGGATAAACCACTTTTTTATTTAAAAAAATTATTTCCCTTTTGTTTGAGCTCCAGGATCCCACATCATCTGTCATTACAGAAGGTAATGGCATAGGTTCCTATGCTGGGGATTTTATATCCAGGTAAGACAAACGCGCATTTCTTTATTCCTTTGTATTGCAGCCACTCAGATCTATGTCACATCCAAGTGGATCCGAAATGAAAGATAATTTTATGCTTTAAGGGTGCATTAATTTTACAATGGAAAGCTACTGTCAGTCTGGTAAATTAAAGAAATATCTCTACATTTTTGATGCACTGTATTGGGCTCTAGACTGCTGGAACAGACAGAATGGACAGACCCCAGGCAAATGCTGCCTAACTCCATTCATAGGTTTGCTCCTGCCAAAGGGAGCATGACCCAGAGAGAAGGTGCAGGGAGAAAAGCAGTGCCAAGATTATGCTAGATGTGGAGTCAAGTCCATTCTTCTCAGTGACTCCTTAGCAGCTTTTCTGTGAAACGGTCACAGCCCAGAACAGAGCACGCACCACAGGTGACGGGGTAGAGCACAAGGTGCAGGGACCATCAAACCCAGCTCCAAGTGCCAGCTGGAACTGATCTGGTGCTGTTGCTACAGTGAGTGTCGGAAACAAAAATGGGGGAGAAAGGCAGCGTGGCCTGCAGATGGGGTTTGGGGAGTCTGAGCTGCGCAGCTGAACGTTTCCTTAGAAGAGCTGAGGTTCCTGCACGCGAGCCCATGCCTGGGGGCATAGGTGAGCAGGGAGCTGCAGTGCACACCCAGCAGCAGCTCTGCTGGGTGGTTCCAAGCTCCTGCATTCCAAGAGGCAACACAGACTTGTACTTTTTAAGTTCTCCTTAGGTGAGACTCTTTGGACCTGCAGGGACTGGGGTCTTTGTAGCAAAAGGTTTAGAAAGGTGCATACATGCAGTTTTGAAACGTGGAAAACTCATCAACTTGCGACCCGAAGACCAGATAGCCTAACTGTGCATATGCAAAAAAAATGATAAAGAACATTATGGCAAATCCAATGATGTCCTTGGCACAGCGGGATAAAGTGGAGGACAGCTGAGTCATTGTTTTGTTAAAGCTTACATATTTAAATATCTGAAAAAAAAGAAAGAAAGAAAAAAATGCTACTAAAAGATCAAAATATAAAGTATTTTAGCAGAATTTCTGGAATGTCATCCATAACCATAATTTACAGGTTAAAGCTCATCTGGAAATGTGTGCCAGATATGTTAGTGGAATGAATTTGTAAGAAGCCCTGAGCCTGGGTGTGTTTCTGGAGAAGAGGAACGTTCTGCTGGGCAAATAATTTAATCGCTGAAGCTAATTGTGTGTGAGCAGGTCCTTCCTGCTGCTGGGGTGTGTAATCTGCTCTGGCAGATATGGCCCTCCGGTCAAGGAGATGTATGTGACGCACCAGCCCCTGCACCTGAGGATTCCCTGGGGGACTGAGTTGGTGAAGAGCTGTCACTCTTAGTTTGAATCTAAACCAAGGCCTGGGCAAAATTGCGCTGTCCTTGTTCAATGACAGATGCCAATTAGCAACACGGTTGTGCTGCTACATTAATAGTAACCAGCGTGCAGGGGGACGATGTGGGGGAACGTGCAGCTAGGGTGAAGAAGCAACATAACAGGGAAGGCTGGGGCAGAACTGCTCAACAGGCAGCGCTCCCGAACTTCTGCTTTGTGCAGCCTTGGCTTGGGAGGTGGAGGAAGGCCAAAAGGCTCTTTATTTTAAAAGATGATGACCTGGAGAGCAGATACATGAACTGTGTTTAAGTATTCAGGGTTTGATCTAAAGTGTGCTCTCTTCTGGTGGACACGAGCATCTCCCCTTCTGTTTTCCAACTGCTTTGTGCTGGGTGCTTTACAACCCCCTGGGGAGAGGTGGCCCGTAAGCAGCCTGGGACTCAGCAGAGGACGTGGGTTCACCCAGCCCCTCGGAGCACTGAGGCCAAACCAAACTGGAGCTGCTGCTCCAGTGCATTGGGTGCAGGGGAAGGGTTGCAGACCCAGGCCGGGTCTGTAGGGTTTGGTGGATTGGAAGTAGGGGTACATGCAACGTGCGGGAATAGTTTGGGCCCTGAGTATCCTGTTAGAAATGAGAGCAGCTTTTTATCTTGGAGAAGCTGCCTGCTCTGTCCTGAGAGCAGCAAATCCATTTGCAAGTAAGAATGAAATTAAGGGGAGTCCTGGAACAAAACCATTTCTGAATCAAGTTCAGACACATTTTACCTTCCTCAGCAGTTAAAAACTAGCTCTTGTTTTCATAGCTCTTAGCTATGAAAGCTGTGAAGGTCAGGCTGTGAGTGGGGTAATAGTGTGTCTAGGGATAAAACCTGAGTTTGAGGAGGCCATTTGGGCAGTTATTTCCCAGCTGTTGCAAGGTAACAGCTGTCAACATGCAAAAAAAATTTAGATTTGGAATTTGTAACTCATGTTTATGAGAATTCCCTAAACAAGGAGATAAAAATTATCTCCTCGGGAATCTTATTAAAAAAATATATATATATCCCCCTCTTAGGCCAGCCATTGCAGTTCACCCATGGAAAGGTAAGGGCAAATATTTATAATGTGCTTAAAAACATGATTCTCAAGTACAATAAAAGGGAGCAAGAATCTGTACCTTTATCCAGGCAAAGAAGACATTGACAGCAATCATGTTGTTGTAATGGACTTGCCAGGATGCAAGGAAATAAAAGTCTGGATACACAGACGAGTTGGACAGCAGCTCTTCCATTAACAGGGACACTTCTACAGTGCGGTAGATGTTGAAAGCAATGGCAAGGATTGATATCTGAAGAAAAGCAAAAGCCAGTGAAACTGAAGTTCAGTTACCTCCCTCTCTGCAGATTTGTCTTAAAGAAAAGACTACTGATTTCGAGAAGCCCTTGATCAGGTTTCAAGAACCAGATCTTATTACATGTTTGGTCATCAGCTCTTAGTAGGATACTTTATTGGCCAAATTATTTGTAATTGTCCTATGCTACTGTTGGATAATAGAACAAATACTACATACATTCTGATTTTACTAAGGTGACCCTGTTCTGTGCTTGTGTCTCCCAGCTCTGCAAAGATCACAGCTAAAACACCAAAGGATGGGAAAGACATGGAGCCTCACGGCAAGTGGACAGCAAGGCAGGAAATGTGTTCAAGTTCCGTGTATCCCAGTGGGTCATACGGCCTCTTTAGTGCACTATGGTACCAGGAAAAGTTCTGTAGTGCACTACACTCTAACCAGGGAAAGATTTGGGATGTTCTGGGTCTTTCGCTGGCTATCCAGTACTACCCTACATTGGTATGCACAGAGGTAAGAGTTGATGTGCAGCTTACCACCACCAATAGTATATTCAGCCAGTTCCAGGCACTTCTGAAATATTCTGTTTTCAGTTTTGCTATTTTTATGACTTCATGGATTATGAATGCAATGACAAACAAGCAAAAGGTGACTTCGCAAGAGGCCAGAAAGTAATCGTAATACGTGACATATCTGAGGAGCTTCACGGAATAGATCTGTGAGGAGGTGAGAGCCCCCCCCGTTGCAGGGAACTCTACCACCAACCTGGAAAAAAATTGGGGATGGGTGTTGGTTACCGTTGCTCTAAATCATCTCAGCCCTTAATATTTTAATATGAATTATTGCAATGTTAAGAAATCCTAACTGGGACTCCAGCTAGACTGCATACTTTTGCAAAATGGGCAGCTTGGTAACTCCTGCACCTCTAAGATCTTAGAAGATCTTAGTACTGAAGAGAGTACTATATAGTAGAGAAAGCTGAGACAAAAACAAGAAGCTCTCTAGATACACTAGTGATTGTGTTTGGTTGAAAGTCTCTAAAGAAATGGTGTTTCAGAAAGGAGCAGCTATTCGCTGCCATACCCTGAGTTTGAGATGCTTGTCTTTTTCCCCCCACTAGCTGACAACAGGACCAAAAACCCTATTTTTGACTTCTCAAAATGCTGTGCAGTTGATTCCAACTGGCGGCAGCAGCCAGCTGCACAGAGCAGAGACCACCTCTTTAAAAGACTGGACGTGAAGGATCTGTGTCTGTTCCCTGCTCTAGCTGGATTTCTGTATTTTTTTTAAAGTATTGCCATGCCAGCTGCCACCTAACTCTGTATGCTAGAGGTGAACAGCCTTTCCTTGTGTCCTTAAGGAAGCATCATGCCTCATTAAATTGTATTTCACACGTAATAAGGTAAGAACTCACCTGATTATACAGAAAAGGTTTATGTTAGCGTTATACATAGAGAAGTCAATAAACACAGCCCTGGTTCCTCTGGTGAGCCAGCTGTTCTGCCTGAGAAACACCAGCTTCTCCACGCTCTCCTGCTTGGACTTCGGTAAATTGAATATGAATCCTCCATTGCTGTACAAGCCCGCATATCCCCAGTACCATGGGGATAAAGAGGAGACAGAGAGGTATTTCCACCTGTTGGAAATGGGAAACAAAGCCCCTCGCCGTAAGGAAACTGGACGGAAATAAGCTTTAATTTCTATTATATAATTTTACTTGTTAGTTCTTGTGTTCTACTGCATTCACAACCAACTTTTTAAGATAGACCTTTAAATAATTCTTTCCTCTACATCAAGTATGCATGAGACATGGCCTTAAAATATTCCCATTTATTTTGCTTGGCTATTGACTGCAATATCACAAAACAGCATTGGTAAGGAATCTTGACTTTGCCCAAATTGGACTAGATGGTTTATTACCTTAAGCCCTTTATAGGTAAATGTAACGTCTCTGGTTTGCACACTTCATAATTAACGTGGAATGTTCACATGCTCTTTCTAGCTACATCAGTGCTAAATTAAATGTGTGAAGCAGCCTATTTGGATCTGTTTTCAGGGCATTTTTGCATGATACCAATTTACAAACATGTGATTTAAATTCAGGCCTCATATAATTGAACATTGAACTCCAGAGATGTTAGTGGAGAGAGATCTATTAACATGTGCTTTCACTGAACAGGGCTCGTTGTTTCCAGTTCTTCCTGTTCCTCCTCTATAAATTTTCCATGCCAAATTCCTCTCTATAATGTTGGCACAAAACCAAATCCATGGTTTGTCTCAACATGAACAAGTGAAGATCGCAGCTCATTGCATACACAGTTCTTAACTCACTCAAGAATAGGGGCATTAAGGATTTATTTAGGTTGTATCAGTGGAGTTTTCAAAACCATTTCTGCATTTGATGCCTGGTTCCATTTGAAAGTGTTTTAATTTTGAGAATCTCTTATGCATATGTATCCAAAAGAAACAACAAGAAAATCTGAAGTAGGATACTTACTCAGACCCATTCTTTAGACCAAAAGCTGACCTGTCTTCAGCTCCATAGCGATACTCACAGTAACAGTCTTTTAAGAGAGTCCGGAAATACGGGTAGATGGAACAGGTACTGTTACGCACTTTTAGCTGTCGAATCTGGGCTACTCCCAACAGTAAATTCTCATAGTAGATATGGCTGCTGTTTTTCTGCATGGGTAATGTCATGTTGTTGTACCATTTGTCCCAGTAGAGTCCGTCCAAGAGGGGACCTTCTGCAAACTATGTAAACCAGAGAGGTTACGATTCAAACGAAGATGAAAATATTGCCATTACCCAGCTCCTTCACATTCAAGCCTCTGCAGGATTTTCAGGTCACCTATGGCTGGAGAGTCTTCAGCTAGGACACAAGCACTGACCACTGATACACTGTCTTATTTAAAAGGTGTATTTGCATCTTTTCTTTCTATGAGTCAATTCTGTTCCCTATGAAATTCTGTCAGAGACTTGTAATAGGACTATTCAGCAGATGTCTGGAATATGCCTCTCTTTGCATTTAAACATATTTGTTTAAAATTCTAAGCATTTGATGTTGTTCTGACACAATCTGTTGTTTAGCATACTCTCTGAAGACCTGTTTTGAGATATATATTTCTGATTGCATTTTGGTCATCTGAATCTAAAGAAAGATGTATTTGTTTCTGAAGGAAGGGAAAATTTTCCTCCTTCCTCAGTGTTCCTTAGATGCAGATATAGATCTAGCAGTTTCCTAGAGCATTACACTTGGGGATAATATTACATAAAACAGCATGCTCTGTGGTTTGGCACCACCTGACCATGTATTACAACTGCTTCTAGTACATGAGTACATATATCGTATTCCAAGGACTAGCTGTTTTATAGACTAGCTATAGTCCACAGAGCAGACATAATGATACGAGGGAATACGGATCCTCCGAATGAGTTGTTAGGACCAAGCATTTCCCTTTGTAAGAAAAACTGTGAGGGAAAATAATTATTTTCCCATGTCAGCTGGGCAATACCAGTCATTCTGAGGAGTCCTTCATCTACTAGTAAAAATAGAGGTATCTAGTTTGCAGCCATCATGGAAGCGTGATGGTAAAGCTAATAGCAAACCAGATAAACCAAGATAGTAGGTTCTCCTAGCACCAAACACAGCTTATCAAAAATGGCCTTTTTTTAACAACCAGAAATGAACAGAATGAAATGAAAGCGCCCAATTTTTCTGCTTTAATAGAGTGAATATAATGCAGCAATTAATTAGCACAAAATTTTCCTTGGTTTATTCAGCTGCTCCATCAAAACTGTCAATATTACTATTTTCCCTTTTTTTTTTTTTTAAACAGATTTTCAAAGCCTCACCTTCCAGAAGTCGCCGATGCTGCTGATGCTCCTGAACGTAACCCCGTCTGCCTCGGAGGAAGAGGTTTCCAGGAAAAGATGCGACATCACCCTGTTCAGGTAGTACATGTCCGTGCTGACCATCCCGAATGTCACTGAGAGGAGAGAGGGGGGAAGCTCGTAAGTCAAAATAAGGGGGTGGCAGCAGCTTCTGAGAGCCTTGTCCCTCTTCAGGCATCATTAATGGTGAAGCTGCTAGAAAAAAAACGTAGGCAGAGCAATTTGACTTAGAAATGACAGTTCTGGCTGGGGGGATAGGTGGAGTTAAGGGTTAAATAACTCTGTCCTTGTCCCTGGCCAGTGTTGTGCGCTGGAGGACATAGAGGCTGTTAATGAGACTGCAGGTTAATGACGTGTCCCTTGAGGACACCCAGGTGTTGTCGGTGGCCAACTCACGGATGCAGAGGTCCGCCAGGAAGACGATGTAGATGAGCAGCTCCCGCAGGGTCGATTTCATCTCCCGCTCTTTGCCATAGCTGGGCCGCTGCTTCACAACGGCCAGACCTGAGGAGGGAAGGGGAGAGGCGGCGGCCATGGCGGGGCTTGGAAGCGAGCCAGGGCCGAGGAGGCCGCGCGCTTCCCGCCGGAGCCGTTAGGACCGTAAAGCGGGTTTGGAAGCTCCCTCAGGTTGCTCCTGAGGGTGGAAAGGGCCCCTGGCGCCCGCGCACCGGTGCCGCTGAGACGCTGCTCCTGTGCGAGCAGCCGCCGCTCCATGGCGGCGCCTCCCGCTGCGCCCCGCGTTCGAATCCCAACGGGCACCGCCGTCCCGCCGCGGCCTCTGCCCCTCCCCGGTTCGGCAGCTCCCCTCGGATTGCGGTTTTAATTCCTGTCGCTCCTCAGGGCGTTGGGACGTCGCTGCCGGGGAGGCTGTTGAGCCCCTTGGCGCGGCTGCGTCGCGCCGGCGCTTCCCGCCTGCCGCTCTCCTCTGCAGGCGTGAAGCAATAAACTACAGCCTCAGATGATGCTGCGGGTTGTCCCCCGCTTGAGGAAGCTCCTTGGCCCTCTGAGAAGAGCGGATGCGGCCATTCGAGTGAGTGTTCACGCGAGCACCGCGCGGTGTCACCCGGCTCAGGCTGGGCCGGAACGCTGTGTCCTTCCCGAGCGGGGCCGGGGATGCTGCTCAGAAAGCAGCTCCGGGAGACGCGGTCTGCGCTGGGTCAGCTCAGAAGCATTAATTGGGTGTAACTGCTAATTAGCAGGGCAGTCCTGCGGTGGTGGAGCGCCCGGAGGAGCGTGTGCTGGTGCAGCTGCAGCATCGCAGTGGCAGGTTGTTGGTGCTTGGGGTATTGGCCGAGCGATCCAGCAGCGTGGCATGAAGTTCAGACCTACAGCAACACACCCAGCTATCACCCAAGCTGTTTTTGAGGTCTGGGCACCCACAGCAGGGTTACTGTGCATGGTCATAGGGGCATTCAGGCTAGTTTCAGCTTTGCAGGTTTCCTTCAGCAGCTGCAGTTTGAGAACAAGGAAGACGCAAAGAGCAGATTTTAGGTGGCTGGAGGGTGGCAAAACCAGGTTTGGGGTGCCTTGAGCACCATGCTTGCCAACTGCCTGAGTGCGTCAGCTCAAGAGCTTGCTGAGAGCCACGAGCCAGGTCCAACTCCTTGATGGAGGCAGCAAAGAGGGAGCAGCCTCCACACTCCCCATTAAAAAATACACACGGACACGGCCTCCTTGGCACCCTTTAAGGGAGTGTCAGCATCTTGTTGATGCTGCTTTACCTTTAAGTGCGTGAAGGACAAGGAATAAGGGCAGCAGAAAAGGGGAGAGTACAAGGGGCAGGCTTAGCAGGGGAGAGCCCAGCTTTGCCAGCCGCTAGAATAAGCGGTCACCACAGCCTAGAGTGGATATTTAAAGTTTTATTTGTCTTTGACAAATTCTCATAAAAACACTCTAATCTATTGGTTTTTAGTATTCAGGCAGTACAGAGTTCTGATATTATCAAGAGTGATATTAGAGAAGCAGTACAAACCAATCTACTTTAGCACAGGTGTAACTAGAACCACCCACACTTGTAAAAACTAATGGCCCTGCTTTCCTGGGCTGTATGGTTAAAATACAATACTCAGTAAAGGGTTACATTCACCACCCCATATAAATAAAATCTAACATGGTAAAACTGGAACAACAGAATGTGCAAGAGTCAAAGTAAAAATATATAACTAGATATTTTGCTAGTTAGAGCAATCACCATTTAACTGCATCTGTATTGTAAGTGTCTCTTGTAGGTGCAAATGGGTTTTCAGTCTTCATTTCCAGTTAAAGTTCATCACTTTCGTATAGTCCAGACTGCTCAGCCAAACGCTGAAACTCTCCTTCTGGTGAGAAAGCTTGTTTCACATCCAGTCCTCTGCCATTGAGTGCCAAATACTTGCTGAAAGTTGGTCGAACCCGTAACTGCTTTGGGGCTGGAACCGGCTTGTTTGCATGTGCTGGAGGAGAGAGAAAAGTCTCTTACAGTGTTTTCCCAGGTACCGATGATATGGCAACCCAAATATTTTTAAATGCAATGTAAACCAGCAAACCCTTAGGATGAATTTAACAGACAAGCCTGTATCCAGGACCCTGGAGACTGATGGGAAGGCCCACATCCATCCCACTTCTTGGTATCAAGCAAACTATAGTCTTTAAATAGTGCAGGCAGCAGATGCAGGCAGACCATGTACAAAGAACACATTACACGGTATTCTGACACAGAACAAATGCAGTATCTTGCTGGACTAGTTACTTTTTGTCTATGTCAGTATCTTGGGAAAGAAATCCACCCAGGAGTTAGCTTTACAAGGTTAATATTCAGGGCCTGTCCTGAATACAAAGGCAAGTGTCTGCTTAAGTTGTAGGCTGACGGTGCTGTGATGTGGTACTTACTTGCAACCTCCAGTCTGGCATGGCATGTGGCCACGCCTGCTCCATTAACTGCAGATACCGTGTACCAGCCAGCATCTTTCTTGTTGGCGTTATGAATCAGGAGGCAAATCCTTCCTGTATTGTCATGCAACAAGCTGCAAAATTAAAGGGTTGATGTGTAAATGCTTAGAGGGGGAAGCAGATAAGACAAAGACACTGAAGTTAGAGAGGCAACATACACACTAAGGAGTTGAGAAAGCCCTAGAACAATTTTTGCAGGGCATTGCAAATTGTTTAGGCATCAACACTGTGTTGTTGTGTTGCGAGAATACCACTCATTCATGGTGTGGTAGTGTGCAGGTGGCATCAAGGCCCTCTTGTAGTCCATACCACCTCAAAGCCTGATGGGCACATTGCACATTTCAGTCCTCCAGCCTTGCTTCCCCATGGGCACTGGGACTGCTACCAGCCTTCAGAGTGGCATCTGGTCACAGAGTTTTCTGTCTGTGCTCTCAGACAAGACTCTGAGCGTTGCATCTGTCCAACACATGGGCCTGTGTCACATGTAGTAACTGAAAGGCATAGCTAGCCAGGACCACTGCTTTTAGAAACCAGCTCATTCAATTTTGGCTTAAACACTGGTTATCATTTGCTAACACACCAATGACCAGCTCATTAGTAGGATACCTTATTCGGTCTGTATTATATTGTACCATTTCATTGTTTCTTTTCCAGTAAATCCGGGGTGTTGGGATGGCAGAGATCTGGCATTCGAGCCTGGCTGTATCTCCTTCAAAAACTTTTTTGCTTTGTGGTTTGAAGATGAAAGTTGGAGGAGTATGATGCTCTTTTGCTAAATTAAAGAGGAAAAATAAGGAATTATACTTAAGTATTGAACATCAATAGCAGGCTTTGTTTACACGCTTTTAGAAGGCTAAATGCAGAAAGATTAATGTCCCTTAGAGTAACTCCATAGCCTGTGAGCAATTGCCAGGAGCACTGGATATAGTAGGCACAAATTCTGCTTTAGAAAGACAGTGGAGTAACATGTTTATCAGTACTGTGATATCTGAGTGATTCCCTAGTTCTGGGCAGGATGCCTAGGTATTCCCATACAAGTACTTTGAAGAAATATTGACTCCTAGAAGTCTGCATTAGAATAATCTTGGAAAAGATAAAGCAATTGTTATAAACTGAGCCCGAGTACCTGGAGATCCACCTCTGCTTCCCAGTTGTTTTCGTATCCCAAACACAGAGGCAGACATTAGACTACAGACACTTGCCAGGTAATTATTAGTCCTCAGTATCTTACCAATTACTTCAACTTTTACTGCAAAAGAAGCTTCCCCTGCACGGTTGACAGCCACACATTCGTATGTTCCCGCATCAGATGATTTGACTGCTTCAAAAATAAATGAGTGGAATCCTTTTTCTGACACTATCATTTTGTGGAACTGATCTTGGTGAACCATCCTTCCATTCAGATACCACATCACATCTGGAGTTGGCAGTCCACTAACCTGTAAAGGAGACAAAAGAAGTGAAGAGTTAGAGTTTTAACATAACACAAAGACTTAAATGGTATAGGGATTTGGATGCATTTACATTCACAGGTTAGGCATTTTGCCTTAAAATGCCTAAAGATGGTGCCCAAGACAGGCAAGCTGTTGTGTGCTGCACACACCACAACGCTAGCGGGAACAAAAGGCTGCCATTACTTTAAAGTCGAGCCTGCAGAACCGTCCCTCCTCAATAATCACATCTTCAGGCACTTGTGTAAAACGAGGCTGAAAAAACTTTTCCTGGATCGAGTCATGTCCATGTTCATCTCCTCTTGAGGACGGTCTGCTCCTAAAAAGGACACGGTACCGGCTGCGTTAGTTGTGCAGAAGTTACCATAGCACAAATCACATCAAAACACTGATTGCAGTCTCAAAAATCCAACAGTGCAATTCTGTTTTGTTTTTCAGCTGCTAGGTTAGGCATGAGTTTTGATCAACCATTTATTTTGCAAGAGGTATTTGATTTAACATAGGAGTATCACATAAAAAAACTCATCTTTAGCCTAATATCCCGAAGAATTTGCAAGAATAAGGTGAGCTGTTTCATTGTGGTCTAAGGTTTATATTTATTCTTTATGTTGTTTGAACTTGCTTTCAGTGCAGGTACATTAGAACAGGAAGCATATTTGCCCCAGGTATATGGAGTGTTTATGACTTTAACATAATGCTTAGAATTGTCTGGATTTAGATCACAGTTGTCATGAACCACACACAAACAGTAGCATTTTAGTTGAAAATAATTCATTTTAGAAAAACTAATAAAAAACTAATCTTGTCTGGAAACATTTAGAATAACGTCTTCAAGAGTAGCTCAGTGCAGGTTTATGCATTACCTTACGTGTGTCGTAGGAACCTGCAACCTGATGTTTTCTGCATTCTGGTGCTTGGAAAGAGAAAGAGAAAAGATACATTACTACAGAAAAAGTTTAATTATAAGCTGAAGGGAAACCAATTTTGAGATACTATACTGAGAGCTGCTTAAAAGCAAACTGAGTGCTTCAGAAGTCTCTGGGACAAGATTTAAAGCCATTTGCCTCGGGAGCTAATATGCTTGGTTTTCACCCTAGACTTTTGGCCACAGCAGTAATGAGTACTATTAATAGCATGGGACAACTTCTCATCACTTGGTGCAGGTGATAGGTGCAGTAGATGCCTTTGGCACCCAAGGCTTTTGGCAAGCCCAGTAACCTTTGTTAGAGGGGAACAGTTTCACTACAGTATCTAAAATGAGAGCTAAGTACAGAGTGTCCTTCCCTACAGCAGGAATAGAAGCAGAATCACTGGCAAGAACACTGTTTTGTGCCCACTTAAATATGGTACCAGGAGCAATGGACCTATGTTGAGCTGGAAAATATTTTTCTTCCTAGATCACAGCCCCAGCTATGCTTACTGTCAGCTCCACAGTCACATGAGTAGATTTTCTAAAGAACCCAGGATTGAATCCTGCTGGGAATTTAGATGATTGGAGAATATAAGTAGAGCATATTACTAGAGACTCATTTTAGCAGTGGAATCAGATAGAGGAAATTCTGCATGAGAATGTCTGGGGTATTTGCATTAAGCCATTATGGTGCTTGGTTCTGTGCTTGGTAGCCCCGTCCCGTGGAACACTTAAGCCTGGGTTTAAGCTTCAAGCACAGAAGCATCTTCAGTTGAGCAGAAGTGTCATGTGAATCAGGGTTTTGTTGGATGGACCTCAAAGAGTTCCAAAGGCAATTGCTTCCATCTGCTCACTAACACAAGTACTGCTTAATTGGTTATCTTGTGAAATGATGCTGTAGAGATGAAGCTGCTGCTGATAATTCTAGTGTTCTGTTATACAGACTGGCTGTGCAGTAGGTTATTGTGGAGTCAGGAGCCTGAATGAGTCACTGACTCATATTTAGAAATAAGACTGAACCATGCAAACCAACCTCCCCTTCCAGTCTTTGCGGAAGATTGACCCCTTTTCAGGGACCTGCCATCACTGTGTTTTGGGCTGAATATTTCCTTGCTCTGTGGAAGATGAGATCTCCCTTGCTCTCCAATATCCATCACATTCCCTGCTGTTGACATCAGGCCCTTGGTGGGCAGGAACAGTTTCTTTTCAACTCCAACTGCATGATCCTTAAGTGTCATGCATTGAGGAGACCTTTGCTAACTGCATTTGGGAAGGTGTGTGACAACCTGCTGCTTCCCTCGCCACGCGTGCAGACGGAGGGCAGCTTTCTTGGCTAAACCAGGTATCCAGAGTCACATCATAGATGTGTTTCCATTAACTTTGACCAAAGAAAGCTTTTCCCTGGCCTGTTTGGAATAACCAATGAATGATGCAAGCCCCTAATTAAAATGGTTTTCAGCATGCCCGTAATAATATCTCCTTGGCTATCGGCATGTAGGTTGCTAAAATAACCTCTTTGTCTCCCCTTAATGAGCGCAGTCTCCTGAAAAGGATCAAACCCAACCAAAACTCCTCCAAGGTCCTGACCTCTTATGGTCAGTCACTTATTCCAGGCAGTGACAGGTGTAAATCCTGCTGTCCTGGCCAAGTGTGAGCTCAGGCGGCTGGGGAGCGGGTACCTGCGCCCTGCGCCTGCAGGCAGGGAGCAACGTGCTGGGCAGCAGCTGTTGTAATTCCTGCCCAGAAAGGTCATTCCTCCAGATCAGGCCCAGTAAGGGGATGCAAGCGCTGCTGTTAGAGACTGCATAAACTCTCCCCTAGAAAGCCTCTGAAATGCAGCTCTACAGAGCAATGCTGTCCTCTTCCCTTTCCACTTGAGCCCCAAGGGAATCCCACCGTGCCTCCCCACAGCAGTTCCAGCTGCTCGCAACACAACCACCATGAAATCCCTGCTGCAGGGACGGGGTCCCGGTTACCTGTGTGTTCTGCAGGCCTTCTTCACTCTGTGCTTCTAACACGGATGCAGCGTTTTCTGGTCCGAGCAGCCTGCGAGCCATTCTTTCTTCATAAGTTAATCGCTTAAAGCAGAGCGGAGAGGAAGTCTAGTTAGCAGTCCACTTGCTGTTTTAGTTCATCTTGTAAGAGCACATTAATATGCCTCAAACTCAAGGTGTTGTCAGCGAAAGCAGCAGCTGATTAGAGACCCCACGTCTGTTCCAGAGGGTTTGCTGTCCGGGATGCCTACTGGAGTCAACCTCAATATATACACCAGAGCAATGCATAAAAGATTAAACTGTCTGTTCATCAAAGCCTTTTTAATTCCATCTGTGGCCTTCCACGCCTCCTCTTTCTGTGCTGGGATTATTTATGGATAACTGATGGCATCATCTCAGAAGCCAGAGTAAGTCCCAGGGTACCTTTCTATTAGTGCTGGGAAAACTTTCCAAATCATTCAGCCTGGATTTTCTTCAGAAGCTAAACGTTTGCTGGGTCTTAATGTCCCTTTTCTCCTAGAAAGGCGGGAACTACACCTGGAATTTGTGCAGTGAGGACAAGCTCCAGCTGACTATCTCCAGAGCCTGAGGCATATGTGCAATTGCTCCTTTGTAGGTAAAGGCCTGTGGGGTCTCGTGGGACTTTTCTTTAGAACAGAACAAGAGGCATTTTTTGGAAAACCCATGGGACCTTAACATCCCTGAGATCATTACTGCTGTATCAAGTGTGGCTGAGACTGGCCAGTCAGTTCAAACACTGCTGGAGGACAGGGAAAGGGGACAGGATCGTGATTGCATGAGCCTTATTTGTAGCCTGACTTTCTGTGGGAAGAAAAGCTGGCTTGCAAGAGCATGCTTTGTTAAAGCAGGTAGGACATTCCTGTTAGGGATGCGGTAACTCAGATTTGACCTAGTATGTTGTTTGCCTTCAATATTTAAAATTATATATGTATATATATATGACACAAATCTGTTTCTACTGAAGGTAACTGCAAAACTCCTTTCTCCTGTGGGAAGTGGGATAACACTGGGCTTTTACCAGCCTGCCTCCCAGCAGCAGGTTGGCTCCCACATTAGAGACCTGCTTGCTCTAGATGAGAGTAAGAGACCTTCTAATAGCAGACAGGATTAAAAATAAAAGCATATGTGTTTTCCTTGATTTGTTTTTGTTTGTATAAAGAGAAATCAAAGAGGTTTTTCCACAGGAGGTGAAGCTACAGTGGGTTTCCAAACCCCGAGCATTTGGGGTGCTTCTCCAAGTTTTAAGTATTCAGGGGTGATTCATCAACCCTTGGCACTGGATCAGGGTGAGAACATGACTGGAGAACCCTGGGCACTCTCTTTGTTTTTTTTAAGTTATCTGTGGATGTGATATTTAGGAGGATACCCAGCACAGAGTTTGTACCTTCTCTGGGTATTCAAATTCCTTAATCCAGACTGGAGCCTTCTTAATTTGACTGCCTAATTTCCAGAACAGCTTGAACAGCACATGCTGGCCAAGAGGGTGGGATTAGAGGGAAAGGCAATAGCAGCTTGGGCACGCTGCTGCACCAGATTGCTAACAGGAGCCATGGCAGCCCTTCCTGGGCAGGGTCACAAAAGATGCAGACATTCAGCTGCCACAGGAGGTGCCTACAGCCAGATTTACAGCTACCCTCTCTGCTGCCACGCATTCAGGCCGGCTTCCATCATCTGCTAACAATATACGGCTCCTTTCCTGGGAAGGAGCCTCTGTGGCAGAGCTGGGCCCAGAACCTGCCCCAGCGGCGCAGGCGTTTGCATTGTAATAACAAGAATAACCATGAGTGCTTTAATCAGCAGGTTCTCCTTACCTGGTTGCCATTCTGGAGAAGGTTGTCTTTGCATCGCAGTTTCCTTTCCAAGTCCTGAATGAGGGCCTCTTTGGTTCCTCGAATCTCGTGGTCTGACGTCTTCTGCATAGACTTGATGCTAGCTTGTTTGTTATACATCGGTTTTGAGTAACTACTCATGCAGAAAGGGGAAACAAAGTTATCCTTGTAGGCCTCCTTGGCTGTTCACTACAGCTTCACACACCGAAATGTGAACCTGCTACCTCGAGACTATGGCTCAGATGAACCTGTAAAGCATTTGGATATACGTAGGCCAGATCAGGGATCAAAAATCTAAGGGGAAGCATCAAGGTCTAACCAAGTCACTGGTTGTCCTCCCACAACACTGTCCGGGTAGCCTGCTGTGGGCAGCATCCTTAAATTTGCTGTGGCCCTTCTCCTGTCCCATATGTCCCACTAAGGTTATCAGTATTTTGAAGGAGCCACTAGCTCCATTAAATCCCGTGAGTTTGTCAAGGGACAAGTTAGTTGATTAGGTGTGAACAAATAGCTTATAGTTATTTACTTCTTCTGGGTACCAGAAATAACCCAAGCTAGGCTGGTTCTTTAGAAGCCTATGCTACATAGATACCCCCATCTACTATATCCTGTAGTCCATAATCAAGGGACATAATGAAGTCTTGACTGTGGCAATAAGGTAAGTCGCAGACTTGATTCTGAAAGGTGTAAGGGAAAGAGGAGATTTGGAGATCCCTCCAAATGGGTTGTGAAAATTTACTAGGGGTCACAGCGCTCTGCTGACAATATTTAACTTGATTCTTTAAGCGCAGTCAAGCTTTGTATTTGGTGGTTGTATCAGACAGTTATTTGTGTTCCTAATTGTCTTCCTTCAGTAGCTTGGGAGTTTGTTCCGCTGATGGGAACAGGGCAGAAGAGCTATGTTGCCAGTATGTATTCCCAGCACTGGTTGGACTTCACTTGCTCAAGAGCAACAGGTTAAGTGTCACGTTCCTGTTCACCCTTTTATAAAATGATTAGTAAAATCCTCGACTTGCAGGTTGTTGCATTTAGTTATTTGGAAAGGCTTATGTGAAAAGTGCGGAGAGGCACCAAAGCCCTTTGCGATGAACACAAACAGCCCTACATTACACACACAAAACCCAGTGGTGCTTCCAGCTGCATACCTAACCCATATACACTGTCCTGCCCTATTAGCAGTACTTTTAAGAAACTGCTTGGCGTCACAGCTAACCCACTCATTCAAGTATCACCTTTCCATTCCCTGCAGCACTGTGCTTCAAGAAAAGCCCCAAACCTAGAAACATTCAGATTCCCTGAATACAAACTGCCATTTAAGCCGAAGTTAATACTGATGTGAGCAGGAACCCCTCCTACACTCATCACCGTTCTAATAGCTCCAGTTGAATGTTTCCTGCAAGCCAGGACCTCCAGTTAACATTGGCAGGAATACAGGGTGGTGAGAAAGCAAGACCCAGCTCCCTGTGAGATCTCACTGACCTTGAAAGATACTTGGATTACAGCCCAAATGTAAAATGATATAATACATATCCAGGAAAGAATTTAGTCTTCGGTCTGAAGGGGTAAAATTTTTCAAGTGACTGCCTTTTTGTTAGTGCGTTTGATTAATGAAAACCATATTGTAAATAAGTTTAGATCATAATATGTAGCCTGGAAATACTGCTGAGACTGGCTAGGATTTTTAACAGTGCTTCTATCTGGAAAATACTTTTCCCCCAATATAAGCCATATTTGTTGGCAGAAATTCTTTTAAGATGGATGCCCATCTTCTCCTCTGCATCCCCTTTTCATAAAGGATCTCAATCACATCAAGCTAAAGCATTCAAAGCAACTCAAGCAGAAGCCCAGCAGCCAGCGACACGGTGTAGCCAGTGACGCTGCACAGTTTAATTCCCAGTTTATAGCCCTCTCTTCCACACTGACACCAGGAGCGAGCATGGAGCCTTCTAACCTCATCCACTTACTCCTGCAAAGCCCTGCCTTGGACACCAGAAGTCGAAGGGAGTTGTGCCGTTGGCTCCAGCAAAGCCAGCAGTCCAGTTGGGGCTGGGTTGGTCAGTGCATGGGAGAGTCCAGGTCAACCCCCATGAGTTCAAAGCGAGGGGAAGTTAGAAGCCTGTAGGTACTTACTGAGGATCCACAGGAGAAGGAGCTTGGCTGTTATATTCGGGCTGCGAGGGTAGCACTGAGCACAGGAATGCTGCGGGGGGTTGGTTAGGCATGGATATAAGCCGGTGGCCAGATGATGAGCTAGCAGGAGACTGCGCAGATGCAGGTGTGACGGGATATGTGGATTCCTTAGGGGCACTACAGGAAGGCGAGGAGAGCGTGATTGAAGAGCTCAGCGATGAAGAGGAAGAAAATTTCTGCCCGCTAGGGTTACGTGGTTGTATTAGGATGGAGGACTGTTTGATTTGTCTGCTTGACTCTGTAGAGGCTGTGGCTCCTGGAGGCTGCTGTTGCCCTTGACACATATTCTTAGCCTGGATAAAGTGTTTTGGACGTTCGTAGTTAAACATGGTTGGCTGGTACATAGAGGATACGGATGGGAAGTTATGGACACTCATGGGTGAGGTTTCACGACTGTCCTGGGTTTTTGTTGGTGACAACTGGCTTTGGATAGGTGGCTGATAATAATTAGATGGCAGGCCACAAAAGCTTTCCTGGCTGGGCTCCTGGATAGAGTGGAACCCTTGCCTTGCAGAATAGAGGCTGTCTTGGTGTGGATTTTCCCTTAAGGAAGACAATACAGATAAAATAAATTTTATGGAACAATCTGAATCGCAAAAATACTGATTCATGAGCAGTCATTACCAGCCCAAAGAGCACAAAGTTCAGGCAACTGACAATTAAACCTTAAGCTTAAAATAAAGAGTTTCAGGATTGACTGGACCTATTTCGGATCTCCTTCTCTGGAGATCTTCCAAACCCGCTTGGACACAGCCCTGAGCCACCTGCTCTAGGTGACCCTGCGTGTGCAGGGGGGTTGGACTAGATGAGCTCTAGAGGTCCCTTCCAACCTTGAGCATTCTATGATTCTATGAACTATATGAACACTTCTGATTACAGCAACAAGTCATAGACTCTATCACATCCAGCTGCAGTGTTCACCACTGCTGTTTTATCTAGAAGAGCCCAGTAAACGCTAAAAGAAATAGCTGTTGGTTCATTGGGATGACGCACCAGCTGCCCAAGCCTAAGCCAGCCTTAGACAGGAGAGCTAGGCAAGGGAATTGCCACATACCATCCTAATTCAAGCTCTTTGGACCCTACAGTTTTGTACCTCTCCCAAAATACCCAATTTCTCCTACAACAGTTTTTGAATTAATAGCTTTTTATAACCAATGGAGATTAGGAGTTGGAATGCCCAGGACCATACTTCTCCATTTGCAGTGATGTATGCAGCTTGTTTTTATGGTTGGTAATAGCCGGAACGATACAGCTGTGGGATGAAATAGCACAAGCAGAGCTGCTCGGAGGTGCTGCGTGGATTTTCAGGTCAGTGATAGCTAAACTGGGCTTCTCATTGCTTTGCAGAAGGGGAAAGTTTAATTAAAGGGACCTGAGTTAAGTTGGTTAAAAACTGACAAACAACTTCAGCTCTGCAATAAATAGTCTTCTGCTAAAATAAGTGAAAAGGTACTAACATAAATGAGAATATAATTCCACACAGTTACATGTGCTGGAAAAAATTGTAATCTTGTCCCACTGAGATCAGCTGTTTTGCTGCTATATATACCCGGTATATTGTATTCCTTTCATCAGAGGGCCCAAAGGAGGGTTCCAGGAGGTCATAAATTCGCAGGGGGATCAGCTGAAGGCATCACTCTTGTTTTAAAGATTCAAAGCTTTCATTTTCTAAAGGTATTTATCCATATTAGCTGAAAATGAAGTTAAGTAAACAGAAGTTTTGTGGTAAAAACTCCCTAACTTTCTCCTTGTCATACACTGCAATTTGAAGCCAGCCCAAACTTTTGGATTGCATCCAAACTATTTCTCATTCACCGGTGCAGAAACCTGCTTGAATGTTGTTTTTAAAACCTTTTTTAATACCCCTGCCTGTATATAGATTTATTCATTTCATCTATAGATTACATATGAAAGTCATCTCTTACTTTATTTTCCAAAATACTGTAGTTAACCAAGATACCAGATAAACCTGCTGCCCTGGGTCGCACAGATTCACTCGTCACCGCAAGGGATCGCTTACGTTTTCCTCAAATCATCCCACCACCAAGTAGGGGAAAAACACACCAAAATCTCTGTTTCTCACTTTACAAGACAAAAAGCATGTACAATAGGAGAAACACTTAAAAAAAAAAAAATCAAAAGTTTTTTTTTCTTTGCTTCCTATGCTACACTTGACAACTGAGTACCCTTAAGGCAGCTTTTCAACTCCACACGACCCAGGGCGTTGCAGCACCAGCTTGCTAACTAGATATGAAATAAAGAGTAGCACAAAATAAATAAAATTCACAAAACATCTTACCTACAGCCTAGAAGTTGTCACCTGGGCTTTCACCAGTATTTTGGGAAGGGACTGTCATTCAGTGACACAGACTGTCATAGTAGCCCTCTGCGTAGCATTATAAGACGGGAGGCTTTAATGTGCTGCCAGCTAATGACAGCAGGACCTGCCTGTCCTCCTGCCTCCACCAGTGTCAGAATAAGAGTCTCCAGCCTCTGGCCACCACTTCATTTAAAGGCCACAGCCTCCGTTTTATGCAGGTGCCTGTGGTCAGCCGTGCCGGCAGCATAAATCCTGCCCCGCCAGCAGCCTCCCAGCTGGGAGAGCTCAGCTCTTGCTGAGCCCTGGAGATGCTGCAGGATCCTCCTGGTGCAGTGCAAGGCTGTGGCTGTGGACTGCAGTTTGTTCTAGGTACAGAAGGGGTGATGGTTTGGTGCCTTTTTGAGCCTTTCTGATATTCCCAGCTGCAGCAAAGGTGGAGTTGTAGCTCCCTGGTGCTATTTATTTGGGCCCACTTCATGTATGGTGTGTGGCTGAAGCTTTGTTTGTTAAATCCTGTAATTTTGGCTGTTCTCTTGCCCTGAGCAAGGGCACTGCTGCTTTCCTAGCCAGGCTGAGCTGTGCTGGTGCTCCAGTACCACTAAGGTGGGGGCTACTGCTCCCCACCTAGGACTGAAGGGATGGGGTCCTCCACGCCCCATCCCTGGCCACCTCTCTGTTGGGAATGGCACTTAGGGCCCATTGTGCGTGCTGAGATGCTTCCCATCTGGCTAATTCCTTGCTGAGCATCTCAGGGGAGATTCTGTCCTCCAGAACTGGCTGTAGCTAATTGCGTCCATAGGAGAAAAAAAACTTGGGCTCGCTTTCAAGACTGTCTGCTTAAAGGCAGCAGGCACCTGAAAGTTAGATCTAAATCACACTTTGGTAATTAATCAGCAGGCCCTCATCTCGCAACGGTCTCTGTTGGTGACTGGTCTGCCCCGATCCTGCACTCTATGGTGTTACACTAATACGCACAATCAAAATCAGTGGTGAAC
This sequence comes from Nothocercus julius, assembly GCA_013398735.1. Classification (NCBI taxonomy): domain Eukaryota; kingdom Metazoa; phylum Chordata; class Aves; order Tinamiformes; family Tinamidae; genus Nothocercus; species Nothocercus julius. Next base: position 10,145,105 of record VZSV01000015.1, read on the forward strand.
AGTGGTAAATGTAAATGGGTGTGTAAGTGTTTGAAGAACCAAAGACATAAACAGAATAACACATACAAAAAGACTATACTTGACTGTAAAATATTGTTTAATGTCCTATTATTTGTATGTGTTATTATACCTATTTGGTTGGATTAAAAAACCCAGTTATGCTGTTTTCACCAGGAGAGGAACAGCTAACGCTGGCAGATCAAGTGGTTTGTATCCCTTTTAATAAAGACTTCAGTGCTTATGTCTTATTTAAGCATTAAACTGTTTTAAGTGTCTTAATTATAGTTTGCAAGCTCTTGTATAATGTGCATCTCATTGCTTTAGAAAACAACCTGGCGAGTCCAGCAGCTCTGACCGTGTGTGGCCTTGAGGTATCTGCTCCCCCTTGACTGCACCAAGTCTGTCTGCACAGTGATCTTTAATAGTTAATCCATCTTTAATGCTTGCATTTAAACATCAGCCCACCAGTTTGTGAACTAATTCTACATAGCAGCTCTTAATTGTGTGCTAATTTATTTTAATTCCTCGCAGGGGAAGTGATTAAGGGAGGAAGTGTGACCCCAGCTGTCTGCAGGGGCTGCTTGTTGGCCTTTAAGCAGAAAATGCTGCAATAATTTGCAGGGATCATTGCATGCTGAATGAAAGGGAAGCGAGACTTATGCTAGCAGGCAGCTTTGTGCACTGTAGGTGACTGTTCAGCTCAGGGGCTTCCTATGGACTTTGGTGAGGTTTGCTGCCCAACCGGAGGGGGCTGCAAGGCATCGGTTTGAGGACGCCTTGGTGTATTTAAAAGGCCGGACACAGCTGGGATGATGTGCATCAAAGACAAGGTACAGGACAATGTGAGAACCAACAGGTAGGCAAAAAAAATTGGAAGAGCTAGAAGCTCAGAGGATAAAGGTAGAGGAATAAACCTCATAGCTTGTGTTAGAGTCACCTAATAGTGCTCTGGCCAGTATTGCTAAGTGTTAAGAGTTCAGCTTTTCTGTACTGCTTCAGTTTCCTTTCGAGGAGTGAAGACACATTACAGGTTCCCCTCTTTGCTTACAGCGTATAGCAAGAAATGGCTAGAAAAGCCTAAAGACTCTTCTATTTATTTGCTAAGTAATCTTAAATTGCCCTAAAAAGACCTGGCAGTAAGTTTAGTGACTGAAGCCTCTCCTTTTACCCGGATTAAGTTACTTTGTTCAAGTCAATAATCTGCATAGAGTGCAGCACAAGCTGTTTTTTTTTTTTTTTTTCTGCATCTTTAAGGAAAAGGGAGAAGCGAACAGTAAACTGCAGATACAGTGGGCTCAAAAAGGCATAGTTGGAAGCGACAGACTTCTAGAATTGCATTTTGCAGCTTTTGTGGAGTGACTGTTGCTAAGCAATAATTTGGAGAAGTGTGAGTACAAGGACCTCATTCACTTTATAGTTGTTCCCAGTAATAGCTCTGTTCTCTCATTGTGTTCTTAGCTGGTATTTCTTTTTGTCTCGCTAGTACAGTTTCAGCCACCCCAACTACATGATAGAGTTAAAGGTCTAAATCTGTCTAATAAGACATCTACTGTACATCAGAGAGCTGACCTTGCAAATACTGGCATGCTTCTTCCTTAATCTGAATTAACAGCAGCATTTACAGTGTTAAATCCCATTCATATTGATACTTCAAAGGACATGTTATCAGGGTTGTGATAGAGGATCTCTAAATGCTCAGAGGTGGGTATTTCTAGAAAATTTAATAGCTTTCTCCCTTTACCTTGAGGCCTTTAAATACCATCCCAAATCTGGTTCATCAGCACTGTCATTCAAAAGCACTCTGCACTAGTTAACACTTTCATATAAACCAGATTTCTCAGAAGCTCTTGCATAGCTCATTTTGGTGGAGTGATTTTTATCCCTTAATGTAGGATGTCAGATACCGCATGTCAAACTAACCAGAACTTTAACCACCCAAACGCATCTCACCAGGGGTTGGTTTTGCTCTGCTGATAGTTAAGAGCCTGCCTAGTTTGCAATAACAAAAAGACGAAGCTCAGCAGTGCTGAGCTGCACTAGGTGCTTGCCGGCAAGTTCAGCTGTATCTGTAGGTGCGTGGGGCTGCAGTAGCTGAGCATGAGTTTCCTTGAATGCAGTGCAGTATTTGCATGCTGGGCTGGTGATGCTCGAGGACAACAGCCTGTGTGCAGCTTCAGTGCAGGTTAGGAGCCAGCCTGCTGCATCTCTAAAGGAAGATTCTCCCTGCTGAACGAGGCTTTGGTAGGGTAAGGGGCAGGAGAACTTTGTTGGGATGCTGGGGTTACTGAAGACTCATCTTCTTATTTATTGCTTAAAACCACCCTGCAGATGTGTGTTTCCCGCCCCCCACCACCCTTTGCCTTACCGCAGAGGTGAAGCCTGGGGCGAATTCTCATAAACGCCAGGAGAGTCTTCGGTTTCGCTCCCGGTGTTGGGCCGGCTGATGGTGGCGGTGGATCCCGTGCGACGGCCCAGCCCCGGCGTCTCTGGCCGGGTGCCATAGGGTGCCTGTCCCGCCATGTCCCGCTCCGTGACGGTGGCCTGGCTGCTTCTAGGCAAGGTGGATTTCTTGGTGGCGATGGGCACTGGGGCAGCACCCGCAAAGCTTTCCAGCTCTTTTACCCCTGCAAAGGGGATCGAACATAGGGGAGCCCGTCTGTTTGCAGCAGGCTCTGAGCACGAGCCAGGCAGGTTGTGTGTTGTGAGGAACAAGGTGTCGATACCAACCGCGCTGAGTTTGGAGAGCTACGTGCTTACCTGGGGAGACTGAGAGCCGTGCGCTGGATGCTGCTGTTCCAAACTCATTCTCAGCCACACATTTAAATATCCCAGAGTCTTCTGGAAAAGCTTCAGTGATAACCAGTGTGCAGACTTCCTCTGAAACAAGAAATGGAGACACACTGTAAGGACCAAACACTCACCGGTGGGACCTGGTCCTTGCAGACAGGGCTGTTAGTCATGGGGCTTGGTGGCAAGAAGTGGTGTAAAGAGCATGGGAAGTGAAGGGATTTGGAGGGAGCAAAGATGAAGGAAGGATCTTTCTGCCTGTGACTTTAAGGAAAACAACGCAGAAGAGCCCACGGATTAGTATGATGGACATGTTTCCAGTGTCTCTTAACACACAGGTTACTCTCTGGCTGAAAAGGCACCCTGCCTTTTCACTGTGTTGCTAAATAAACCAGGGCCTTTCAGGAGTTTGTGTTGAAACCAAGTACCTGAAAGCTGTTAGTGGGACACTAAACATGGCAATTCTGTGTCCCTTTCAGCATTGCCATTTTATCTTGGGTTAGGTGAGGGTGAAAACTAAGCTTGGGGTAAACTAATCGAGGCGATGTCTAACAAAAGAGGTGTGATGCACTTACCGGGGACTGCGGATGAGCAAGCCTCTGCTCAAAATAAGAGAGAAAACAATTAAATGCTTATAAAAGCCAAAACAGAGAAAAACCTTCAGCCCCTACTCACTCGCCCACCTCAGCTGGTTACAAAAAGCCTATTTCCATGTCTGTAAGAAGGAGGCTTCAAGTCCACCTGAACTTCTGTTGGGAAAGGTCAGGCTTAACCGAAGCCTGGTGGCACAAACCCCTCTCCACTGAGGCCATACAGAAGCAATATTGAGCAGCAATTACAGCATGTTGTGACAGTGGCCTCATGGCTCAGCACCAGCAACTATCACCCTTGCAGTCCCTTCCCACAGTGTCTGCTCTGCTCACATGTCCCTAGAGAAGCAAGGGACAGGATCTACACAGCAGCGAGCAAGGGCAGATCATTTGACTTTTAAACCAAATTCTGCCTCTAGGAATGTGTATTGTGCTCTGATGCTTATAGTAGTTATTGTTGCTATCCCAATAAAATGCACGTGCATTGGAGAGGCATAGCAATACCTACTTTTCCGCAGTATTCGGAAATCTGCAGAATCTATTATTGGGTCATATTCTCTGTACCAGTGAACCTGTAAGGTTGGTGTGGTGCGAATGCGACATTCAAATACCACTAATTGACCCTTTGTAGCTCTGATGTTTTGTAGACCCTGGAGGAGGAGAAAATGATGTAAAATGGCTGAAATAGTAATTGCTTAAATGGGGACACACTTAGGCAGTCAAACACTCTTTAGTGAATAAGATGATGTCATGACTCTATTTTACTCAAAATAATTGATTTGCTTTTAAATATATTTGAAGTGGGTTGAGCGCAAATGTTTTTTTTCCACCTATAGGCCAGTGCTCATTTAAAAGTTTTAGCTTGCTCACGCATTCAAATCAAAACGAGAATGCAGGAAAAACATCTGATTCCAGTGGATGGCATAAAATAAAGGAGGCTACTGTGGGAGATTCCACTTCAACCCTCTTTGCAGCAAATAAATGAGATGATTTCATGTGAGTGGTTCTGTTTGTCAGGACCATTTACCAATTAAGATACTAGTTTGATAGCATCCCTAATGAAGTGTCTTGGGTTTTTGAAATGTAAATGAGCTACCCTCAGGGGTTTTCTAAAGGAAGAATAAAACTCAGTCTAATACCAGGGCTGAAGTTGCAGAAGAAGCCATGTTTTTCAGCCAACTTTTGTGCTTTACCTTTGTGAACACAGGTGTGGCTCCATAGGAAGACCCTGTCTGGCTCGTAGAGGGACTCTGCATCTATATAGCAAAGAAAAGTGATTTTATAGCTTGCATTTCTCATATCCAGAAACCCAGTGGCACTGCTGATGCTTTACTTTGAAACAAGGGAAGGTGCCAGAATGTTTTCTCCAGTTTCCATGCACCAGCCTATCATATACCCAGGGGAGAGTCTCCTTTCAAGTGCTCCAAGAGAAAAGGCTTTACTGGACTGTGAGCAACAAGTTAGTGGAAAGAAGAGCTGATAACCTGTAAGTGTTGCTGGTCATACAGGGCATAAAAGCCAATTCACATCTTGTAGTCTCTCTGTACAGCTTAATGTTGCCTACCAGTAGCTGTCCTCTTCTCCAGAGATTTCTGCCTGGTTTACTTGGCCCCAGGTCTAGGGGGGCTTGTGTTGCATAGGTAGCTACAGTGAGGCTGAATGTAGAGAAGGGAAAAGGAACTTTGGTCTGTTCTGCTTGAAGCTTAGCTGACGGAGAGATTAGAGTAAGGTTTCTGCTTAATTGAGAATGTCAGTTTAAAGGCTATCAAATCTTTGCAGAGCAAAATAGTCCTTTCTGCATGGTGGAGTGTTGATGTACGCTCTCGCCCATATCATTCAACTTTCAGACCTTGTTTTGTATAAAAATGTGCAGTTGAAGTGCCTGGGTTTGTTTTGCTGTGGTCATGGTCTTTTCCGTAATCTGTCTTTTCAAAATAGCCCAAGTTATCAGCTCTTTCCCTCCCTACACGAGGTAAAATGGAAGTCTGTTCCCAGACAGTTTGAGTTTCCCAGCTCTTGACCAAGCATCTGTTCAAAACCAATTATCTGGCCAAAGTGAATCTTTGGAGGAGGCTGGTAAATGGCTAAGTTGTGTGGCAGCTACTCAATTATTTCTAGCCCTATTCCCCTGCTCCCTCAATTCTCTTAGCAACTTGGGCTGGAAAATGTCCCAAGCCAGAGTGCCCTTTTCCAGGAGGGAGAGTCCAAGTCTTGATATCCATGATGACTCTTGCCTCTTGGTGACTTGCTGAAGATGTGCTCAAGCTGATCTTTACAAAAGATTTCTAAAATACTAAAAATAACAATTTAAAAAATGTGTAACCTACTCTTTGAGGGTCAATAGATAACGGCTGAATTAAAGTGGTGTAACTCTGGTGGGCTGAGCGGCTGCTAGGGACTTCATTGGCTGAGGAACCAATGGTCAGCAGAACACTGGTGGCTTTCCGCTTTTTCCTGGTTTGGGGGGAAAAATAAACATGGCAGGATGGAGACAGAGACTTCAGCAGATTGAATGCACTTGATCCAAGAGTGTCTGCACTTACTGTGACATTCCTCTGGCCTGCCAGGATGTGGAGACTTGAAAGGAGGCTGAGCCTTCAGATTTACTCTATGAACCTGGAGAGACAAACGTAAATCAGTACATTTAGAGCTACCTCCTTTTCCTTTTCCTTCCTCCTTCCATGCAGTGAAGGTTGTTTTGTGAATTGAGTATATGCTGACTGGAGAATGAATGGTTATGTGCAGGAGTGAATAGTAGCATCCCCAGTAGTTGCAAGTAGGCTCAAATCACCTCCAGAGCATGGGAACATTTAACCAAAACCATTGATGTGGACAGTTGTAGAAGAGAGGTCACCTGTGAAAACTGACTCCATGGCTGAGTTAAGGTTTTTCTGCGTTTTAGTGGAAGAGTCTAATGAAAATCCTTGCTGCATTAGGTGAAGTGCAAACGGTACCTTGTAAAACTAATATTAGGTCCTTCCTGTGTAAGGATTGGAGCATACTGGATTAACATTTAAAAAGTAGCTGTGCTATCTCATTACATCACAGAGATAAAAGGTTTGTTGGTTTTGTCTGTGTTTCCCTCGACAGACTGGGATTTTGGTACCTCTTTAGTCAGTAGGCTACAAAAGCACCCAGCTCATCCTACAAGACCAGTGTAAGCCTCTGAGCTCTTCAAAGGCTTTACGTAGCCATTTGGTCTGATTTTATTTAAGAACTGTTCTCTCCTTTCTCCTGCTTTCTGTCACTAAGAGTCATAACCGATTACAACAAAGGATATTTTGCATTCTTGTTGGATTTGACTGGTACAGCCCTGACAACTGCAGGGAGCCACACGGGACAAGGGGCTGCTCGAAGACATTCAGACGTGTCTGACGAGAGCATGTCACTACGTGTCTCATCCAAACCTGCAATACGTTAACCTTGGCCCTGGTCCAGCAAAGCAATTAGACATGTACTTTGGCCACTCGTGGCCTTCCTATTTCAATCTGTTGCTCTTGAATTATAAGTATCTCTCAAGCAGTTCAAGGATGGCTTTTGGCCAAGGTTGTGTCACATGGCCATCAATAAGGCTGGGCTGTGATGCAAGGACTGCTGGATAATCCAAGTTCTTGGATGTGGCAGGAGGGACTGGGAAGACAATGTTATTGAGTTGCCCTGGGTTCCCACTGCAAACTGATCCTGGCTTCACTCCACCATGGATCCCTAGGAAGTTGTTGATGTTGCTTCCTTGCAGTCTGTCATGTAATGGTCAGTGCAGTCATTTTTCAGGAGCTGCAAGATGTGCTAACTTTTGTTTTTCTCCAAAGGAAAAAAAAATGTGATTTAAAAAAAATCAGACGCATGAGGATTTGAAAGGAATTGTCAGGATTGACATCTATCCAATTTAAAAAAAATTCCTGAGCACAATTAAAACAACATTATCAAAACTTCCTTGTTCTGCCTATGCCCTCTTTTCTACTGTACAGGAAAAGTCTTGATTCTCCTATGTACGTGTAGTAACTCTTGGTTCCTCTGTTTCCAGAGTTGGTCCACTCTCTTTTGTTCCAGAGTTGGTACAGTCTTCTATTTGTTGGTCTACTCTGTTTCCAGATTCATTGACCAGCATTGAATCTGGGAAGGCATGTGTTAAAAGCAGGCACAAAAGTGCACCTTAGCAAGAGTAAGTGAAGTGGTCGGTAGTGGGGCTGAGATGAGATGTTGTTTATGTTCAAAACCCTGTGTGGCGCTTCAGGAAACTTCTTCAGAAGGGTAGGACACATCTTCTATGAAGCATGATGCAATCCCTTAAAAAGAAATCTTGGTCTATTGAACTAGGTGAGAATGGCTTCTGACAAGTTTCCAGCCATGGCAGAATGGGTCCTGAACCTTAGCTGTAAACAGGAATAGCATATCTTAAGCATTTGGGCTGAAGACAGATTTTCAGATGTGTGGCATAATTCCACCATGCAAAGATTGCAGCTAAAAGACCTTCTGGCATGGCAGAGGCCAGGGCTAAAGACGACTGCTGTCAGAACCTACAAACTGGCCTGATGCCATGTCCTGCACAAAGCAATTGGTGTTCACACAGTGAAAACAAGGACCCGTATCTGTGATGCTGCAGCTGCCGGTGCTCTAGGAAGGCTGGACTAATTCTCTTGCCAAAGTGGGATCTTCCCAGTTGATTTGAGAGGAGACCCAGTCACTGGGAAGTCTGTCTGCCTAGCTGCCCTTCTGTGGTCCTTGCACTTTGGAGTTTGCTTCTACTGAGTGTGCTTGATGCTTGTCAAGGGTAGACTTGCATAAGGAAGAGTTCATGGGAATAGATTAAAAAGCTACAAGCTTAAGTCACTGAGCAGTCACTATTTTTAGTCAGAAGCCGCATAGTTTAGATTTAGACCTAATAGCACTGGTGCTCAGGAGGCTTGGAAAAGCCAGGAGAGCGAGATGTGCTCAATGTGGTGGCAGCAGAGCTGGCTTCTCTATGAGCCTGTATGTGATGCTCGGTAACAGGTTGAACCGTGGTTGTCCAACCTAGTGAAAATGGGAGGTTCAGCTTCCAAGACAACACTGGAAGGTCATCCAAAGACAGTTAATTTCTCTCTGACATGTTGTCTTTTTCTTTACACTATGAGTGATTGCTGCCTGCCTTCTCTAACCACCTGTGTTCAACCTCCTTCGATGCCCTTCGAGGGGCATGGAGGAGGCTGCCTGGGGCGAGCCCCGTCTGTGACGTGCCACTCGTTACTTGCCTACCTTGCCAAGTGCAAAGACTCTCTAGAGCAGGTTAGCGGAAATGTTGGCACTGCTGTGGCTTTCGCCCTTGAAAGAATATGGAGCCGAGCTTTTACCTTGGTGAGTCACTCTAGCAGTCTTAGTGTCTCCTGTAAATGTCAGCCTTGACTTAGCGTAACTCTAGATCTTTGTGAAGAGGACGGATTTAGCCTCAGCCAAATGAAGAGTCTGGGGACCTTTGCAACCCAACACCAGAATGATTACAATGTACATACAGATCATGCTGTTGACACAAACCATAATGACGACATTCTAACATTACCTGAATAGTTGACATGGCTGCAGAATTATCCTATATGGAACACTAAGATAAATTTAACCCAGGGTTAGGAAAATATTAAAGCTGCAAGGAACTCCTTGCCAGGTGTTTAGAACATGGAAAACCCATTAAATCTCTTTTGGGAACAAAATGAGCATCTGCTGGATCTGAAATAAACTGCATTATAAAAAGTGTGTTTATGGGGTAGAAGTACATCTCCAAATCTACAATTAGAGGTGAGGCAGGTATAGACTGCATGATCATTTTAATGGGCTAGCCTGTCTTTTATTTACAAAACAGGTTCAAATAGATATACAGAATAGGAACCTTAAATTAATTTGTGATGTGTTCTGCAAGCCGACTGCATGTGCACAGTGGTGGTGGCACTGCCTTGTGCAATTTCAGTGCTGGCTTGGATGAAGAACTGCAAAGAATGAGGCTTTCCCAGGACAGTGGAACGGAGAGCCCTCCCTGGAGCCCAATTTCTCTTGCCACCTGAGGCTAGCTGGGGAAATTACCACCACTTCAGTAGTAACCTTCTGGTTGCAAGTTGCTTAGTGAGGTGAATTAGTGATTTGAAAATGGCTCCTCTATTGCTCTTGGAGTGCGATAACCAAGACTTCTGTAGGAAGTGAGAAAATAGTGATTTTTATCTATTTCCCTTCCCAGCCCCCAACAATCCTGAGCTCTGGTTAGATTACAGGTAAATGTGTAAGGGTTTCGAACTGTTGAAGGTATTTTTGAAATGGCTGCTCCTGGGATGGGGAGAAGGGTGGGTTTGCATGACCTGAAACCGAAGATACTCTGAAAATGAACGAATAGCAGAAGAGATTATTGTAATCACGAAGGTATTTACAGAAACTGCAAAGTAAGAATTGGATTTGAAGCTTGCTGAGTCTTTCTAAACTATAGAAATGCAGGTGAATACGGAGTCAGTTTTTAAGATGACTTCTTTTTGTAGTGTAGTTTCAGAACATGCAGTACTTTAGTGCAGTATTTCAAAGGCTAATTTTCTGTGCATTAAGTTTTCAGTGCCTCCCCTTTAACATACAGGATATAAAATTTGCATCCGGAAAAATTTGTACGTGGGCCTCAGGTGGCGTTTCTGTCCGTGCGCTCCGGGAGCGACACCGGGCGCTGCCTCTGAAGGGCAGGCTCACTTCGAGACGAGCAAAGACTTCCAGAACACCAGTGCTTGTGATGTGCATGTGCTGGAAGTCCTTGCTCATCTCCAAATGAGTTTGTCCCTTGTAGAGGGCAGAATATCGCAAGGAAAAAACATGAGCAGCCTGAACGCCGTGGCCCTGGGGCACTGGTAGCCCTAAAATAGGGGAAAGTACAGCAAGAAGCACAGCTAAATTTTGCAGTTAGGCTGTACTTGGTAGCGAGTGTTTGCGAGCACAGCAGTGGGATGCTGGTGGCCAGGGGACAGGGTGCAGGGTGGCACGACATGGCTCGGGGGCCGCCTAGCGGGACACGCTCCGCATGGTCCCCAGCCCTGCACAGCAGATCCAGAGGCTGGGAACAGCTCGCAGGCCAGGGCTGCGAGCAGATTAATTTTATCCCTCGTGTTAAATACCCGTTGGTGCATACAGCTGTTTCTCCGGGCTGGAAAATCCTGCCTTTTCCTTCCCCACATTTGGATAACAGCTGAACTGCCAACAGATATTAGACACTTGAGTCAAATTGGGGTTGCTAGAGCCAAGTGACTAAATCCCCTTTTTAAGCACCGAAATTAAAAGATGCCTAGAGCTTATTTTAAGAGATGCTAAGCTTCCACTTGAAAACATGAAACACCATACTTGTTAAAATAAAGCCCGTGAGGCTCCTCAGCAGAGCAGCTTCTTGCCTGAAACCTTATTTTGAGCTGTAGCCTCCACCCAGTCTGCTGTGCTGGCCCCAAGCACAGTAGCTCCCATGCAAACACTCACTGTAGCTGTAGAAGTGGTGGCCGGGCTGCTTGCAGCTGTGCCATGTAAGTAGGTACATGTTAAAGAGAAATCCTGGTCACTTGCTGCTTTTCTGCTCTATAAAAAAGACCCTGCCCCCCTTCTTTGTATGCCGGAGAGTTACGGTAACATGCAAGGATTTGGTGCCAGGACGTCAGGGTATGTGAAAATTATAGGTCTTTGGAAGCATAAGTGTGTGAAGGCTCTAGTGCTCATGGCTGTAGCTTGCAGAGTCCAAAGCAGATGTGAGTGAAGGCGTTAATATTTGCTGGAGTCCCTGAGTGACCTGAAGCACCGGTGCTATTCTCCTCTGCTATCCTCGTTGTGGTGCAACTTGGCATTTGCATTACCTGGGTGCATCTCGGGGAGTGGATTTGGAGGCAGTTGGAAGTCCTTTCTATGGACCCTAGTGAAAAGTGCTTTGTGCCTTGAAAAGAATGATGTTTCTACAACTTGGGTACTGGCATTTTTGCAGCTAAGGTGCTGTACAGTGATAAAATCAGACTAAGATGTTTCCTGAAAAGGTAAACTGCTTCCTTTTGGCTTTTGTACTTCTGAGATACCTGCATTTTTTTTTTTTTCTTTGGGATTGTAAATATTCCCCAGCCAGGTGTCCCTGGCAGGGCTGAATTAGTTTAGATGTTGTGGACGGAGAGCTTAGTCTCTGTTTTTCTTGCAGGTGATTTTTTTAGCCGGGCGGTGTAGATCTGCAACGCGCCGCCCAGGACAGCTGTGTGGACACAGCCCTCCCAAGGGATGCCGAGGAACCTCTGCTTACAGGTCAGGTGTTCATAAAAAAACTTTCATACTGCCATTGCTGTCTGCTATGTTTTCTTCTGAATTCACAGAAAAGCTTTGTTGGATGCAATACTTTTAAAAAGGGCAAGAGGCTCTTTCAAACCATCTTCAGTTCAGCTACTTCTTAATTTCCTGCTAAGAATGAAATTTCAGACCTGGGAACACTTTTTCCTCCTCCTCTTTGTCCAAACATGATGAGTAGTAGTTGTTCTGCCTTTTCTGATATTTTTCTCTTCCTGCTTGTCAACAAAGCCTGTGGATTTGTGAGGGAGTGGGATGCCCCTAAAGACAAGAGAGTGACTATTCCGCACGGGAGCTGTCACGCATCCTCAGGGCTGGCTCCTCTGTCCAGGGTCAGTGTTGCATTGACTTCCTTGCAATGACTCTGCCCATGATGTCCATAGCTGTAAATGCCAGTGTTCATTGATCTCTGTACCCAGATACTTCAGGCCAGCTCTGTTTGTCATGGCTGTGAAGTTAAGAATAGTCTCTGGTGCCTCACGTAGCTGGAGGAGACACCACCAGGCCCAGTTTCTTATCTGCCCTTTTCTTCCCCCCCAAGAATTCTGCTCTGTTTAGAGCTGATGCATGAGGCAGTGCTTAGCTGGGCTGGTTTGGTACCAATCTATGGGAGAATTAGCTTGTGTGTTGCCTTTCTGGTAGCTGGACAACAGCGAGAGCCAGAGACCCTGCTGTGCTGCGAGGAGGGATGAAAAAACTTCCATCGTCCCTCTTGGGGCTGAATCCAAGGGTGCTTCCCTATTGTCTCATATGGGCACCTGCTGTGAATGATGAAGTGCCTTAGCTCTAACAGAGAAGACAACCCACAGGTTTTAGTTTTTAAAGCAGAAAATATCACAGTACACTGATCAGCCAACAAGTAAGTTAACCTGTCCAGTCTGGAATAGGTTGAATATTTTCCTGCAAGTCCTAGGGAGGGTTAAGTTAATGGTGAGACTTCTGCCTTCCTTAGCCTCAAGTTTCTACTTTCTCAAGCCTTGATACATCCAAGGAGCTGGATATATCATTCCAGCAGGCTTAGGAGATCTGAGCTGTATGGTCATTGCATTAATTGTGTGTGACTCACGCTGCTCCGCACTCAAATGATGACTTGTTCTTTCGAATATCCGTAGCTGTCCTATGTTACATTGGTGCTTTCTGCAGAATACAGCATGTTCTCATCTCCTGTGCCCCCAAACCAGGCGTGGTGTGTGTCCCTCAGAGCACAGGTAGAGGTTTGAGCTGACACTGGTGTGCAGGCTGCTGTCTTTAGAGCTTGTGGAGCTGGAGTTGAACCAAGGCTCCTTAGTCCTGCCCACCCACTTGAGGTCCCTGAGCACTTACTGGGCAGTGGAGAAGGCTGCAGTTAAAGCAGAGGTGAGTGACAGTGTTTCGTACCCTTGCACCTTGTCTCTCAAAGACAAGCTGCTTCTGGCGCTGCTGCAGCCTGCACCCAGGCAGGGGACCTGTTGCTGAGCACACGGTCCTTGAGGGCTACAAGTCACAGCACTGGGTCTGACTTGGTGACCTCTCTGGGTGAATCACTGCACATCTGTGACCACAGTCAACTGTGGTCCAAAATTCTCATTCAGGTTCCACTCCAGTAGTTTTCGTATTGGGCACATAATACAGAGGTGCTGCTAGCAGTTCGGCTGTTGCTCTGGAGTACAGACCCTCCAAAACTCGGAGCGGTCAGCGCCAGCCCTTCCACCAGTGGACGAAAGTTCCTGGGCCAGACCTATGCTTGTAAGTTAAGCGAGAAACACTGGTTCCCCCCAAGAGCGTTTGCACTGGACGGTGTTATTTAAAGCTCCCGTTTCAGGTTTCACTGCCACTCCTAGAGATTTGTTTTTAGCTCACTTGCCTGCCGGCGGGGGAGCGCCTGTCTGGGCTGCCTGGGAGCCGTTGCCCAGCCCTGGGGCGCCTGCTGTGCCCTGCTGGAGTGAGGCTCGGGGTGGAGAAGCCTTCCTGAAGGCAGAACAGTGGGGCTGAGCGCTTGCAGCGGGAGCTGTGCCCCGCACGGCAGCACCTGCACCGTGCACGGCGTTGCTGGACGTGCCAGCTCTCAAGAAACCCTCATCCTCTGCAGCCCTGAGCCTACTGCCGTGGTGGGTGGGCTGGTGTGGGACCTGGGAGAAGAGTACCTGAAGGAAGGGGGGATCTTTGGCCACCTCCTGCTCCCGCTGGGGTTGGGCTCTTGCGTCTGCCAGAACCTGAACAGCAGAGTAATCTTGAGTGACTCCTTAAAATGTTTGCTCTGAGGGGGCGCAGGGTGGGGAAGGAGGAGATGCAGCTAATGCCAATGTGAGGTGGAGATTTTTCCATAATTTTGACCTCGTGTGACTCTTCCAAAGACTAGAGAATAACTGCACTAGGATCTGATGATTGCTCTCCAATCTGTGTCTGTGCCATGCCCTGTCTCTGATCTCTTCAGCAGAGAAGGGGCAGCTGTTGGCCTCTGAAAAAGTCTCAGTCTATAGAAGAGCTCTGGCTCTTCCAACAGAGCTTGTGGCAGGTGTCCAGAACTGCAGTGACCCAGAGAGTGTCATACAATCAAGTTTAGGAGAACTGCCACAGTACTATTGTCACCATTATACCTGCTACACCCCAGAGCTCAACGTGGGGACCCACTGAATTGTAAAACATAGCAAAAACCCTGCCAGTCCTAGAGCTTTTATGCAGTGCAAGTCATGTGTGCAAAGTACAAATAATCAGAATATCACTGAACACTGTGTAGTTGCAGGGCATCTTTGTAGAATTAAGGCATAGATTATGAAGCAGTGGTTCCCACAAGCTGTTGTTGTTTGAGTTGCCTAAATTAAGCCCCCACTGAACAGCCAGAAGAAAGTTCGTAGGTAATTAATTGAACAAAAACTAAGCCGTTTCACAGAACACTGCTAGCAAAACACATTGCATAGAATGAAATAACTTGCACTGATGTTTCTAGGGTGAAAAATAAGCACCTGGCCTAATTATTTTTGCTTCTAGGAAGTGGCAAGGTTGGACTGCTTAAGCTCTCTCAGATGGCTTTTATGATAGAGATATGTCATCCTCTGTGCTTGGGAGGGGAGAAAAGGTTAGTTTAGATGAATGGTGGTGGCATTCGGGCTTCTACAGAATAATGTGCTTGGTTTATGGCAAGAAATAAACTCATTATTGCTGGGAAGCCCATGCAATGGCTGAAAGTGGGATGGACCTACTGCAGAACCCCCCCCAGGAAATATGATCGGTCTAATTTTAACTACGTGCACAGCATTTGATATGGAAGCAGCTGGTGTCATACAAATCTGTTGGCCTGTCAAGCAACCCAAGTGCATTGCTAAAGCAAATATGCTCTTTTCTACCCAAAGGCAATCTGGAAAGCCAGGCCTGGTTTTAGTTTGCGCTGAATGTAGCTCTGCAGCGACAGATAGAGCGCGTGCAGTGACCGGTTTATTAGATTTTAATGCCATTTCATCAGAAAAGCGAGTCGTGATTTCTTTTTTGACCGGTGTTACATTTCATGCTAGTACATACCTGTTCCTGTTTACAAATGGTGAAAAGTTTTTTCTGGACTTATTCTCTGTTCCTCTCTTGTGAAAAGCTTTTTCTACAGTGAAGGAAAAAAAAAAAAAAAATCTGGACCTTGGGTTGCTCTGGTTGAGGAAGTTTCCTTCCCAAGTGCTGGATGCAAATCATCTGGGAAGGTCTGTGTAATGACAGCCACCCATGGTCTGAGCCTAAGCTACTGGTGGGCTCTTGATCTACTAGACGTCACGCTGATTGCTTAAGAATATATCGAGGAAGTGACCTCAGTGTGTGCTCAGATTGCCGTCTTTTTGGCAACTGGCACACAAAATTCCTAGGTAGAAAGCCCTAAAAATACAGCAGGGCTTGAATTTTCTGTTTGCTACAGGCTGTTAGAGAGGGTGTGTCTGTTAGACTCCTGCTTGTGTGTCCTGTAAGTCCTGGAAAACATCAGGAAAATAAAACTAAAAAGGACTAATCTAGTGTGTTTTGGGTGTGGGGAGGCCCTTCCCAGCTGTGCTGGAAATGCTTCTCATGCCACTGTGCCCAGCGCCGACGCAGCGGTGAGCAGAGCTGTGACCTCCAGCTACTGCTGCAGCTGGAGCCTGGCGGCAGCCCCTGGCACTCCCGAGGAAGCGCTGACCCTTGACTGCCATCACCTTGGGAAACTGGGAACCGATACCACGGAGGAATGTGTGCGGTGCAAGGGAAAGCCCGGCTTTGCCTCTGCCTGCCTCCCCCCGCCAGGTTTGCTTCTGCATTGGAGAGAAGGTCAGTGAATGCATTTAAAACATTGCAGATTAAATGAGCAGTAGCAGTAGAGACTCGCTGCAGTTCTTGTTAATAGTATTTTGGGAAAACATACTTTTTTTTTTTTCCTCTTGCAGTGAAGTTGCACCACTGATTTCTTTTCTTGCTATCTTTTGAAACACAAGCTAGGAATTAGTCTAAAAGACAACACAAATGTTATGGAAAAAGCTCTTTGGCCTCCAAAACATACTAATTAATGCATCTGAACAGCAATATGTTAAAAGAGTGAAATGATATCCAAGTGCCAGAGAATGAAGTTCTTTCCAAAGGGCAGGTCCTACCCTCACATGGATATTGCTCCCTCCTTCCCCCTAAAACATTTAATCCTCAATATCTGTCACTGGGAGCTCGAGGCCCCAGACTCCCATGCACGTGTGTCTGGGTTCCCTCCAGGTTGGGCTGGCAGGTGACACTCAGGTGTGTGCAGCACATCCCAGCTCCTGGCTGTGACTGCTGTGCTGGGGAGGTGGCAGGGAGGTCCTGCACAGCTGAGCCTGCATCCTGGCAGGTAAAGCAGCACCTGAGGAAGGTGCCTTTTAGGCCATTTGCCTTTTTTTTCAGCTTGAGACTCCAAACGAAGTATTGGTGGAGTGGCTGCTTGCAAAGTGCCTTGGCACTGGAGTTGTCAGGGCGAGGAGCCCCTCCTGGCTTCCCCCCCGTGCGCGGGTGCCCTGCAGCTCGGTGCCTCTGCGGGGACAGCTGGGTCTGCTCGTGCTGTGGAAGCCACAGTGCTGCCTGGGGGCTCTGTGGTCCCCCACGTGAGCGTGTTAATGCTCGTGCAGGCAGCAGGAGCAAGTATGCTGTGGTGCTGGAAGCCCTGGCAAGCCAGGACCCTCAGATGCCCTCGCTTGATGAGCCTGGAGGTGAGAGCAGAGCCCCACGTGCCAGAAGAGAGAGCATTGCTCTCTGAAATCAAGAATCAAATCCCTCACGCTCCTCCCCACTCCCCAAAAAGCTATCAGGTAACATGAGATTGTGATCAGTATGCCAGAAATTAAAATGTTGCTCACCTCTCTGAGCCATCAAATTGATTTCTGGGCTCTTGCTGCCAGCAGCTTGAGCCAGCGCCGAGTCTTGAAGTGGAAAGATTCCTCTAGATGCAGCAACTCCTTTCTGAGGACTGAAGGCTGTCTGGGGTGGTGGGTTGCATTTCTCGTGTTGTGAGTGATGGCATGGCGGGAATGTCAGCTGTATGGGAATAAACTGCGGCAATTTATTCTCTCCAGACTGTTTGGAAGTCAATGGAGCAGCACAGTTAGCTAGAAGAGAACGGATCCACTGTTGAGTTACAGCTGTGGCCAGATCGTAGTTAATTTATTGTGTTAATGCTTCTGAGTGCTGAAAAGATGCCAGCTCAGGTTAATCGTGACTCTCTGCATTAAAAGAGGGCCAAGAAAGAGAAGCAAGACAGAACCTCATTAGAACTAGGACTCTCTTATACAAATTGGGAATGTGAGGAATTTCCTATTTAACGGGGATATAAAGAAAATCTGAGCTACTTGCCCTCCCCAAGTGCTGAGGAATGCAGGGGATGGCTTTGATTTGGTGGAGACAGCAGTATGTCTTGCTGACTCCAACAGTCTCATACAAGTCTCCTCAAGGCTCCTATACTTGAAGAGCTGCATAAAGCTTTTGAGACCTCAGATAATGTTTGATGGCAGAAGCAAAATGCTTTTATGAGCCTATATTTTTAAGTGAGCTGTGTTATTAAATGAAGTACTCTGTGGTGAGGAGCTGGAGCAAGGGCACTATCGAGGCACAGGATTGTGTGGCCGTGCCCAGTGTTACTGCAACGAATTTGACTGTTACTGTGCTCCAAAACCCGAGGTCACAGCTGATCTCAGAGTGCCTTGTGACCTTCCTGCTCCATGTTCTCTCCACCATGCTCATGGGCTTTGGAGCAGAAGACATTCTGTGCCTCCTGAATGTTGTGGAAGCACCACAAACTGTGCTGTTCTGGGGTTTTATGGGCACTTTACATTTTGGGTGCATGCTCATCAGTATCTGTCATCATCAGTTTTGGTCTCGAGATGATGCTTCTTCCTTTGGGATGCCTTTGACTGAATTGTGCCTTGCTGTTCTCTGTTGGGCTTGAAGACTTCAGAGGAATGTGTCTTGTTCTCCAAGAGTGCTGCTGTACCCTACTGTGGACAAGTAACTGTAATACAAGTTGGGAGGATTTACTTAGGTCCTCTAGCTAGACAATCTAGCCCCAGGAATTTAAACTATTATTCACCCCTTGATGACTAATTGTCAGATGAACTTTTGACACTGGCTTGTATGCAGAGATGGTGAGAAGAGACTGGCTATTCCAGCCATCTTAAACCCTTCTCAAAATGGAAAAGCAGCTGGCATACAAATGCTGGGGCCCTTCTTCCTGAAGTGCTTTGTCAGGGTCTTCTGAAGTGACATTTCGACTTATACCTGATCACCTTGAGACAGATGAGTAGTGATCTTTTTTTTTCCCCAAAAGGGTTTTCTAAACTGAGAGGAATCTAAGTAACAAATGGTCTTGGTGTGAAAATGAATGGAATCTGCTCTGTGGAGAAAGCAGGTATCTTCAATGGCGAGTTGGTGTCTAGGCTGATTGTGATAATTAGGAGTTGAGTTAATGCTTATGGTCAGTAGATCGGTTGAGGAGTTGGGCAGAAGTTTCCTGCTTCTGCAGGGAAACCCAGACCTTTGTTGGGAGCCTGATGACTCCATGCACAGTTGGCCCCTCAGAGCAGCTTAGATCAAACTGATGTCCTTGTCACTGGAGAATCTGGCATAGGAAGGGAGCTTGGCAGTGTTACAGATCCTGGGGGAAAGAGAAGCCCCTGGAAGATCCCCCAGGTTTTTCCCAGGGAGTCATTTACCTCTGATGGGCAGGGGCAGGTTGGGGAGAGCTGCTGGGAGGGAGGAGGAGACCAAACAGGCCTGCAAGGGTGGACTTCTTTGTTGCTGCTCATATTTAAAGGCAGTCATACCTGTGTCTGGAGTCCTCACCTGAGAGATTCTCAGCTAAGGGTCATTAACATGTTTACGTGTTAAATCATTTAGGAACAGAGGAGGAGGAGAGACCCGGGGAGGGTTGAGGCGCACAGAGGCGTCATAACCAGACTGTGTCAGAGCCAGCCTATTGCGGGGACCACGCAGTGGAGTGGCAGCGGTGGAAGATGCCCCAGGCCCCCTTCCCGTCTCTTCTCCATGGGTGTCTCGAAGTGGGTGGTAAACACCGACACGCTCAGCCAAGTTTGGATGATAAAACTTAGTCAAACCTGTCTGAAACTGGACTCGCCAGTTGACTGAGCCAAGTCTGGCTGATTAAAGAGCGAAACCAATATGAAACTGGCTAGGCCACCTCCCGTCTTTGATAGCACACTGGTCCAAATCCAATTTTGGATTGAAAAAGTAGAGCTCCCTTGACTTCAGCGTAGCAATGCACATCTCCTGGTCAACAGGACACGTCTCATCCTTCTTTTGCTGTCTCTGCTTCAGAAGATCAGCAGATCAGTTCTCACTGAGCCAAGCAGGTCAGTAGCTTTAGCCTAGATTCTTATCAGTTTTGCTGGTGTAAATACAGGTTATCGTTGACGATGTCACTGTTAGGCAAATACTCTTCCAGATTATGCTGGCACAAGTTGGTGGACTTCAGGGGGATTGAGCAAGTGTGCTGGAAAAGGATTGCAAATGAGCATGAGTAATTTAGAAGTGTGTTATTATGTAATAAATGCGGCGTTGCTGGCGGGCGTTTTCAATCATTTTTCAGTATTAATTTCTGAAAGTAATTTTTCAGAGGTGCCTGTTTGCTCTCTGCATGCAAATCTCAGGAACAGCATTTTAATGGGGAGTCTGACGAGCCGCAAATTACAGTTCATGCCTCGTGCTGCAATAGAGTATTGTATGATGGCCTGGAGGCACCTGCTTATTGGATGTTCTTACAGTTATGTTTTCCGGCAGCACTCCCTTGGCTTTAAGTTCAGGCATTTTGACATATCTGATATATTTTCCAGTGTAACTGAAACCTGTGCCAATCCGAGATATCTAGGCTTATCTGCAGGTAATCTGAGGAGTGGTGAGTATTTGTTGGATATTTTCCACTGCTGGTGGGTCCCTTATGCTGATGTCTATGAAAATCGTGTACTGATGTGCCCCCAACGCAGGTCCTACCAAACCTCTGCAGGCTGAATTGCAATGCCAGCTCCACAAAATATCTTAAAATCATATGAGTTTCCCCCTTGAATACGGGCCTAGGTTTTATCAAGGTAGGGCAGAAAGATTTCCAGAGCAATATGATTTAACCTGACCTTTCCTTAGCAAGCTAGTTGGTAGGGCAGAAAGGTCGGAGTTTATTACAATCTCTTGTTTCATCTCACGTCGTGACAGTAGCTCTTGTGACTTTCGCTCCGGCGCTTTGGAGAAAGGGTCAGCTTGTTGAAGAAGAGAAAATGGACTAAAAGCTGAGACCTTTTCTCTGAGCGTGCCTCAGCCAGCGATGTCCAGAAGATAGGCAGAAGGGGAGTGCACGCACTTTGCCTCGTACCACCCGGGCTTTCTGTTTTTAGCTCTCGCAGAAGCTCTCCGAATACTCCGCGTGCCGGCTGAACAGCTGCAGCCTGCCCGGGCGCTGCGCGAGCACCGCTGCTCCTCAGGACGGCTGGTTTCAACACCCAGAAGCAAAAACGTTTAAAAACTCGATGTTTTCTGTGCTCTGCCAGAAATATTCAACCAGTTCTCTCTGTATGGCTTTGAGCCTTTTCTTGGGGTTTAGAGACTGGGACAAGGAGGAGGAGGCACCGCATCTGCTCTGAAACTTGCGTTGTTCCACCTGGGCGTCCTAAGAAGAGAGTGGGGCAGGTAGCTGCCTTTCCAGACTCCGTCTCCTGCTGCTGACTGCTATTTCCAAGGGAATGCTCCCCTCACCCTTGGGAGGAACCGGGCAGATCCGATTGATCTCTGTTTTCATCCTGCTCTAGGGATGATGCTTCGAGGAAGGGAACAGATCTGGTTCCCTTTACTGGTGAGCGCTGCGTCAGCAAGGACTTACTCGTGATATTTCCCACGTAAATACATCTCTCCTACAGCCCCGTTTATCCCTGAACTGCAGCTAGAGACCCCAGGCATTGGAAGGATTATAATATATGCCAGATTTTAATTTCCTATTTCATTTTCTTTTGTTCTAATGCTGACTTTCATCTGCCTTGCTGACGCTCCCCTGCCAGACCCCAGCGAACGGCAGATGGCAGCCGAACTCTGCGTCTTCAGACAAAACCGAAAAGAACTTCAGCAAAGCATCGAACTGAGCGCGTGAAACGCTACCGAACGTTTAAGCCACACCACAGAGGGTTACTATTATACTTAAAGTCCCTAATACCTTCCTGCAATGCACTAAATTGCGCTTGCAAATGCCCTGGCAGAGCCGTCAGGGTGCAGTGACTCTTGCTGTCCCCTGCATTGCAACACACAGGCAGAGCAGGAGGGCATTGAACCTGCGGAAGACTTTTAAATAAGTAACACTTCTTTTTAAAATTCACCTCTTTTATTGCATATAAAATTGAAATGGACAAAAATATCGACTCAGAGGTTTTTTTGTTTGTTTTTGTTTTTTTTTTAATTTAACAAAGTTATCTGTATCTCAAATATATTCCTTGTCTAGCTGCCACTAGCAGATACTGATAATTATTTCCTGTCAATCATTTCTTTGATAGGTTTCTATTCTAAAAGGATTAGCTGTAATATTATGTTTTGCTGCACATATAACTATGCATCCTATTAATAGTATCACAGTGCAATGGGATCTTGATATTGAGAGTCTGATTTTCTTCTCTTGAAGATGAAGAAGAGTCCCTCCGTGATTTAAACCTGCATTGCATTTAGCCCCCAAGTCTCCAGATGGGGTAGATTAGTAGTAAAATGTAAGCATAAGAAATAAGTGTATCAGTTCTTGTGTATTAATTTCTGAGTGCGTAAGTAAAAAAATATGCAGTACTTAGCAGTATTCAGCAGCACTGGTGCAAATAGAGCAAATTCAGTGGCTTGGTGCAGATTTGCCCACAGTTTATATGTGAAGCAGGAGCACTCCAGGCCTTGGGCTGCGTCTGGGCTCCTGAAGCTGATGGACGGACTCCCACAGGTTGCTCGGTTTTGATCCATTAGTGCGTTTCTCCTTGTCCTGGCGACAGACTCCAAAAGCCACAGCTTGTGCTGAGCACGCCCAGCGATGTGTGCTGAAAATAGCCCCGACTTCCTTGCTGTCCTGGCTCATTGCATCGCTCGGGAGGAGAAGGGGAGGGCAGTGGTCTGCAGTGTATGTCCCCCTGGTCCCCCTGTCCCCTTCCTCCACCTGCCCGTCTGTGGGGAAGAGCTGTCCCCTTGCTCCTGTGTGGCATCGTCTGGGACACATTGTGTTGGGTGATATGGTGCAAGGTAGAGATACCTGGTTGGAACAAGCTTATCCTGCTTTCTCCTTGGTGTAGATGCAGTGAGATGTTTGACAAAGAAG
>VZSV01000015.1:10167640-10195607 GCA_013398735.1 Nothocercus julius
TTTTTTTTTTTTCTTTTTTTCCCTTAGGTCTTGCTGCATACCTGCTAAAGTAGGCTGATTATTTTAGCATCCTTCATCTTGCTAAGTAGTTAAAGAACTCTTGGATGGCTGTGGTGAGAAATGGCAAGTGTTTTAACATACTGTGAGGATTTACAGTTGGGGTGGGTAACTGCTTTCTCTGAATCGTTACTGGAGGGGGGGTTCCTGAAACACCACTGCTGCTGCTTGTATAAAACCCCATTTTGACAGCTAATGAAAACTTAAATGGTGGTGGCATTTCCTTTAAAAGTATTGCCAGTAGGTCTGCAATCTGGGGAGCCAATACGCACCAAAAGCTCCTTGGATCCTTGTGTCCAGATGGGCTCCAGCACTTGGCTTTCCTGGGCCACTGCCAAAAGTGTTGGATGTCCCATGCTAAGAAGTCCTCATTTCTTCCTTAACAGACATCAGTGCTGGCACAGCTCCAGGGCAGAGCTTGGTCATGACATGAAGCATGCAGAGGGTATAGCAAAGGAAGGGATTTGAGGACAAGCTCGAGAGATGGAAGGTATATGGAAGGCTCAGAAGAAAACACATTCGTTAACTGGCGAGTAGCTCTTGTTTTGACCCTGTGTTTGTGCCCATCCCTATTGCTTTGTTCCTGCTGTGTGGAACTGCGGGAGGGATGGATCCCATGGGCTGCCTGCCTGGCCAGGGGACAGGACTCACTCTTTGGGTGGGTTGGGAATGTGGTTTGGGGTCTGAAATGCCCAGCTCTGCCCTGAGCGTTTGGGGGAAGGTGTGTGTTTGCAGCAGCGAGCAGGAAAGAGGTCTGAGCTCCCATGGGATTTGAGTAGCCGAGTCCATTAGAGTTCCTGGGAAATATCAGCTCAGGTTCATGCTGGCATACTTTGCAAGTCTTTTAAAATTAAGTACTAAAAATCAATGCATTGCAAGACTCCCAGCATGTAATTCTGAACCCATTAGATGACTTCTAATTTTGAAAATAATCTTTCTACTGCAAATATTACTTTAAATTTGTTTTTTACAGTAATTTGAACTTGTATATTGGACAGAAGAGGAACAATTAAATCAAAGTAAAGTTTTCATTGTATTGCTTTAATTGTGATGGATTGAATTGTTTGCTGAAGGATAATATCTACAAAGCATATCTAAGTGCAGAAGCAAAAATGAAAATTGGTCTCAGCTGTTCCAATCCCCGTGATAAATGTAAATTTATTTGTCTAATGCATTCCTTGCCATATCTTGATAACAATAGGAGCATGCAGTGCATGAATTAATTCTACTGAGAACTTCTGTGAGATTGTCTCTGAACCCCTTATAACCATGAGGAATCAACATTTATTCTCAGGTCCGTCATATCTTCAGTTGTACTTTTATGTTTTTAAAGCTGCCTAAGGGAGAGGAAAACCTGCCTTTTTGAAGCATTGCACCAATGTCTAGTGTAATTCAGGGTTCAGCAAATTACCAACTAAGTACGTGTTAGAGATGTGGCCTATCGGTCAAAGAGAGCCCTTCCATCCACATGGTTGGGTATGACCTGTGCATGGTCTCTGCCGTGGAAATGGGGCTTCGTGATTAAACCTGGGAGTTGGGCATGGGGTTGGAGTATATGAGGGAATGTTAATGGCAGTGCCTGATGGGTTAATGGTTTTGAAACCCCAAAAGCTTTAATTTGGGAGTATCCTTGGCATGAACGTGGCTGTTGACACATGCTTGGTTCCACCATTGGAGCTAGGGGATAGCAAGCAGAGGTTGGGGAGTGCAAGACTTTGTGACAGTCCTAAATTAGGCAACAGCTTTCTTTTCCAAAGAGCAGTTCCTAGGAAGCACCTTCGGAGGCTTTCCAGCTGCTCCGTAGTACAGGGGCAACACTTCTCCTTTAGGTTTAGGAGCCCCAAACCTTGAGCAGGAGCAAACCCATTTAGTTTCACATCCCAGGGACCTGCTGTGGTCAGCAGTGTGACAAAAAGGTTGGGCTTGACAGATCTAACATGAAATGCCTTGCTGGAGAGCAGCCAGTGAGGGTCGCTACGATGTGTGGCCAGCACTTTAACTTATACTTCTTCTATCACCAATGGTTAATTATGGCTGTTAATTGCAGGTTCAGGGCAGTGTCCTGCACAAGTGCACTAGTTGTAAATCGCAGCGTTTTGCTAATTGTAAATCATGGCTGGGCTGGTGCAGCGCTGGGGTGAGTGGATGCCCTGCAGCGCTCTGTAATGAGAGCGCAGCGGGTGGAGGTGACGGGGCTGTAACGATCCGGGTGACAAATGTGCCCTTAATTGAGGCCTCCCTGCCCTCCCCAGGGGCCTCAGTGCTGCGTCTTGATTGCTGCAAGACGTCAAAGAAGTAGCTGTGGAGCTGCCACAGACCCTTGCTGGGATGGAGTCCTATCTGGTGGTGCATTGCAGTGTATTAGCGGGACGTTTCCAGGGACAGGAGCCCAGGAGGTGATGAGGCACTAAGCAACCCGGGGAGCCCCTTGCCAGGAGAAGCCGGGAGCTTGCTGGGTGCTGCCGGGGGCTGCGCCGTCCCTGTTCGGGCAGCGAGGGGCTGCGCGATGGGCCCTGGCTCACTGCCGTGCCCGGGACTCTGGGCTGGCGCTTGGGAACGGCGCCCAGAGGCGGGTTTGGGGAAGCAAACACCCTGCTGCTTCTCGCTTTCTCTTCTTGGTGGCACCAAGTAGCAGAAAAGTGATTCTCTTATCAGCACCCTCCTCGATGGAGGTTTAAACCAAGTCTAGCTAGTGCTCCACTAAACGGGTTTTCAGATCTTAATTTTCATCTCTGTTCTGTCTGGAGGTGCTCCATGCGAGTGCTGAGCTCCTGGGCTTGCATCCCAAGGGCACGGTCAGCCGCAAGGACCCCACGACTCTGGGCTGTATCGGGGCAGAAAGAAGCGCACAGATCTGCTGGCAGTCCCCTGCCCGTGCTTACTGCCAGCTCCCTTCGGGTGCGCTGTCCGTCTGCGCTGCTTGCAGGTCCAGCCAGTGATGCTCTGTCACGGCGGTACCTACGTGCAAAGAGGCAGCACAGACGTTCACTTCTAATTAAAGCTGCTTATGCAGCCTCTGGAGCTACTGGGTCTCTGGAAACAAAGCTGCCAAATAAATTTTTAACTGTTAATAAAATAACTATTGGTATGGGAGGCTAGTATTGACTGTTAACTGTCCCCCTCTGACCCCGTCTTGGTTAATGCAAATAGCTGTTGGATGAAAATGCTGAGAGCCTGGGTTGTGAACATGTGTGTTTGCACCACTAATCACTTGAAAAAATCAATCTCCAGAACTTTGTTTGCTAGGAGCAACTGATTAGCTGCTGTCTGTTTTTTCTTCTTAGTAAACCCCCTGAGTTGAACAACAGAAGGTCTATAATTAAGGACAGCTTTTTTCCTTCCCCTGTGACATTCTGGCAGATGTTAACCAGCAGGTAGCTGAGTGTAAGCAGGACAGAAATGCCCCGTGTTGCTTGTGCAACCCTGAGTGTTCCCTGCGGAGAAGGGATGCGGGCGCTCCGCTCCTCTGCAGAGGCCTGGGTGGATGCGGTGGCTGATCCCCGTTGCGGGGACTTCAGCGGCACTCTTGGTCTTGGCCCAAAGGATGCTCGACTTGTAGGGGTGCTCCTCCTCGGCCAACTTGGAGACTTGGAAGGTGTCGACGTGGGCACCACAGCAGCTCCCAATGAGAAGGTTCCCCGAGCATCTTCCTCCGTGACCGCTGGTTAGATGATAACAAAGGTGACCCAAAATAGGAGGTCACGTATCCCAAAGGATGGTGTTCTGAGTGTCTGCATTTTGCCCTAAAGGCACTTGGCTTGAATGGGAAAACATAATTCTAAAGGCTAGGGAGGTTGACGTTAAAATATGAAGGATTCCTGCTTTTCTTAAGGGATTTTCCTGTCGTAATACAATTTGAGCAGCAAGACAAGTAAGAGCTGCAAAGATGATGGGAGTAACTGGAACCTGGTTGTTTTTTAGTTTAACGCTAAGTTTAATAGGAAATCCAAGCTGTGTGCAAATAATGAAAGTAAGCCTAGGAATGGCAGTGTTTCAATGGATAGCAAATATGGGGATTTGATGAATATTGAAAAGTATTTGTCCTTCTGCTCTACTTCTGTAAAAGGTGTTTCCTTTTCCTAAGTTAACAATGCTCTAACTACTGTGGCTGTAAGTGGAAAGGGTGTTCAATGAACAAAGTTGGGGGGTTGTGTTTTTTTTTTTTTTTTTCCTATTTGCCTTCAGGTTTCTAAATGACCTTGCATCAGCCATCTGGCATAGAGAAAGCTTTTAGTATGAAAAATTAATTAGATACAATCTCAGCGTACTACTGCCTTGATTTTCTCCAATGGAAAATAGTAGTTTGTACCCATAAACTGCTGTGAGGAAAAATGCCAATAAAATAACCATTCCTCTTTTTAAGTTAGTGTTCAGTTGGTCCATTTGCAGAAAAATGAGCAATGTTCCTACCTGATAGTGTGCAGGGAGTTACTGTGTTGTCTATCCTGCCTTGCCCAGCCTATGTGTCAGGTGTGACCCAATGCAACCTGCTGCCTTCCCCAGACAGCAGTGGCTAGTGGTGACAAATTATGAGATGATAGTTTTATGATGTGGGCAAACAGTTATTAGGGGCTGGAGCAAATCCAACAGGCCCTGAACTTGTGACCGAGCTGGAACTTTAACCCTGGTATCCAGAGATAAAAAAATAGAAAGTCAAATACAATAAAAGGATGAGATGGGGATTGAATTTTGGTTACTTTTCTTTCCCTCTTGCAAAACTCAGCAAAAAAAAAAAAAAAAAAAAAGTTTGTTTCGTAAAACCAGGTTCTGCACTTTTGCACAGAGGCCCCAAAGTGACCTTTCGTTACAGTTAAAATAAGATAGTTGTCCTGCAAATGCCACTTCTCTGTTACACTCAAGATTTTCATGCTTTGGGATTATTTCAGGGGCAAAAGTGGATGAAAAAATGTTTTTCAAGAGTTTCCTGGACAACTCATGTGCTGCAAGACTGGTGCTCTTGAATGCCTTGGGTGTGCAGCAGAAAGCAGATGGTCTCTGCTTGTCTGATAAGACAGATGTGCTCCAGAGGTTGGTGTTGTGGCATCGGCACAGTTGGATTCACAGGGCACGTGTGGTCGGCCTGGCGCTTCCCAGGAGAGAGCTGCACTGAGCTGTGCGATCGATGGGTCCGCCAGACCCGCCAAAGCTCCAGTTCCACCCAGACAGAATCCCAGGGAGGGAAAGGGTGAGCCTGGAGGACCTGCAGGTTTTTCGGTAGCCCGCTATTCAGGGATCGTGTTGGTAAAATGCCCTGGCTTGCATAAGGGTGCTGAAGTCTAGCCTTTGATTTCTGTT
Organism: Nothocercus julius; assembly: GCA_013398735.1. Lineage (NCBI taxonomy): Eukaryota > Metazoa > Chordata > Aves > Tinamiformes > Tinamidae > Nothocercus > Nothocercus julius. Next base: position 10,172,993 of record VZSV01000015.1, read on the forward strand.
GCTTCATAGCTGTTGTCAATTTTTAATTAAGAAAAAAAAAATTACCGAAGTGAATGGAAACAACTTGTTTGACGTAAGCACTACAGCTGGTAAAAGCCTCAAGTTTATTTATTTATTTATTTATTTTAAAAATCAAAACCTTAATTTGCATCGCCCTGATTGGTAAAGCTGAATTAGGTGTCATTAGATCCTAGTTCTAGGCAGTTCTGTCGTGTAGGTGGCTGCTCTTGCTAAATACTGTGAGAAACTTAATCTTTGCCTTTTCCCAGTATAGGAGTGGTAGAGTGAAGGAGGGAGAGGGAAACAAAAATCCAGATGGATCAAGCTGGCTGCTGGAAGGTTTTCTGTCCTGGTGCAGCTAGTCATGGATGGTGAGTGATGAGGGAGCACGTGGTGCTTTTTATACAGAACCACATTTGAAAGAAATGTTTGGTTTATTAAAAAAAAAAAAAAAAAAAAAAAAAAGTCTTTTAATGGGAAATCCAGTAGTTTATGTAGAAATTAGTGTTTTGCCTTTCTGAGACTCATGGTGGCTGCGTTTATGCCATGATAAGTCGCCTAACTGCTGCTCTAGGTGGAAAGATTGATGCTGGCTCCAGTTCAGCATATCCCCATCTTGGGGACTCTTTTCTCCATCCCAGCTCACGTTGCTGACAAACTGGGAGCTGAACTTTTTAAGAAAAACAAAAATCCCCCCCTGGAGCCCAGCCCTGGTGAAAGGGAGACGACCCTGCCAGTGGGGCAGAGGGGAGGAGTTGTGCTACGGAGCCATGGGCAAAGCGGGGCACGGTCTGCGTTTCTGGGCACCTGTGTAAGAGGAAAACTAATATTTTTCATCTTTATTCCCTTGACAGACCTAACTGGGGCTGAAATCAATGAGTCTCCTGCTGGCTTCGTCTGTGGAATTGCAATGGGTCTGAAAGCTAATGCCTCAATACGTGGTAAGGGCATGGAAAAGCAGACTAGAAGAACATCCTTAGATGATCAGAACCCCGCGATTCTGCAAATTACTGGCATCTGCACTTCATATTAACCTGACTGGGGGGTGGCTGTCAAATCTGCCTCCAGGAATATGCATCAACCTTATATTTTGACCTTACTTGTGTTACCTTTAGAGCAATCAGCCTGGCCCCGACGCAGGTGCGACTCGCGTGGCATCGTGAGCGCGGTCCCGTCAGCACGGCGCTCGCTCCACGCGCGTGGCCGTGGCGGCCCGGAGCGCGCCCGGCGGGGAGGCCGGTGGCCTGGCTGGCGGCAGCGAGCCGGGCGCGTGCCCTGGCCTTGCGCCTCCGGCCTCGGAGAGGAGCTGGCTCGCCACGTGGTGCTCCTGCTACGCCAGAACTAGTTCTAGCTTCAAATGCTGGACAGATTTAGAAATGGACAAATTGGAATGGACAGATTTAAAAATAGGGTTTTGATCCCACCAAGATATCTGACCACCCGGAGGCCTCTTCTGCTGGTGGTCCAACCAGCCCTGGTCCATGCACCCTTCAGGTGATGCCTGTTAGTCCCCTCCTAAAGTCCACACACTTTATTCTTCCATGCCCCATCCCTTAAACATGTTTTTACCCAGCCCTACTACCTGCTGGTTCTCAGTTCTCCGTATCCTTTTGGCTTTTTAGCCAGGTTGATCCAAGCGGCTCCTATAACTTTGCTTGGAAACTGCTTGGTTTTGGTGCCAATTGCAGAACAGACACGTGCATTTTCCCCCTTAACTTAGCAGTGGCATTTGATATTTTTCCCAAGTTCCCCAATAACTAAAGGCAATGGTGTCAGATAGAAAATGTGATTAAAATAAGCTAAACAAATGTTTCTTCTTCTGTGTTACAGAAAATAATTGCAGCTTTGTAGTTTTCTGTGAAAGTTTTAATATTTTTTTAGAAGGATAATAATAAATTTACCCAATTACATAATCTTTGCATGTCTGTAAAGCCCCCTATGTGTTTACTACTTTAAATAGTAGTTGATTTTTTTCAGCCATTTCAGGAAAACAAAAAGCAGCTGTTATTTCTTAGCAGCAGAGATACTGAAACTCTCTTTTTTTTTTTTTTTAACTGAAGGCTGAATTATATTAAGTTGCCTATTCATAATTTTTCTTTGCTATGTAATGTTGCTCTTCTCAAATGCTTTTTGTACAACTCCTCAAGATCCCCTCCGTGTGAAAATATACTGCAAGTATTTTTTTTTTTTATTATTAACACTAACCCCACTAATCTTTTTAACAGATCTTGGCTACTACTGGAATATTAGTATATTCTCTATTTTTATTTTGGAAAGAGCGAAGGACCCAAATCTGCGTAAGACAAAGCTAATCAACTCTTTAAATTGCTTGGTCAACAAAACTAAACAACATTAACATGAAGAAAAGTGACTTTTCCCTTGAAATATTTGACTTGTCACGTATTTCACAGAAAAGGTCTTGAGGTTTAACAGACCGCTCGGGCGCATGTGGGTGTTGGCGTTTTCTTGTATAGCGCCCTCAGTATCCCGGGGCTGGGTCCGTTTGCACGACGGCCGAGGGAAACAAAGAATCTTTTTGTTATCATTTATCAAAGGCTTGCAGTGCTCTTCTATTATTTACTGTCAGAGCCTGGGTATCCTGGAACATCAAGTTGTAATTATCTCCCCATTTTTGACCTGTCGGTCAACCCTGATTTTGCTTTTGGATTCAATACTGATTCTGTGGCCACTTTTTAAAGGGGTCTCAACTCTGTCTCTAATCGGAAGCCAGCAATTCTGCATTCCCTGTCAATCCCAGGCTTCAGCTCCTTCAGCAGGAGCACAAATGGACAATTAAATGGCCATAGCGTGGCATGCACAGTGAAACACAGGGAACACTTTGGGTGGGTTTAGTTAATAAAGTAAAAAATATAGCTATACCATGGCTGAATCAGTTTGAGGGCTTTCTGTTTGATGTGTGGGGGGGATCTGACACCGGTTGGCAGAAGCTTCTGTGGTGCTCCAAGGTTGCCGATGCCTTTGGAGAACGCGGCCTTGGGATAGCGTTTCCGGCCGGTGCCCTGGCTCACGGCGTTCGGAACTGCTGGAGTGTGACGTATCCCAGAGCTCCTGCCCGCTGCGTGCGGCTCTCCTGGCTCCAGACTGAGCTCCGCTACCCTGTGGATGGCCAGCTCAGGAGGAAGCTTGGGATGTTTCAGGCGTTCCGTGGGTGTTGGGGATGAAGGGTGTTGGTTTGGTTGACTGATGCAAGCCCCAGGGAGGGGGAATTAAGTCTGATCTCTCCCCTCTGCAGCTGTGTGCGCTTTCAGGTGAGAATTTGACCTGTTTACACTGCCAGAAAGGTCTGATGAACTGTACGTAATAAGACACTGAAAGCCATCTGAGAAGCAAAAATGTAAATGTTTACTGGAGGGGCTGTTGTGCCAGCTGATGGCCTTGCAAGGTCAACCTGATAAACAGCTTTCTGCAAATAGGGGACTATGAGACGTGGCTACGTGACTCTGCTGACTCGGTTATCTTCTCCAAGGTTTGTCCTGTGGGTGTGATGAAGTCCTGCTGTCCTTTACTTTGAATTCCCTCTAAAGAGAATAAACTTAAAACCATCTAGGGAGCTGGTGAAGAACCATCGTGCTGCAAATCCAAAGGATCGGAGATATTCCTGGAGGACCCAGCTATTGAGTGTTCCTGGCTGACTCTTAGGCTTCACGAGAAGGTTTGCAGCCCCTTGCAAACACCCTTGGTGCCTGGTGGCCCTTGCGTTCCTGCAAGGAGGGCCCGTCTTTCTTGTTTCTTGGGGCAAGTTGCAGAGTGCTAGTGCCGGTCCCACTGGGGAAGGTGGCACACGGCACCTGGCTCACCTGGCCAGGCTGGCACCGCTGTGTTTCTTCATGTTAAATTCATCTTGGTTAAACTGCTCTCGGTAGTGTCAGCACTGAGCACTGAGTTAGATCTGGGTAGGTGCAATTTAACAGGGCCCCTTTTGATAGACAAGAGTGATGCAGGTTCAGTTTGCAAGTTTGTCACTCCCTGTTTTTTAAATTTTGCCTATTCCTTTCCCTTGTCCTTTTGGCATATATATGTGTGGGTTTTCCACCCTGTGTAACTTAGATGTTAAATGGTTCCCATGTCTCTTTGATCGTTTTAAAAATATCTTACGAAGCTAAAATACTTACATAGATTTTTTTCCTGAAAAGCAGTTGCCAATGTGAATTGAATTAAGTACCCAGATATATGTTCATGATGTTACCACCTGCTCTGAGCCTTGTAAACTGTACCCCTATCTCCTGCAGAATCCTCCTGGGTATCTTCTGGGGGCTCTGCTGCCCCGAGCTTTCAGTTCAGAGTTTGTATTTGCAGCCAAAGAGAGAACCTTTACTGGTGGATTCATTGAAGGGGCAAAGGGAACAGATTAGCACAAGGCAGTAGGTGCTGTTAAGTTCCCACTGAGTTGTGTGAAGGGGGAAGGAATAGTAACTAATTAATTTTGTTGAGGCAAATTCTGAAGAGTGCGATCTAATCTTTTTTTTTTTTTTATCTTGCCTGGGGTCATTTCTCAGGTGTAAGAAAACAGCAATTGCATTTATAAAAGTATTAATGTAATGTGGATTAAACAGCTTCCCCTGGCTGCCTCCTTGAGGAAACGTGGCGATATGATCAGAATATACTGGTGGTGAGTGATGACAAATCCTGAGGTGGCTTCTGGGCTGAAATTAAATCCCGGGCTGCAACGTGGAGGCTCTGCAGGAGCTGAAGCGTGAGCCCGGGCGGTCCATTGCTCTGCTGTTTTTCTCCCAGTTTTACTGGTTATTCTTACATTGAACTAACTCAGATTTCCTATAGTTATAGCCTTATCATCTACCTGAATTAACGAGTGTTCCTCCTCGCTAGCTACGAGGATGAACCAAATTCTGCAGAGAATAGCTCTGCACAGGTGCCGCTTCCATCACATTATGTAAATAGCCTGTGACTAATAGAGAAGCCCACAAAATGAAATAAAAGGCATCAGTCAGTGCATTTGCATGGAAACGAAGCTATATGCCAAAGGAGCCTTGTTGAAAAATGAGCAATAGTAGACAAGATAATTCCAAGGTTGTCACTGTGGAGCGTTTTTAAGTGGCTTATTAGCAGAGAATTGAAAGGGCAGTTTCATTTTGTATTTAAGGAGCCTATAAGGTTCCACTAGGCAGTTTTGCAGTGCTCTGACCTTTTGTGGGGAGCTTTGCTCTACGTTTGCTGTTCTCTCAGCGTAGTATTCAAAATGAGGATGAGATAAAACAAGTATTTATATGCTGAAGCAACTTCACCTATATGGAATAACTTGCCTTGTCACCCATCTACAGCGATGGCCTGAGGGAAGTGGGGCTGTGGAAGGAGAGTGATTCGGTGACTATGAAGTCCTTTTAATCTGCTCCATAGGCCATTTCAACCCGGAAAATGTGTCACAGTGTTTTCTCGTGCTTGCCTGGCAGCAGGCTGGACTCGCAGCCCGGCCTGGAGGTGCGCGCTGTGTGCCCCCGCAGGACCGGCTGCGCCGGGCTGGCGTCTCTCGGATGGCGTTCGCGTCCGTAGCGCCTCGGTATCTTCCATAAAACAACCTGGAATTGAGTCTTTCAAGAAATATGCCCCATGCAATGGAAGGCCTGTAGCGTTCTGCTAACAACCGTAGCTGTTTTTCCATATCCCCCCCTTTTCTAACGAAGCTCTTCTGGAGGGTTTGTGGTCTTCCCACTCTGAAGTTCTGTCTTCTGCACCGAGCACCCCAGGGCTGCAGCCACGACCTCGTGCCGGTGTTTCTTTCAAGGAAGATACTGATTTTTATGTGTCTTTTCTAACCAGCCACCTTTTTTCCTAAGGTGTTTAGGAGCGTAGTCATCTCCGAGACATTTATTCTTGCTTGTTCAAGTGTTATTCGGGTCAAATGCAAAGAAATGTAAAGGCATAAGCTCTGCTTCTGTAGAGACTCCAAGGCAGGGCACAGGGCTCGCTTATATAACTGTGACACAACATTCATCATAAACATAGTGAAATTGCCCTACCTGGCAGGCTTCTTTAAGTGGGAAGTTACCTGGCTTGGGGCAATTTTCAGTTCTTTCTAGAGTCTGGGTAAGATTCAGACACTTTGTAAATGCAAAATTTATCTCCCTGAAAGTCGGTTTGGGCATTTTTCAGAATTCTACCTGCTATAGTACAATTTAAAGCAATGTTTTTTTAGAGTTATTTTGGAGTAAAATATTCTTGCCTTGCAATTGAAGCAATTTAACTTTAAAAATATATATGTATGTATGAGAGAGAACATGTGTGCCATTTATAACTTGTAGTGGACCAGATTTGGGTAAAATAAAAGCATATAATTTTCAAGTCTAGAGTCTGCCCTAATAATATTTGGTTGTTTTTAACTCATGCCGTTGTAGCGTCCAGCACTTTTTATGATGTGTGGAAAATTATGTAGGGAAATATGGTGCGAACATTTTGGCTTAAACGAGAAAAATCCAAGTATCTTATTCCTATGTAGATACTGATGAATTAAAATGCAGGAGCAGATGCTGCTTTAGAAAAGAGCATGTACTGGTAAGGCTGCAATGCAGCACTCGGAGAGCTCTTTCAGTATTTGTGCTGCAGATAAAATTTCCTGAGCTGTTGAAGGGAAATGTGCTCTGACAGATTGCAACGATTGTTCTGCAGGAAGTCTAAGAAAACAGCATTCCAAGCACGTTGATTATATTTCAGTAGAAATCATAAAGAACTGTAGTAAAAAGTCGGCCCATTCTTGAGGCATGAATTCCCTTCGAACCTCCCTGGTTTATCACCCTGTTCTTCACCAAAAAAAGTTGTCAACAGCATAAGCCCTGAGAAGGTTCTTTAGCTGTTTGCGTCTGTTTTTCTTAAGCATTTTTAACCCTGAGAATTGCCAGTGTTTTTTTAAGTCCTTGTCTCTTCTGGAAACAGTAAATAAGTACTTTTTTCCCTGATTTTTATTTTTATTTTTAACCTAATATGTGAATATGTGAAATCCTAAACCAGTTTCTAGAACAGTTTGTATGAGAACCGTCCTATTGAAGTTACAATCAGGAATATATTTACCACTGGGCAACAGAGCAGTTTTATCTAGGGTACTATTTATTTATCAGTAGAGAGGAAGAATCCAAGTGCTGAAGTGACAGACAAGAGTGGCACTTTATAGGCTTTTGCACGGGTTCCTAGTTACAGTCCATGATGAATGGAGCTGGCTGCTCTGGGGAATCATTTTCACAATTAATGCCATTTTTTAAGTATCTAACTCATCCAATTAAGCATAAAATACAAATACGTATAAAGATACATTCATGTACATGGGTGTGGATACATTGCTGTGGTCTACGTGACCAACCTGCTTGAACAAAGATGTGATGCAGGATTTTAAATACAGAAGGATGGAAGGGGGACCTGCATACCAGAACCTTATCTAAATGTACAAAGAAAGTCTCAGCAGTGATTTTTTTGTTAATTCCATGTTTCTGCTTCCCCAGTGAAGCTCACAATGCTCCATTACTCTACACCACATAACAAAACTTAACATCCTAGTGAGCAAGGCTGTTACAATTTTGTCTAGTTGCTATATGGATAAAATAAGAGAAAATAAATCTCTCAGCACTACCTAAGCCACACAATGTTTGTCGGTATAATATTGTGATTTGAGTGGCCTTTAAATATTGTATATTGCACAGTTACAAATTTATCACTAGCACAATACAGTGAAAGTCATGATGTTTATGAATTAGAACAAGTAACCTCCCTGTGTGTCTTCCCCTGTTCCTATTACAGTCAATTAGCTCCTGCTGCCTTGTCTGGAAGTGAGAGCCCAGGCTGCGTACGAAGGCAGTGTCTGCAGCCAGGGCACCAGGGCTGGCATCTTCAAGACAAGGGTGACACTCTGCTCAGCGAGCAGTGATTTGGGGAAAGTGCAGCATTAAGAGAAGAGGTACTTGATAAGCGAATGCTCAGCGCAGAGACGGCGTGGTAGCACTTGGTTGGAATAAAAGGGTAAGGAAGAAACAAGAAGAAATCAAGGCACGAGCGCTGTTGTTCCCACCGGCTCCCGACGCCGTCTCGCTGCTCTGAGAGCTCCCAGCTGCTAATGCGCTGCGCTCTTACACCAAGAGCCAGACTGGGAACACTGATTGCTTGTATTTGCTCAGCGTGTCGGGAGCAGACACATGGTGTTCTAAAAAGCAGCAGCAACTGGTTTTTGCTTTGTTCCTTTAACTGTTGCATGTCCCAGGAAGGTACCGTCTGAGCACTCAGAGGGAGGCGGCGACGGAGACGATTCATCAGCATCATCAACCTCCTCGTGTAAAGACAGCGGTTTCTGGTGGCTCTCTGGCCATCTCCTCTTGACCAGTGTTCATCTCATGGCTGTATTTAGGCTGCTGAGCTCGGAAGGGGAGCACTGTTAAATATGTAGGCTTTTTTGCAGTGTTGACTCCAAGGTCAGGTTTGTTCTGCTGATGACACATTTGCAGGATTTCCGTTTTGCTCATCTCAGAAAACTGCCAAGAGGGAAAACGAGGCAAAACTACCTAGTATTTGTCAAGGTGGTGTATGTCGATCTGGAGAGTTTTCTAAACTTACAGTTTGGTAATGGAAGTGTTTAGACATTTGCTCCCCTTGGCAGGAGTGGTTTGCAGTGCTTCCCACTTTGGGGCCTGATACTTAAAAACACCTGCTCTACAAAGCAGAGCACCCTTGGGCCTGCAGGCAGGACTGGGCTATGGTTGGGGCCCATTCAAACACTAAATGCTATGTGAAATACTTGACATGTCAAGAACTGAGAGTCATATGAACTGTTCTGTCTCATATTGATGAATTTGAATATATTGCTGCTTTAAGTATGGGCCCTGACACTGTAAAAAAGAGAGTCCAGTGATTTAATAGACTGGGAATTAGTGGACATAAATAATACTAGAATCCTGTCAACAGACATTAGTTCTTACTAAATATTTAGCTGTCTCCTTGTTTACCCTCTGAGAGGGAGCTATGGGCTGGCGAAATGCTGAAGGACGCAATGAACGTGGCAAATGGTGAACACTATGAACAGGGCAAAGTCCCTGCGCAGGAGAATTTTAGATCCTTAAGTTTCATTGTACAAGAAACTGGTTGTCACCTGAACATTAATTCTTTTCGCTTTAGTGGGATGCCAGCAAATTGTTAAAATTAGAGAATAACTTACAAGGACTTTACATACAAGTATTGAAGCAAACGAGACTAGTGGTACTCAAAGGCTTTCGTCATACAGACAGCTAATTATATGTAAATAATTTGAACAAGAAAAAGTTAAGTTAACCCTTAAGATGGTGAGTTGCGGGACTCAAGTGTTCGAAGTATCTTATTTAAATTACAGTTATAGCAGATTGTTTATGTTGGCATCACAGAGTGGGTGAAGAATATATCTGGTTATTTTTTATGACCAAGTTGGAAGGTAATTTTTAATACGTTTATGTTAGAGAGAAATTGTTTTCAGCATTGCCCCTTTAGGCTTCCATGCCCTGCACTATGAAAAACAAATATTTTTGAAAATGGTCCAGCAGAAATGACTGCATCTGTTTCGAGCATAGTCGCTTTCAAGGGCAGCAATGTGGGGGAAGGTATTGCTGAAATTAAAGCACAAAACTGATTTTCTGTTCAAAGAGAAACCCATAATCTGTACAAACAGCTGAAACAAATGAGTTACTCTGAATTCATAGCATGCTTGTTTGATGACGGAGGCTCTGGAACGCTTGTTTTAAGGACTAGTGCTGAGGATAACGAGGAAATCTGCAGCGGAGAGCGGGAGCAGAGCACAGTGCTATTAGGAGGAACATTAAGTGCATGTTCACGTTGGGCAGTGGCAAGCTGGGGGGAATTTGCTGGGCATTCATGAGGCCCCTATTAGTCTCACTTGAAAAAGAAATTCTAGCTCTAGGCTTTTTCCTGGTGGGGATTCACCTTCTAGGCTGAACTGGTGTTCAGTCAAAGCGACTGATGTGCCGGGATGGAGAAGATGATGTTAGTGGAGGTTTAGCATAACTTAGGGGCCTAACAGCCGTTGTGCAGGATAACCAGGTAGCTGAGATGGGAAGAAGGTAGAGGGGAAAATTAGAAGGCCATTAAACTGTCTGATGAGGTTGGGGCTGCCGTAGATTTCGTAGTTTCCGGGGCGCAGCCAGGGTCTAGGCAGGTCAGCTGTGTCACTGCCTCAGACGGAGATGGTTCTATTGGTGCTAAGGTGACCAGAAAGTTATGGATTAAGAGAGTAAAATGTTAATATTGTTGTTAATCTATTGCTATTGATCTTTAAGACTGTTGGAAGTGGCTTATTAGTATTAATGTTGCCATAAAGTGCCTGCTAGCAGTGTGTCTTTGGGAGTGTAGTCCTTTTTCTGCAAAACTAAATCGCAAGAGTTGCCTCTAACCTTAGTGGTAACAGCAATAAGATCTATCTGGTCACTTGCAGTAACATGCAAAATTTAGGAATCCAACTACTCTTAGATTAATTTAGATATTGACAGGGGCAGTATTTAATTTTAGAGATCCCTTAGATACATCAGTTGGCAGAGTTGAGAGGGCAATGTTTTCATATTCCTCTTGTGATGCTGAGCATCTGCAGTGGTGAACTAATACCACCAAATCCTTCTGAAAATTTTTGTTGAGCAATCCATAAAAGATGGGGTTGATACAAGTTGAGATCATTGCCACGAGGTGGCACAGTGTAAATGCCAGATTATGGTTACAGCTCATTAGTGCCTCATAGTTCCAGTCAAAAACTACATTGAATATATTGAGAGGCAGCCAGCAAGCTGCGAAGGTCACAACGATTGATATCAACATCACATTAATCCTTTTGTTTTCACTTAGTCGGCCCATGTTCTCCCTCATCCTGTCGATTTTACCATGTCTCCTCCGGAGACATACAAATATCTTGAGATAGCAGATAAAAATAAACCCCAGTGGGAAGCAGTACTGGAAAACCAGCAGGCTAGTGGTAAAGATCAGCCGTTCCATAACAGATGGCCAAGCTTCGATGCAAGCAACTTTGTTCTTGTAGAAGTCACGATGGGAAGATAGATATATGAAGGGTTCATCAGTTAATTGGTGAAATATTAGAAAAGGAATGGATATGATAACAGAAACCCCCCAGATGAAAAGAATTCCCCAGTATGCATGGGAAATACTAGGCTTCCAGCCACGTGGGTTCACAATTAACTGGTACCTCTCAACAGCAATCAGAACAAGTGAGAAAATGGAGACTGTGACAGATATACTTTGTATGAAAGAGCTGATTTTACACATAGCTTCCCCAAATATCCAGTAGTCCATTAAGGTATAGGCAACTGTGACAGGAATGCACATGATACAGATTAAGACATCTGATAATGAGAGGTTGGCAATCAAGATATTTGTAACATTTTGAGCTTCTTTTTGTCGTTTTATTATAATTATCAGGCAAAGGTTTCCAAAAAGCCCTACTATGGTCACCAAAGTATAAGCTGTAATGAGCACAAATACTGCAGGAAAGGAAAGCTGACAGGTATCAAAGTTTAAAAACTGAGAATAGCTGTTGTTTAAGATAGTTTGATTAGATAAAACCTCACTAGGGTCCTGAATGGCTTTATCCATCATGAAGCATCTCCCAAACTATGGGCAAGATTTACCTATTTTGCATGTATACCGAGGTGTATCCACCCGCCGCCTTTACTATTTGTGAGATATTTTGTCTGGGGCTTTTCAAGGCTATGATTAATATGGTTCTACATTCGTATTTGGTCTTTGTATTAGTTTTGCTCAAAGTTTCACAAGTATATACAGCAATGAAGAATCCTGAAAAGAAAAGCAAATGAGAAGTATTTGTAGAGTTGTCTGTACGGGGGCTGACACTACCTTTTTCTGCACTGATAGTGTTACAGAACCATGGATCTCTTTTACAGAGGTGCCTGTGGTGTGTGAGAGATGCAGGGACAGTTCTGTTTAAAGTTGCACAGTGATTTTCTTACAAACCCTTTTCTATCAAATGTGGATAAATTTTGCTTTCCAAGACTTTGGATTTACTTTGAGATTTCTCTCAGCTAAAGATTTAGTGAGGTTTGAGGAATTTGATGAGACACATCTCCTACTTTTTATTATCAGAAAAATGAACCAGGTTGTTCCATCAAATGGCTAGCTGCAGACAGCACTTTTTTTTCTCTAAAACTATATGTGATAATGAGATAATATGCCAAATCCCTCTGATCTGATTCAAAAAGATGTGTGCTTGAGCATAAGTGATATACAACACACTTTTATGAATGACATGTCTATGGGAGTTTCCTTTTTTGCATCTGTGTATGTTGAAGATGGCATGTCCTTATTACTTAATCTAATCTGAGAAAAACATAAACCAAACAGAGATTGCATCTTGGTTATCCAGAAAATGATTTCCTTATTGATAATAGCCAAAGGTTATATTTTTGGTTTCCCTACACCCGTTGTTGAAGTCTGACAGATGATACCCAAAACCTTTACTGTGGTTAAATGCAATGTGTACTTTAGAGAGCTAGAGTTGCTTTGCCCTTCAGATCTAACTTAAATGGGTGTCAAGCAAAAATCTGGTATTAATATATTCCCATTTTTTTAAAACTAATATGGGTAGAATCAGCTGCAGTGGAGTATCGTGATGGGTTTGAATTTAGCAGTGAGTTAAAAAGTTAACCTCAAATCAAAGGCTCACCAGCCTTCTGGCCAGGAAGAGGCTGTTTCCAACCTGGGAAAGGAGATAGGAGGGAAGAAAAAAAAAAAAAAGTAAGACTTGCTTTTAAATTTGAAAGATGGTTAAATATGTCCTCTAAATATAAACTTTTCAATTTATGAACTTTCTGAAATATAGTCTTATATTTCAGAATATAACTCACCTTAACTCCTTTGGAAGTAGAATTTATTGGAAAATTAGCTGGAAGAAAGGCAGTTCTTCACCCCTAGTAATAAACACCATAGAGTGAGAGCCCTGGGGAGACAACGGGATGAAGAAGCAGTGGAGAGTTAGAGGATGCACAAAGCAGGGGAGGTACTTTGGCAGTAATAGAAGTAATGTGTGTAATCTGTAGAAGGCTTAGCAGCCTTTTGACTGAAATAATTGCCATCGTTTAATCACCAAGGAATAGAAAATATTCAGTGGCTTGCACAAGATTAAACACCAAACTCTAGATTGCAACCTATGATTTTTGTAACTGTTTCATTACCCACAACTAACCAGAGACTTTTTCTGCTGAACTTATATCCTGGACTGCTTTACCCTGATACTTCTGCTTGACATTGGTTTGGGTGCTTCAAATTAAGAGCCTGTGGGGGCAAAAGAAAACGCTTGTAGGGTCTATTACCACTTAAATTCTGATTAAAAACGTACTTTTCAACTGGGGCAGTCATGCTGAACTGAGGAAGGGCTGTGTATTTATGTGGCTATATACGAGGCACACAAGCAATCATATATTAGGACCTGTAGTCTTCCTGAATAACCCATCCGCGCCCGTTAGCAGCTCTGCTGAGGGAGGGGTGCAGGAACCGCTGGGCCATCCTGCAGCAGCCGGGGAGTCTGGTGGCTCGGATAGACTTCGGGATCCTGCACAGGGTCCCTCTGCTCCAGACCAGGCGTGAGAGCTGCGGGCCCCGCTCTGCGTATTCCCTCCCCGTGCTGGGCTTAGTGCAAAGCGAAGGATCCTGAAGCCGACGTGGTCAGACCCTTTGGGCAGAGGTGGTGTTCCTGGGTCCATGAAGACCAGGCAAACAGACCTTCAGGCAACGGATGTCCTGGAAGCCCCTCTAAGTTACCTTTCCTTAGAGTCCCAGGAGCCGCCTGGCTGGATTTACTGACGCAGAAGGATGTGTGTGAGGGAAGAGCAAGAGGCCGACGAGTGGTAAATGTTTCTCTGATGTTCCTTGCTGCCAGTTTAGAGTGTGAAAGAATTTAAGGTCTGTCTGTGTCATCCCAAGGATGATTTTCTGCTTTGCACTGATCACCTGCCTTGCCCAGAGCTGAACGCGCTCATTTAAGGAGACTAGGAGTTAGCACTGGCTTGGAAACAAGGTGCCTTCAGAGATGAGCTGTGCCCTTCCCTGCCTTTTATGTAAGCAGGAGAAGCTGTGGGGACTCAGGGGACACGAGACTGAGCCAGTTTTGTAATATTTTATGCACTACTTGCTACTCTTGCTTATTTATCCATGGCTGCACAACAGGGTTTGATAGAGCTGGATGTTCTCTCCCAGGAATTCACTGTGGGTCTCGAGGCTTCTGCAGCAATTTCTACCTCTAAGGAAAGTCTCTTTATTAACCTTCTAATCAGTTCACTGAGCACATCAGCTTCAGACACACTGATCATCTACATCATCATTCTTTTTTCAGTAACAACAAAAAAAAAAACAAAATCAAAAACAAAACCAAAAAAACCCTTAAACTATTCACTCTGTACAGCAAACTAAAAAGTTTATTCTTTAGTAACAAGTCATTCTGAAAGGTAATTTAAACATTTCCTTCACAATAAAACCTCTATCTTGTTTAAAAATCTGAAGTATTCATAGCATTAGAGGAAACAGTAATACATTAGTATGCACTGCGGCATGTTGAAATACATTGTAATTTATATTGGCATTAAAAAATATATATTTAGGAATTGAGCTTCATAAATATTAACAGAATGAGCATCCCTGAACCGCAACTGCAGCTCATGTCAAAATTGCACTGAAGTGCTTAATGTGAGAACTAATGTCTCTATTACTTTTCATCACTAATCCATGCATTTTAAAAAAGATTCTCTATTATAAACAGTGAGAGTTTACTAATGTAAGAAATTATAAGGCAGTTAGTTTAGTGCTTTCATTCCTCTAGATGCAGAAATATTACCGAATCATGTAGAAGCAAAAGAAAGCTAAAAGCACAGTCTAAAATCAAATTAGTGTTGAAAAGAGTCTTCCTCTGAGTTCTTTCTTACCTATTCTAAAAATAGATAGTCCCTACGCCTTCAAAATGACCAGTGTTTTGGTTGAAAGCATCGTCTGTGAATTAAGTTCCAAAGTATAGCATAGATAAAATCTGGTGAAAGTTTCCATCCCATTTCAAATGTAGGATGTTCAGTATAAAACATCCTTCAAAAGATATATTTCAATAACTTTTTCCTTCTTACCTGATGAAAAGTTTGAGTCATATCCACACTCTGTCCTTAACAAATTTTCTTTTCCCCTTTTTGAGTTGATTATAAAGCCAGCAAACACATCTTCTTTGTGTATAAAAGAATCCAAACCAGACCCATCTGCTGCTCAAGCTATATTTAAACTCTCCTTTCTTCTCTTTCTGAAACAAGCCACAGTTTCACAATTTCCAACTGTGACTGAAGCAACCAGGCTGTGGATAGGCTGCTGAGGAATAAAACAAGCTCTGGAATCCAAGACGAGGCAAACAGCAGTGAGCAGGGTGGGGAAAGGACCAGTAGTCACGGGGATGGGCTTTCCTTCCCTCCGCCCCTGTCAAACACATCAGCTTCCAATTGCATCTGCAGTTATCTTATCTGTTCTGGAGTGCAAATATTTTCCTAAGAACCTGTGTTGAATTTCGTTCATGCAAACATCTGCAGATGGCTTATTGGTTTTTGAGCTGAGGGAGACAGGAAAATACAGTAAGCTGCTTAGAAAGAGCAAGCACATCCTATTAAATGCAATCATTTACTGTATTGCAATTAAGTTCCTGATATTTCCACTGTAACTTGGTATTTTAGCTTTTACTGCAGAGGTTTAAAAATCATGGCATATTTTACTAGCATGTGCTGAAAGGTAATTTATTGTTATTGCCATTTTTTCCTATAGAAAGTTTGTGCCTTTTGTAATGACTTGTTCATAAAAAAATATGTTTATCTATTAAGAAGCTAAGTGGGGATGTTTATGGGACTGGAAAGTGACTGGCCTTACCTAGGATGTGCTGCCTGGCACATTAGTTTTTAAATTCCTCCATTCCTACCCGTGTCCCTTTACTCCCCAGGATCTGTCTCTCATGCTGAACCATCCTGGGACTCTTCAGTGTGAAAAACACCGAGGCAATAGAAAAGTGTCCAAAGTTCGAGTGTGTTTGTGTGGGGACAGACTCGGGAAAAGTAGATAGTTAGATAAATGAGGGAGTGATAAACTAGACAGCAGAAACGTCACACAACACATTTGAAAGAGTCCTGGTGTCTGTCTTACTGCTATACTTAGAGTATCTCGATAAAGCTAATTATCTGAAAACATTGTTAATTGTAATGCTGTCCTATTTGTAGAAAATGGGAATGGAAGGAATCTCTGAGATCAGCCAATCCTCCTGCTTCTGATACTTATACCTGCTCTTGATGCGTTTGGTTCCTTTTTAAACATCAGTGGCAATCCTAGATTATGTCTAGTGCCTCGTTTACTGTCAGGAAGATTTTCTGAATGCTTCCTCCCTCAGTTGCCCTCATTTTCGTTTAAGCCTTTTGCTTATGCTCGAGCACAGCCAGTGAGTTCTGAAATTTTAACTAAAATGCTTTTGGTGAACCATGTGAATATACTTTCTAAAATATTTCTAGCACATGCTGATTTTAACCATGTCAAAAATACTATTTAAAAAGTCTTTCCAAAGTACTTTAAGAGTTTCTGCTCCAACTCAAGAACTTGTAGGAGTTTTGATGGTAGTTGATAGGAGTTTGGAGATGGATTTTTCTCTCGGCTAACCACCCCACCTATATATACCCTGTATATACACAGCTTCTCAGCTTCCTCGGTGAAAAGAATTCTTTAAGAGTGCTGCCAGTGCAGCTAAGAGCTGCACCAGGGACCTGTGATATCTCTGAAGTATCTGGAATATTTCTTCCTAATAAGCATTAACTTTCATAGCACATGAAAGATGCACAGAGAAATAAGCAAGAATAACTGAACTCTTCCTCTCCATCCTCGTGTTGGTGCAAGTTAATGTCAGGAAGGAAAGATAATGTTCTGTGATGGAAAAAAACCCAGCTCCTTCAAGTGCTCCTGTTCCATGGAGTGGTTAATCCCTAGCAAGCCATATTCAGAAAAAAAAAAAAAAAAAAAAGGTTCTGATTCGACCCGACTATCAACTTCCAGAAATAGAGTTTGCACTGTAGGTTTTTCTTCAAGATCATGCAGAGGCAGATTGATGTATAGGGGTCAATTGAAACACTGATATACATTTTTTTTTTCCTAATTGGGAACAATTACCACAGCAATCACTCACATACACTAGCTGGAGTTGTACTCCCTTGTTTCGTGGAGTTTTACAAAAAAGCATTGGCAATATCCTGGATTTTTCATTCTAGTCCTCCCGTCTCAATTAGGTCATGTCTAGAATGAAAGTCAACTGTTTTAAAATCTGTCGTACCTTTAAACGTGTTACGTAGAAAGGCAAATTCATTTCCAGAATTATATCATGCCGTGAACTTTCAGCTGATTTGTGGACCTTATTCAATTGACATACAATTGGAATGGAGATTGATGCACTCTCTGGCTGGAAGGTCAGCAGCTTTGGGTCAGGCAAGTTAGTTTTTACGGGAAAAAAAAAAAAAAAGAAAAAGAGAGCTATGTGAATAATTGTAGGAGTTTGATTGCATTAATTCATATTTTATAATTGTTTCGACTTTTTAAAACCTTATAGGATTTAGGATAAATTCTGTCTCTGTTTTTTCCATAGTAAAATCTTTATAATGTGACTGTGAACACTAAATCCTGATGTTCTCATTGTTAATTAAGAAAAATGGTCAAAAGATTTCTTTTCTTTTAGATTTTTTTTTCCTATTCATCTCAGTATGTTTCAATTTTCCTGCATATTTAAAACTGTAAAAACAAGTTGTATTTTCTGAATTAAAAATATGATTTATAGATTGTTATTTTGGATCTATAACACCTAGTTCCTTATACACCTCATCTTAAAATTCCTTAAATAGTATGGATGTCTCCTTACAGCTAATTTCTGGCAGACACATACTGACCTTTATAGTGTAACTCCTGCTGTTTTCGAACAGAGCTAAATGTCGGTCATGTAAAGGCAAGACAACAACAACAAAAAGCCCTACAGAGCTTCTGTAGAACAAGAAATGGAGGGGCTAGAGGGAAAAAAAATGATTTTAATTTAACCGGAAAACACATAAAGAAAGGTGAGGGGAAGGGGGGATCAGAGTTCTGATCTGGCTGCTGATTGCTGCTGTCTCCAGGTCTTCATTAGGCAAAGCTTTTGATCCGGTTCTGTCTCGGACTAAGATATAGCTCAGATCTCCCCTTTCATATCCGTCTCAGCACTGCTAGATTCTTTGATGTTCCGAAACTTTTCCTGACTTTTCAGACTGTATTTTTCTGTCCTATTTTCATCCCATTACTCCAAATTATGACCATTTTAAAATAAACTTTTAGAGAAGAAAGGAAGTCTTTACGGTGGAAAATACAGAAGAAAAGAAAAGAGAGCTTCAGACAGGAGGAGAAGGGAAGGACTGAAGGACAAGTGGGAATGCAAGTCCAAAGAATTAAATTAAATTCTCTGACTTTCCACGTCACCCTGTTCTTCTTTCTTTCAGCACATTCTCTTTAGAAAGGGCTTGGGAAGATGATGTCAAGGGAGAAGAGCTGCTGACACTACTCTTTGATGAAACAGTTTCTGTATGTTACTCTGTTGTCACCTTCTTATCTATAAAATACCAGAATACTTCATTTTGCAGATTTTTTTATTGCGTATCTAAATTTTCACACGGTAGAAGTTTTCATGCTGAAGGCTGTCCTGTTCAAACTCCAGGTAGGCAGAAGATTGTCTAGTTTCTTCTTAGCACATGTTAATGGGGTTTCGGCAATGACAAATCGATGACTGTCCCAATCGGTGCTAATCCATGACAGTCTCAAATTTACAGTCAAGGTTTGATGATAAATATTTTTATCACTATTTAAAAAAAAGGAATAATAATAAAATCTGCAGTATAGCTGTCACATGTCTTTTAAGGAGTTCTTCACACTCATAGCTAAAGCAAATTGGGAAGTCCGTGCTGCTGCTGCATGCATTTAATCAGAAATTTCTTCTTATCAACTGCAAAATCATTCATTGCCTGGGGTATTGACTCAGGTAGGAGTGAGGTTTCTAAAAGTCTAATATCTCTCTGATGTGATTAGAATAACAGCCCTGCCTGCACATGTGTGGATCTCTGGGAAATAACGCCCAAGTCCCCTCCTCCTTCGCCACGCTTGACTGTGTCTCCTTAATTCCCAAAGGGCCACAGGGAATTTGGAAATAACAGTTTGGAAGATCTGAGCAGCCAGTGAGAAGATGGGTGTCACTGCAGACCACTTCCACCTGAGCACATCTAGAAAATTCCAAGACAAAACCCACAGCCAGGATGCATTAAAAGGACCTTATTGCAGCCCCCAAGGAGCATGTCGATGCAGAACTCACTCTGCAAACAGTCTGCACGGAGGAATCCTGTAGGTTTCCCTGAGGATTTTGTCCATGGAAAGGTGAAAATAGACCTAAGTGTAGAACATGCATTATACCAACAAAACAGGTTTACTTAAACATGAAAATTATCCAGATTTTTTTTTTTTTAATTAAATTATATCTGTTCGTTACAGAAGCCAACTACAGCAATAAAAAATAGATTAAAGGTATTGGAACAGATTAGAAGGATCTGACTTTGTGCTTGTATAATGTTTTAAATAACTGAAAACTTTTTACCTTTTAAGGGCTATTTTTGAATTCTTAATGTCCTATTGCTTCTGATGCTCTTTTCCAAAACTTTAACATTCTTATCTTGGAGGTCTGAGCCCATGACATAGCATGACAGAAGTATCTCTATTTTGAAAATACAAAAATTGGTCTAACAATCTCAAAGGTTTGTTTTCCATCAGCTTTTACTAAAAATATATGGTAATATAGAAAGTCTAGTGTCAGAAAAGAACTGTCCAGCTTGTACTAGTTTATGATCTCTTAAGCTGTGATGCCCTCCTGTGGTGTATTGGTAGCATGTTTTCTAGTAGAATAACAGGATTTTTGTCTTACTGCCTGAAAACAATGTAATTATTTTCTTCTAACATTCTAAGACTTCTTTACTATCATGTGAAGATATTAAACATTGCATCATTTGTGCAATGTTTGGCCAATGTCTCTGGTTTGGGATGCACATTTTCGTCAGGTGGTGCTAAAGGTGGAGTATGTGCCTCTGTTAGAAACTTAAGCTCCTTACGAAATGAGTTTTTAGTATGTAGGATGCTACCAGCACTGAATGCTGTGCCAATTTAATGCTGCGCCTGCCCTGTGGAGGGGGAAGATGTGCATACTTCTTTTTAATGAAGTCTGCCTTAGAACTTTTGAATCCATAGGGCAATAAGATGTATTTACTCATATATAGTTAAAATCATTTAAAAATAAAATAGTAGAGAAACTGCTGCAGGTGCTGGAATGTCTATTCTAGCAGACTTGTCACGTCACGTGCACAGTGAGAAATTCATTCTTGATTCTCATCTCTGACTGCTCTTTTGAGATACCCGTGTATATCACATGAGACCCCGACACATTTCACCACAGCCAGAAGGAATCAAAGCACATTTCAGAAGCAGCGTTCACAGGAATGCCGACAGTGTGCGACCTGCCCTGCTTCGCACACGATGGGATCCTGCAGCTACCACACGAGTCCTGCAGGAACCCAGGGCTCTGGCTGGAGTCTCCACTGCGGTTCCGATGCCCTGGGGGGTGTGAGGATCATCCACACCATGTGCGACATGCAGGAGCAGCCGACGTGTTGCTAGGAATGTCCTTGTGTCACAGTGGGACATTACAGAGCCCCTGGCCCTTTTAATGTAGGGTGTGAGTTCTGCAAACATGATTTATAGCAATGATACACACACAAATATATATTCTTTAAAGGCATTTTCTTTTTCTGTATTCCCATCATTAATCAATCACCCAGCAAAAGAAGCGCAATGTGCAAATGAAGAGGAAGCATTTGCATTATATCTGAGCTGTGTCAGCTCCTGCTTTTGCCTAATGATTTGCTCGCCTCCGTCTTAAAGACTCTTTATCTTTTCCTCCTGCCAGAGGTGATTTCTTTCTTTGATCTCTTCTATGGCCTATTTGTCTGTCTTGGTTATGGCTGTCTCTCCCTGAAAACAAGCATTCTGTTTCTTTGTGATCCACTGAGGCCATAATTAACTCCTCTTAATTTTTCTTCCTCTTTCACCATAAATTATTGAAGTTCTATTAAAACTGTCATGAGCGTTTTGTACATGAAGCAGATATTAACATGTCTTAGGAAGTGCTACGTGGTTTTTACAATGAGTGGCAGGTAAAACATATTTTCTGTGGAACTTTCACACAGCTCCTGGGGACAAAAAGTTTTTTTTTATTTTTTTTTTCAATAGAATAACATGATCTATTTATTTTTAAACTACAACTCTTTCAGGAACTTTATGAGCACATTCTGTTTTCTAAAAAATAGATAAAATGATTACATTTGTTCATGCTCTGAGATATAAACAAATGTCATCTTTCCCTGTCAATGGTCATCAAGGACAAACAACTAATATTTCTGTCGTAATTAAAACTTACACTTCACAGATGTTGCTATATCACAAAACAACTCTTTTGAGTTAAAAGGATGAAAACTTGGCCCACTGAAAGAAATGAGGACAGAGTTTTATTAAGCGAATTGTAGAATTAATCTTTGGAGTTGAGGCCATAGGAAGAGGAATCGGGAAGAACCACAGTTTATTTTGTGCTTTAATTTTCAGGCTTTGTGGACTTTGCTTGGGGCTGTAGTGACCTCGCTTCCTATTGAGGTCAACATTTCGCTTCTACCCGCAGGTCTCCAAGGGTGCATTTTCACAGCATCTAAGGTGATCACGTCAGGGACGCTGCAGTTCTGCTTCCTCCCTTGTGCCGGCGCTGGCCCTCGTGAGATCGCGCCCTGAGCTCCTTCGGAGAGCTGAGGCAGCTGAGAACTAAGCACTGCTTCACTGCAAGATTATTTTGGTCTGCCTCAGTTCTCCTAAATGGATCACTGTGTGTTCGCACCCAGTGTAAGTGCTGGCACAGAGGAGGAAGCAGGATCGTGTAGATAAAGCTGCAGCTTTAACCCAAACCTGGATCAGTTTAGAGTACTGGGGAAGTATATCCTGATACGGCATCCAATACAAAACTGTAACTACCACATAGAAGCAAGTGTTCAGTGTTTGCTCTTACTGTACCTTTATAAAGGCTCCCAGGATCAGAACCGGAGGGAAGACTTAAACTAGTTTTTCAGACCGCGCACAGCACTGTTGGGTTTCTGTTGTTGCCCCTCAAAGAAAAGAAGCTGGAAAAGAGAGGTTGGTAATAGCGATGTGATTGAGAGGTTTGATGCCAGGGCTCTTACACACCTTTCAGCTCTAAATACTGTAGTACACACCAAGTACGAAGTACACACTGCAGTTCTAAGTAAACGAGAGGGAGATAGGAACAGATTAAAACAGAACGGGGAGAAAAAAAATCTGAAGAAGGGTGTCACTCCCACCCAATCTTCCTTCGACGTTGCCTAAAAGCCCGTGGGAGAGGGGGCCAGCCCGGGGCGAGCAAGGGGGGACGCTGGGGCCGGCACAGGCCGAGAGGAGGGCGCGCAGGAGGGCAGGGCGCTCGCCGCCCGCCGGGCGC
>VZSV01000015.1:10195853-10207100 GCA_013398735.1 Nothocercus julius
CATTGGCTCGCGCCCGCCGCGCTGACGCATTGGCGCAGCCGGCCCAGGCCCCGCCCCTTTCCCTCCGCGCCGGCAGCGGGGGTGAGGGGGGCGGTCACTTCGCCGGCCACTAGAGGGCAATTCTATTGGTCAGTCAGGACGTCAGTTACTTCCAGGGCTCCTCCCCCTTCCGCGGCTTTTGCCGACGCGCGGCCGAGGCTGCGCCGTCTCATTGGGCGTTGCCCGCGTCAATCAGCGCCGTGGCGCCGCCTTCCGCAAGGTGAGTCGCGGGCGGCAAAGGGCGGGCGGCAGTCATTGGCTGGACTCGCGGTGGGGGGGCGGGCGCTGCGGGCGGCGCGGCGGGCGGGGCTCCCGGCGTCCCCTTTGTGTGGGCACCAGTCGCCGGGCGAGCTGTTGAGGAGGCGCTGCCGCCATTTTGTGCGTGTCTGTGTTTTCCCCCCGCCCCCCCGGTTCTGCGGGAGCAGCGGCAGCCGGGACGCCCCATCTCCGCGGCGGGTAAGGCGAGGCGCGGCGCAGGCTTTGGGCCAGGCCGAGGGCGCCATCGCTGGCGGCTCCCGGCCGCCCCGAAGTCGCGCTGCTCGCAGCGAGAGAGGGAGGGAAGACGAAGCAACCGCCGACGGAGCAGGGGGGGAGAGGAAAAGCTTCAGCGCTGCCCCCCAACAGGAGGAGGAGTCTCGGCGCCAGGCCCAGGCGCAGCCCCGGCGGCGGCATGGAGAACTCGCAGCTCTGCAAGCTCTTCATAGGCGGCCTCAACGTGCAGACCACGGAGGCCGGGCTGCGGGAGCACTTCGCGGCCTACGGCACCCTCACCGACTGCGTGGTCGTGCTCAACCCGCAGACCAAGCGCTCCCGATGCTTCGGCTTCGTCACCTACTCCGCGGTGGAGGAGGCCGACGCCGCCATGGCCGCCTCCCCACACGCCGTGGACGGCAACGCGGTGGAGCTCAAGCGGGCCGTGTCCCGCGAGGACTCGGCCAAGCCCGGCGCCCACGCGAAGGTGAAGAAGCTCTTCGTGGGCGGCCTCAAGGGGGACGTGGGCGAAGGGGACCTGGTGCAGCACTTCAGCCAGTTCGGCCCCGTGGAGAAGGCCGAGATCATCGCTGACAAACAGAGCGGCAAGAAGCGCGGCTTTGGCTTCGTCTACTTCCAGAACCACGATGCGGCTGACAAGGCCGCCGTGGTCAAGTTCCACCCGATCCAGGGCCACCGCGTGGAGGTGAAGAAGGCCGTGCCCAAGGAGGACATCCAGTCGGGCGGGGGAGGCGGCGGCGGCTCCAGGCCCTCCCGGGGCGGCCGAGGCGGAGGAAGGGGCCGGGGTGGCGGCGGCTCCGGCAGCCGGGACCACAACGGCCTTTCCAAAGGCGGCGGCGGCTACAACAGCTACGGCGGCTACGGCGGGGGAGGTGGCGGCGGCTACGGCTCCTATGGCGGCGGCGGCTCCTACGGAGGAGGTGGTGGAGGAGGCGGCGGCGACTACGGCAACGGGTACGGCGGGTTCGGCAGCTACAGCCAGCACCAGTCCTCGTACGGCCCCATGAAGAGCGGCGGAGGAGGTGGAGGAGGGGGCGGCAACTGGGGGGGCCGCAGTAACAGTGGACCGTACAGAGGAGGCTACGGCGGGGGAGGTTATGGGGGCGGCTCTTTCTAAGCCGCAGCGCCCATACCCCCCGGGGGTGGCATGGAGAGCCCTCCCTTTGATCCGGGGCAGCTTCTAAATGGTTTTCACCCCCGCCCCCCCCCCTCACTCGCCCAAGGGCAGCTCCTTTTAAATGCCTCCCCGCGGTGGGAGCAGCTCCTAAATGCCCCCAGGGGTCGCCTCTGCTGCCCGTGCCACTTCTTTCTCTCAGAAGATGGACTGGGCCCACACACACATACTTTGTGTTACAGTCATTGATGGACTCTATTTTTTTATTATTACTTGGACCTTGGTCGTTTTTATACTAGCAGCGAAAAAATGTCTTGTTTTAATTTGTTTTTTGGGGGTATGTGGGGTGGGGAAGTGTCTTGCTGATCTGGAGTAAAAGCTGGGGAGGGTTGTGGGGGATTTTTTTTCTTTGTTGTAAGGACTCTATACCTGGCTACTACATTTTTTTCTACAAAATCTACTCGGATCCCATGACTGAAATTTACATTTCTGTAAAGGAGGAAAAAATCGTTTTTACGTTTTTTTTTATTTTATTTTTTAAATAAATCATTGTGTTCATTGACCTTTACATGTCTAATTTTTTTTCCTAGGATCCATTCCGTACGGTTTAAGGCTTTTCTGGGTTTGAAACAAGTGTTCCTCTGCTTTAAAATCTCTGTGTAACTAGAGTAAACATTTTATTGCCAGTAAAGGTCCTAATTGACTTTTTTTGCTATCCCCCTTTAGTGGATTTATTAGTTTTCAAACCCTTGACAGAGAAATTTTTGAAGTACTAATCCATTGATGTGGTCTGTTTTTTAAATATTCGTTCTCACTTTAGCAGTTTGTGTGCATCCACCATCTTGTACTAGGCAGTTTGACGTGCTGACATGGTTGGTCAATTTTTTCTATAGGACTTTTCCATCAACGTATGTACTGTGTAGTTTTGAAGAAATAGTTTGTGTTAAGCATGTGCTTCATTCATATAAAATGTTCAGAATTTCTGATTGCTTAGTTTCAAGTCCTCTTATTGGTTTGTCTGTATATGATCCCTTACAGGAAAGGGTCAACGTTTATCCCTTCTATTAAATGCATATTTGTTTTCATAGTACCGGGTTAACAGACTTCACTCTGAACTATTGTCCTCCGTTAAAGTTCCCCGAAAACCTTTTGCAGCACCATCTACTGGCAGGATGGCAGGAGCATCGCTGTGGTCTTTATTACAGCAAAGTAAAATCGGTTTGCTAACAATTGTACTAGATTTTGGAAAGCTTGTTTTTGTTTTTCTTAATGCCATTAGATGGCTGGTATAGAATGGAATGAAATCTGCATGTGAACAAAGATGGGCTCCATGAGCACTGACTGAAAGAAGGAATGGATTTGCAATACCTGCCTCAGCACACTTGTTTTTTTTTTTTTAATAATTGCAATTGCCCGTATTTCAAAAAGTGATAATCTGAACTTTTTGGGCAAAGTGCTATGAGAAACGAGCCAGCTAAGTGTACCAGTAACATAGGTGCCAGTTGTAAAGCAAAAATATCTGTGTAGTCTGCTTGATTAACAAATGTATATTTGTAGCCCTTTCACGCAATAGAATTAAAGTTTGTTGTTTATTAAAAAGCATAATGTTTTAGGGGAAAACTACCTTCCTGCATAGAAATATAGAGTAGCAACGTTTATGGGTTTATGGATATCAAATAAAGAATTGAATTCCTTATATGCTTGAGTGAGAGTATATATGCTGTGGGGCATGGATTAAAAAGTACAAAGTTATTTGGACTTCAGGTTTGTGAGCACCTAGTTTTTAATGTTGATGCTTTATGGGACTCTGTCCTGAAAGCTGATCTGTGGTCCAGATAGGCAAGATCCCAGGCACGTAACTCCCACTGATCCCAATGGGAAGTGAATGTCTTTGTGGTTTTGTGCCTCTGGGCTATAAGATTTCACACAAAACTTTACTGTATTCTCAGTCTTTTATGTAAGTATGACTTGACATTGTTTTAGTTGAAAGGAGTCTTTTTGTTGTATTGGGAGTAAAACTAGTGTAAACGAAATTCGCCACCTGCTTGAGCTTAAACAGGGACAACATCTTGGTATCCTCAAGATCTGAGCTGCGAGGGCTGAGCGTCCTTGATTGTGATAAATCGGGACTCTTAAATAGTGAAACTGGTTCTCTGGCCTGGCTTTTGTAAAAAGTTTCCAAGTAACTCGCTGTTTGAAATTTTATTGTCTTCTTTAATCTAAAGATTTGTTACCCTTTGTTGTGAACCAGCGTCACTGGTAACTTGTGGAAAGTGCAAGTCGCTTCAAAGAAGGATTTGTGAAACTACTAGCTCTCATGGGTGGAGAGCTTCAGATATTTGGCTTCAGATCATTGAGCTTGAAGTTTTTTACGCTACTTTTGCAATTTAAAGACATGCTGGACAGTCCATCCTTGAACTTGGAGCGGAGCACAGCTTTTCATTTTGTAGTTCAAACAGCTGCTCGGTTCCAGCTCTTGTATGAATGAGTTCAGGCATTTGATTCATCCCCTCGTGTGGGTGGCTTGCCTTGCCTCTATTAAGGAACAACCTGGTTTTGGAAGATGCAGCTAAAATCACTTCTGCAATGTGACTTTTCACTTGAGGAAAAGGTCTGCACACAAATTGGACTCAGTGTGTGAACTCCTGCCTGTTTTGTTGAGTTATTGCCTTGTTTCGAGAATTATTAAACGGAAGAATGCTGTTTGATTACTTGTGCATAACAATCCTCTTGTAGGACCACAATCTTACAGAATAAAGAGCGGATCCCAGAAACTGCATCTGTATTTGAGGGGTATGTTATCTAATTTATATCTTTAAAGTTTGTTGTCTGTGTAACTTTCTAAGGCTTGCTCTGAAATGCCCTCTGGCAAGTGGCTCTGGAAACTGGGATTGGCTCTGCTCTAAGCCTTTCTCCCAAGGGAAATAAAAATAACTTTTTTTGTGGCAGTGCAGGTACCTTTTCAGAGGTTTGTGTAAACGATTGTTCGATACAGGGCAATAGTTAGAGGCTATACCATGGAATAGAAAAAGTCAAACCCATATTGGAGAGAATTAAAATGGCAATTATTTAAATCATCTCTTTGAATAAACCTGTTTGTGGGACAGTTGCTAGTGATTGGAAAAGATCTGTTGCTATGATTTTGTTGACGTGTTTAATGATGTTTTGCAGCTTTCTGACTCCTGGCTGGGCTTATCTGCATGGGGGTGTATGGAAGAGTTACGATTAAGTGAGGTCTGTAGCTGACATGTAAATAAGTTTCAGACTGCAAAGTCCCTCTGGGATGGTCTTATGGAGATAGAAATAAAGTAGCTTTAGTTTGGTAAACTACAGTTTAGTTTTGCAGTTCTTTATTTCATAGTTTTTACTGGAGTGTAGATATCTGAAATCAGTTAGAAAGTTTAATGTCCTGTTCATTAGTGAGTTAAGTACTGCGTTAGTCTCACCTCTGAGAAATAGGGTATAGTTTATTTTTCAGGTTCAATAAAGAAAGTACAAGTTCAGCAATTGGTAATTGTGCAAATCAGTGAATGAAGGTCTTGTTTAATATGAGGTGATGGAAAGGTAGTTTAGAAGAGGAGCAACAGCTGAAACTGCTCTGATAACAGTCAGAACTGTGAATTGCTGACTCTGCTACTGTCCTGATAGATGTCAAAGATAAAAAGCCTCATCTTGCCCTTAGCGTCGGTGTAGTCTACCTAGGGGTGATGTTTCCTCTAGGGACCGAGCGGCCTCTGCTGTGGGTGCTGTGCTGAAATCACAGGTGGCTGCAGCGCCTGCTCCAGCCTCCCTGGCCCTGTGCTTGGGAGGGGACATCCAGGGAGCAGTGCACAGCAATGGGAGACAGCCTTGAACAGATGAACAGTGCCCTTAAAGTGAGTGAAGCTGAAACATTGCAGAGAAGTGTAGTTTGCAGTTCTTAAGTGCTGTACTGTGCTGTTTTCCCCCTGCTGACTTGGATTCCTTCTGTAAAGCAATTCTTGCTTTCATTTTTTCAAAGATCTCAGTGGTGGGTGCAGGTCTAAAAACTGGTTTATTATCCTGCCCTGTCAGCTGGTGCTATTGTCACAACACAGGGACACGGCTGTTGCTGCAGAAGGACTTAATGCTGAGTGGTGCTGGGCACCCTCTGGTCCCGTTCAGGTCGGGGAAGTAGAACAGCTTCTCTTTGTGTACCTCAGAATGTGCTTTCTAAAAATGCAAAAGTTTAAATTGTGAATTAATCCCCAAACCCAAAACCTGAGGACGCTCTCCTAATGAGTATGCAATAGGTGAAAATATGGTGTGTTTTTGTGGAAATAGGGTTTTGTTACTACAGCCTGAGAGAGACCTGGTTTCCTAATAGGTGGCAGGTTACTGGACTTCAAACGGGATTGTTGGTCCTGTGGTTGTTCTGATGAGTTAAAATTGATCACATATTCAACAGCTTGTTGAATTTTATGCTGTATAAATTTTGATACAGGCCTCTGCTGACTAAGCTACCAAATAGGAAGAAGGACTTTCCAGAATGTTTATTAAAGTGTGTGTTTGCAAAATACCTTGGATTAATAATGATTTAAAATGTAACCTAAAAAAGCCCATCTTTCACCTTAACCGTAGCTCTGGTTCACAAAATGGCTTATTTAATCTTATAAAGCAAAAAGAGAGGCTTTATGCAATACATCTTTACCTAAATTTCTCTTACTTGTTGCATGCTAGGACTTTCAAAGGAAGTGATGGAACTGGGTGTTTTCCTGCTCGATATTCCTTTGAAAAAT
Source organism: Nothocercus julius (assembly GCA_013398735.1). Classification (NCBI taxonomy): domain Eukaryota; kingdom Metazoa; phylum Chordata; class Aves; order Tinamiformes; family Tinamidae; genus Nothocercus; species Nothocercus julius. The sequence goes on from VZSV01000015.1 coordinate 10,202,256, forward strand.
TCCAGCCTTAATTTTCCTGCCTTCTCTACACTCAAAAAGCTGCAACAACATTTTGCTGATAAATACTCTCTGTGGTTGATTTTGGTGGAAATTCTTTTACTAGAAGTCTGTTCTGTAAATCTGTAGTTTTGGCTGTTTTTTTTTTTTTTTTTTTTCTTCAGAAAATGCATTACGGAATTGATTCCAATTTAGAAAGGGATTGCATTTCTAGCTGCAAACATAGAGCGCATTTGCTCGGTGCCATCAAAATACAGATCACCGAAGAACCTTGCAGAAAAACTCCTTGGAAGCAGAGTCAGTTGATGAATCTGATGTTCTCTCGGTTGCTCAGATGTTACTTTCTACCATACAAACCAGTTTCATGTCTCCTAGAAGCCTTAGGCTTACTGGAAATACTGTTTTGAATTGGAAAGCAAAGCTAAATCTCTCACCTTAAAAGCGTGCGGTTGATCTGTAATCCAGGCAGTTTAAGAGATGAGTAACATTTCAGTCACTGTAACTTCTGCTGTTTTCTGCAGTCTTACATCTGTCTCCTGTTTTGTAAGAAATTCTGCTTTCCAGAAAGCCCTGCAGAGAGGAAGTGCGAGCCTGAGCCTGCAGGCAGCGGTCTGGAGGAAGAAAGCTCGGTGGGACCAGTCCTTATTCCAGTGTGGATTCCAGCATGGACAAAGTGCACAGGTGGGCTTTGGGGCTGGAGATTCCTGCTCCTTCTATCGCTCTCTCCGTGCTCGCTCCCTCACGGTGCTTCGGTGGCAGCCGCCTCCCGCACAGCCCCGCGCTGCTGCACGTGGGCAGCGCCCGGCCCGGGGAGCCTGTGCCCGCCTCACTCTTCCACCACAGCACCTGTGTTTTGAAGTTGCATTCTTGTTTCTTTCCCTTTAAAACAGATGTCCTTGGGTTTCACACTGTGAGTTGGGATGGTGCCTAAATCTGAGCTCCCCCATAAAAGGGGCTGAAAATAAATGCAGTCCGTGGAGCCCCTTCATGTTCCCTACTGGCTCGGCTCAGCACAGGGGATGCTGACAGACTCTTAGGAAGCTTCTTCACAGCGAACAGCAGATTTTGTATAGGCACCTCCATGTTAAGCACTGTGATGTTAAATCCTTGTCTGCAGCGTTTTAAGAGACCCCTGTCCTCTTTGACTGCTCTCTGCCTGGGCACTGTTGCAGCAGCTTGCAAGGCTTTTGAGCTGCGTTTTGCAGCTATCTCTGCATGATTTTCCACTGCGTTTTCACTGGTGCTGGTTGAACTGTGTCCCTTCTACCACTGCTGAGATAAAGCTTCTGTTATTGAAGGGAGCTCCTGAAGTCCTTCCTGTTTGCAGGTTCAGGACGACTGCACTCGAATTGCTGCTGGAGGGCTGCATTAGCTAGCGCTAATGTCTTTCTTTTCATGGGCTAAGTAGTCAAGTGCATCCTGTAAGAGAAGAAATTATAGCTTTCTGCTAGAATTTATCCACACGAGTCCAGGGTTTAAGTAACCTGTAGCGAGCTGCTGTGCCTTTCTCTCTTTAGGTCCCTGTGTCTACAAGATAGGCAAACTCTTTTTCTATAATTCTCTCCTATGGCAATTGCTAGGTTTTTCCCTTACTTGCCCAGGGCCACCTCCACTCTGTTCTGCTGTATCCTTCTGCTTTTGGAGGCTCCTTGCAGCATCAGCACCAGTTCTGCTGGTCTAGTATGTAGCTGGTGGCAGTGGGAAGCTCTAGTTTCCCTGGGATTTAGAAGCTAGCTGAGAGGGAATGGAGAAATGTCCTTCTGGAAGAACAGCTGGGGAGGCAGTGCTGGGCTTGTTTTACTGCCAGAAGTATTGCAAAGATCTGCAGCCTTGTGCTATCTAGTGCCTACTTAAAGTGCATTTTCTTTTTCTCTTGCAGAGAGCATCTCTGGATGGAGAGAGAGGAGGGGAAAGCTGAGCCCTGGAAATCATACCGGCAAGTCTAGGTAAGTGAGCAGAAACTCAACACGGCCACAGCGTGACCAACACCCGTACCGTGTCGTTGCCACCACATAAACCGAGCAGAAAAAACAGGTAGTTATCCAGAAAACAGCAGGATAACTAAGGCATTGCATTATCTGTCTGTAGCTGTGCTGCATGTGGCGATATTTTTTGGTGGTTGTTGTTGTTGTTCAAATAAAATAGTATGCTTATGGGAAACACTGCTACCTAAGCTTTCATGTGTGGCTTCTGTGTAGTTTATTCATATTAGTGTTGTATTGTACCATAGTATTAGCATGATGGACTGTTTATTATCTTTTGCAAAGAGCAAAAAAAAAAGAAAAGGTTAAAAAATTAAAGAATGGCAATAAGTATGCAAGAGGTAACAGGATACAGATCTTGAATTCAAATAGATGTGTTTATCCTGGTGTCTCTGAGTTACAGTGTACAAATATGAATTAAGCTAATAGAGCATCTTCATGAAGCGTATGGGTAGTTTCTTTTTAATACGGGTTGCAACAGTGGAAACCTTAGGGGCTGCATTAAAAAAATACATTAAAATGTCATTTTAATATGTAAGTAGAATTTTGAGAAAAAAATGGAGACCATAGCCTAAACTTTTGCTCAAGTCCATGTGTTTTGCCTGAATGAGAGTATTGGATGCTTCGGTAGGTGCAGAAATGGGAGAAGCTGAGAGTCAGAAACTAGAAGCACAGGGCAGATGATTTGGTGGAATTTATCCCTTCTGAATCCTGGCCTTTTATTTCCTACCATTGTGCGAGTGTTCACAGATGCTGCTTGCTTCCTGTTCACAGAAGTTTTTACAGCTTGCTTCCTGACGGTTGATTTTTCGAGCTCTCGCTCCTGATCCATAAGATATATCTGCCAACCTCCCGGCCTGTTCCTGATGCACGCGTAACACAGCAGGAAGCCTGTGCTGGATGACATGGGCTGCTTGTGTTACAGGAAAAAGTAAGAGGAGGAGCAGGAAGAGCAGCCCCGGGCGCTCGGTTGTGAGCGGGACGGTGACTCCTGCCCCAGCAATCGCAGCCCCGGGGCCAGCGCAGCCGCTTCGCTCAGCCTGAAGTCTCTCGGGTTACGACAGAGCTGTTGGAGTAAAACCAGCGTTTTTCTAGGCACGATGCTCCATTGTAAAGTTTTATGGGAAACGTGTTTCGTAATTCCCGGTTTGGCTGTGAAAAGGGGAGCGCGGGAATTGTGCTGCTACCAGCAGAGGGCAACCGGCCTCAGAGGCTGGAAATTGGGATCAGAAATCAGGATTGGCAGCCACTCCTCTTGGGGAGTGGGACTGGGGGGGGGGTCCCAGGAATAATGCAGTTAAAAAGAATAGCTTTGCTTTTTTATATATGTATATATTTATATATGTATTTGAAACCAGATAGACACCCTTGGGACTTCTCTTCCATAGCACCTGGCACTTGCAGTTGCGTTGGGAGACAGCACCAGCTCCGAGTAACTTGGGTTCACCTCTGAAATACTGAGGCCTCAAGCTCAGGTGGCCCCTGAGCCTCTTTTAATGGCCCCTTTTCCAGAACCTTATAGTCTAAATTCAGAGCTATCTAAACAAATGCTTAATGCACTGACTTAGAATCGCAGAATCATTTTGGTTGGAAGGAACCTTGGGTGGGTTTACCCATCCAACCCCCAGCCCCAAGCAGGCCAAGGTCAAAGTTAGATCAGGTTGCTTTCCTGGACAAAGATTAAAAAAACAATCCTATGATTTATAGCTTATGCGGGGCCAAAAAGTTGTTTTATTTTTATTCTTATTTTTAATTTTTAGTTTTTTTATTCTCCTTGATGCATAGTTTGGTTTCCATTAAATTTTGGGGAAGGGGTTCTCCGTGGCTCCTGTCAAAAGGGGGAACCTCTGGATGCTCACAGGGTGCAGGGTGCATTGGTGCTATTTGCAGAATCCAGTGCTCACAAGCGCTCCGAGCCCTGCTGGCAAAGCAGGAGTTAAAGCCATGGCCCTGGGAATTTTGGATCTGAAGGGCAGGGACTGTTTGTATTCCCTGCCTTCCTGGCGTTTTTATTGGAGCAATTCCTGCTATTGCAGGGACACTTGCATTGCTTTGATCTCTCCTAATCTCTCCTTGCTAGAGCTCTGGTTTTTGCTCTGCTACTGTAGATGTGCACTTTTTATTTATTTATTTATTTTTCAGGAATCTGGGAAGCTTTTGGGGTCTGATGGGAGTGGGTTTTCAGTGGGCTTACCTAAAATGAGTATCTGTTACGTGCCTGAGAGGAGACGAGACATCTGAGCAGCCCTAAAGTCCCAGTGCTTGGAGTTTTTGAAATAGCCTGGGAAAAAAAAAAGTCACCAAGTGCTAATAATTCCTTTTAATGAGCTTCCTTTCCAAGGCATCAATCTTTAAAAAGCAAAAAGGGAAAAACTGCAAAAATAAGATTTTTATAGTGCGAGGTTGACTGAATTGTAGATTTTTATGGTAAAATGGGAATGTTTTGTTTAAAACCTGTGTGGTAATAAAATACCCTGGCACTGGGCGGCACATCCAGGTGCGTTCCTGCATCTGTGTTTGCTAGGGGCTTACCGAGGGGCTTCCTCCACGCGAGCAACTTTCAGCCTTGTTTTTTAGGCGAATTGCTGCTATTTTCAGGCAGTTCCATCGGCTCCGACTCTGGGGGTCGGCTGGTTTCGCACGTCGCGCACCAAAAGTGGATGGGTATTTGGGAAGCGCGCGAGGCTCGGGACGCGCGCAAGGGATGCAGTTAGGATTCCCAAAGGGAAAATGCGGGAGTTGGCTCTTCCTCCACCGCCGTCCCCAACGCCGCTGCCAGCCCCGCTGGCTGCGCGGGGGCGGCGCTGCGGTTGCTCGGCGACCGCGCAGGGAGCGCGCAGCGAGCGCGCAGGGGCGGAGGAGGAGG
>VZSV01000015.1:10208214-10271061 GCA_013398735.1 Nothocercus julius
TTTTTTTTTTTTTTTTTGCTTGTTTTAGCAGGATATGCTGAGTGCTTCCTTTTTGCTAGTGACCTTGCCCGAGGCGGGGGACGGGAGGGCGGGCTTGACCTGCTGATAGTGCTGATGGCCAGGACTTGGCAGGAGCTTCGTTTGAATGTGATAAATTGGCAAAATTAAACGAGGGTCTGGGAATTTTCCCTTTGCAGAGGAAAAACGCTCCCGTAGCCCCGTAGTTGTTGCTTTTCCAGCCTCTGAAGAGCAGCTTTCGACCCGTAAATGACTCGAGAGTCCCAATTACCGCTCGCGTGCAGAGCTGGGCTTGCACTTCTCGGCTCCCTTTGGGACCCTGCGCAGGCCTCGCGTTGTCCCATGCGCGGCCGTGGCCAGGGAGCCTCCAAACCCGGCCTTATCCCATTGGACACGTGTTTGTGGAACGTGCTTCCGTATTTTTGGAGAGAGCCGCATGTGCACGTATATGCGCGTACGCATGAATCTGTGCCTGTATGCATATATTTATAAATATATATATATATATATATAAGTGAATCTAGTGTCTGGGGGAGTGGAGAGGAGCAGTTCTGCAATCTAGATCTGTTATCATCATTGACACTCATTATGCTTATTACCCTTGTGACCTCTAACGATGGCCAGCAAAGGCCCTGCTTTGTATTGGGGCCCATTGCTGAGGTTTCAGTGGTGAAATAGTCACCTGCAAGGGGACTAGATAGTTTTATCATTTTATTTTATTCTGAGAGAGCCTGGTTGCTCTCTGCGCTCTTCTGCTTGGTGTCCTTTTGTCCAGCATTTCCAGGGGAATGTGTCGTGCGGATTCGGCCTTGAAACGCTTGCTTAGGGTGGCAGAATTCCCCCTGGATTTTGATGACCTTGCTCTTCCCGTTCTGCAGGTTGTAAATGTTTGGCAAGAAATGATTTTAGAGTCGTAATTCGCTCTTACGGCTTCTGCCGGGGGGCCTTGGTTGCAGGAGAGCCGCCGCGATGCTGGGTGACGGGCTGCGTGCGCCGCCCTCCGCACTGTGCGGGTCTCAAACACCGAGATGCGGCTGAGATTAGAAAGGAAAAATAGAAAGGATTGCTGATCTTTGGTTAAAGAGTTCTAAAAACTTGTAGTATGGAATGTGTCTTTAAATGGTGCCCATTTCTTTGTAATATTTGTCTGAGAAATACAATATTTGCCTTAGAAAGCAAGTGATGATCTTGTTATATTTGAATTATTTTGTGGTGGTTCCATTATTGCTTCTTATCCTTGGTAATATGCTCTGGCTGGATTTCTCCTGAGATTTCCTTTGGTAGGAACGCTCTTTTGGGTGTCTGGTGTGTGCCAATTACATAGCTTACTAAAGTAATGCCTCAATATTGATGCAGGCACTGAAAAAAAAAACCCAAAGCCTTTAACTAAATTGCAAATAAATATTATCAAAACAAAAAATCATTTCTATTGTGCTCCCTCCCTAATGTATTTCAATAAGATATGCTGCTCTGCAATCCTTTCAAATCCATCTGTCTGGAGAGCTCGGCTCCTTCAGTCGTGTTTTTTAACATCTTTATGTATACCCAAAGAAAATTCTGGAGACTGGGTTTTTATAAATACGCCACTGCCATCCTTTTCTTGTTTCGTTGGTGTGTCTGATCAGAGGAACGGAATCATGAGACATAATATACTTTTGATTTTAGATAGTGATTCTACAGGGAAAAGTTACTGCAGTTAAAGTAGGACTTACTATTTTTTTTCCAATTTTTCTTCAGACTAAACTACTATTTTCGTTGTCTTTTATCTTGGTAGAAGCATTTGAGCATTGCAGGCTTAGGACCTTCCTAGCCCTGCTTTTAAGTGGGTGTAAAGCTCTGAAGGGCGAGTTCAGGATGCCCAGGTAGGCCTAGCTCTGCCCGTCCCGATGCGTGCGCACGCCGGCCCGGGAAGGTAACACGTAGCTGCTCCGTGTTGCCACTCTCCTTTTCTCCAGATTTTATGAGGTTGCCGGATTTCCCAACCCTGTATTACTGTGGAGCTGAAGACCTTGGAAAGCAGCACATGAGTCTGTTTCTCCAACCGGGGCACTTCTTGGTGACGTGTTCTGAGAAAAATACTCCTGTGGTTCTGCGCCTCAGGTGGCAAAAACCTCTTGGTGCTTGGAAGGGACCAACCACCCTGTTCCTCGTGCCAGGGCTGCACTTCCGCAGTGGCCGCTCCCTTCCTGCGGCTCCGGGTGCCGGTGCTGGGACTGTCCAACCCCATGGAGGTCCACGAGTCCCATGGGAAGGCGGGGGGCAAAGCCCTGAGGTGTCCTGGCAGCTCCAGCCTTGGTGGCCCTGCCCGGGCTCGCTGCCTCGTGCCCACGTGGTGCAATGAGCACCACAGCAAGAGCTGCGGGAAGAGACGCTCGTGGTGTCCCCGGGACGGCCGGGAGCCGAGTCCTGAGCACGTTCTCCCACGAGGGCGAGAGAAGCCCGTCCATCCTCGGCTGCAGGAGGGCTCCTGTGAAAACTCCTCTTTTTTTCTATGAACGTTGGGCTTGGAACCGACGGTTGGCAGAGTCATGATTTTCGAACCTGGGGTTTACCTGCTCTCCACGTGGCAGTCACCTTCGGAGGGGACAGTTTAGCTTTAAGCAACGCTTCTGTTCTTCCTCATAATCTGCAAAGACATCTGTAGTTACTGCTGGTAGCTAAGGCAACCCAACGTTATGGTTGATGCATGCAGAAGCGTGGTGGGTTATAGGGTCTGCAAATACCTTCCTGCGTGTTGGTGCACGGCCAGAGCTGCCGGCGTTGGAGCTGGGATGGAAGGAGGACCGTGCAGGAGGAGGTGCTGGTGACGGGCTGGCCCTCTGGCACTCGGCTAATTTCAGGAGAATCCCGCTGTGCCCCTAATGAGATTGTTAATGTGACCCAGGGACACTCAGTGGTTTGTGGCTTTGCTCGGTTTGTGGCTTTTGCATAGCCTTGGATGGCCCCAGAGTAGAACAAATCGCTGCTGGCACCTGGGTAGCAAGTGGAGGTGCAGAGGACATTGCTGATCCAGCGTGAAGATGCACAGGGGAAAGTGTTTCTGAGTGCAGAACATGGGAACCTGGTGTGTCCTGCTCTTCCTGGGCATTTGAGTAGAGCTGTGTCCTTTCTTTCTTTCTCTTTGTTCCTTTAGGAAAATTATGGAGTAATTCCTAAACAGAACAATTCCTAGTGTTGTAGGAAAAAAACTCAGAAAAGTGTTGTGCGATGAATTATTTTCATCTTCTCAGGGAGTAGCTTTTGCTTTGCAGCAGATTGCATTTCCTTGAATCGTCTAGGTCCTTGCATTTTTATGGTGGAAATGTGTTGGTGGTAGCGGAGGGCGTGTGGTTGCTGGTGTGAAATCCCTCTTCCAGATGAAGCCGTCCTTGCTGCTTTGATGGGACAAAAATCTAGGGAAGCTGAGGCAGTCTGAAAGATAAGTGAAAGGCCCTTACTATTTTCTTTCAAAAGGTATTTTTTTCATGAGTCATTTGGAAAAACTTTAAATAACATACCCTGATTTTTTTTTTTTTTCTTTTTAATCAAGTGCATACCAGTCTGCGTGCAGAACTTTATGGTGAGCCTTTAGGTATTTGGTAAAGACTTAAATCACTGTTGCTAGTGAGTGCGAGAGGGTCTTTTTGGATGCTCTTTAGGTAAAGTTACTTCTTGTGCTCTCTTGTGCTCTTTGGTATCAATCGATCTTCTTAAAAAAAAAAAAAAAAAAAAAAAAAAAATCCAAAGCAATGTTTTAGCTTTTAAAGCATCCAGATAAATATTGATTGGAATTTTATGATGGAGATTTATGAAGGCTGCTGGATCTGACATTTTCTCTTGGTATTTGGTAAAATTGTCTGGGTCCTTCGAGCTGCATCTCTTGCCAGCTGAAAAAGTTGAATATATGCATCTTTGATCCCTGGGGCTGGCATGCTAATACATAAATATATCTTGGGCTTATTTGAGAAACCTCACAATATTTGTTTGTTTGCACCCGTTGATTTGGAGTCCCGTCAGGTCTGTCTTGGAACGAGAGGGAAAGCAGCGGGTGGCTGCCGCCCGCAGCCCCGCGCCAGGTGTCTGCAGCCTCCCTCTTTTGCTTTCACTATTTATTTACTTATTTTTGCTGCCTTCCTGTAGGGGTTTCAGCTTTGCACGCCGAAAGTGCGGAGGAGCTCCTTGCGTTTTCGGGGCCGCGTTTCTCGCTGCCGCCTCGCGGAGGAGGAGGCATCGACCTCTCTCCGGGCGCAGCGCGGGGCAGCGGGGACGCTCTGCGCCTCGGGCACCTGCTGCCCTCGTTAATGCGGCCCTTAATTGGGTGCATCTGATTTGGCTTCACCTATAGAGGGTGCGGCCCTGATGGGAAAAGCTCGCTTAGTAATTTTTTCTGTGTGTTTCAGGGACATTAAATAGGCCTATTTCTACCTGGGAAATGCGATGGAGCCCCAGCAAAGCTGACAGCCTGGCAGCCGTGCAGATGCTTTTAAAAGTCCTTTTTGGATTTTCTTTTAAAGGTCCTTTTTGGATTCGCTTCTGCAGAGCAAGATACAAGTCCTGCATTTGTACACTTGCATTTTGTGGGTGGAAATGCAAAAGCTAAACTTCTCATGGTAGATTCATTTTATTTATGATTTGTTTTATTTTTTTAGTGTTATTGAATCGACTTTCTGCTCTCTCTAATTTTTTTTCCTTTCTCAGCGTAAAACAGAGTTCCCGGTCCTCCGAGGCGGCCGAAGAGGAGAAGGAGCCGCGCGCGGTGACGGTCAACCCCTCGCACATGAGGAAGGCGTTCAAGGTCATGAACGAGCTGCGGAGGTAGGCGCGCGGCTTGCGGAGAGCCCAGGCCACCTCTGTCCCAGCTGGTGCTTGCATGGGGGTTGCTCCTAGGCATTGGGAAGGGACAGCGAAAACACAACCTTTGGGCTGAAGGGGAGCCCCGGGGCGTTTTTGCACGACTGTGTTGGCACATGGAGAGGGAAGGTTGACAAAATCTCCACGAATGCAGTAACCGCTGCTGTTGCATCAGCTGTGGGTGGCAGTGGTTAAACTCAATCTGTTTCACAGCTCTTATCCCTTGAGCCACAGAGATGTCTAGTGAACTGTTTTCCAACCAGTTCATTTGAGCCCTTTGCCGCTGAAACAGAGATTCAACCCAGTTTTTAAAGGAATCCCTGTATTCCCAATACCACACAGGTGCTGCTCACTGTTCAGATGTCACGGTGAAAGCAGGTAACGTGTTTTGCACTTTCCCGCATGCCCTAAGCACTCGAAAGATGCTCCAAGAGCCACCTCTCCTGCAGATAGGGATTTGTGGATAGGCACCTTCTGCGGCACAGGGGGCATTAGAAACGTCTCCCTGTGCAGATGTCTGATAGCGGTTCCCAGGTGGTGCATGAGGAGGAGAAAATGGAAGTGTCCTTCCTTTGTAGCAATTGCATGAAGCAGAATGTTTGCTTTGTGCCTTACCTCTGGTCCTCCCTTTGTACTGATAGCAAAAGATCTGAAAATAGATGTTTTTTTTCAGCTATATTCAGAAATCCATTGTGCTACTATGCTGCTGTTGTTAATTGAAGCATAGCGGGAGTAGCTGGAGCCTGGCAATGTGTCTGTATTTCGCTAGTTCTTGTGCAGCACTGAAATTCGTAAGGTTGAAGCTGCCCTAAAGCACCTGTTTATTGTTAGATTTTTATTTTATTTTTTTACCCCCTGCCCTGGGTGCACTTCTTTTCTCAGCTTCTGCTGCTGTTCTGGAATATGCAGTTCCCATGTCTGCATGCATTGTGCGCTGAGCCTGGCAATCAGTTAAGCTGTCAGCAATCAGTGTTAATAGCTACCTTGAATAGCTGTGCCTCCATTTAATGCCTTCAGAAGGTCTAGAAGAATCTCACTAAAGGCTTGATGTACGTTGGTCACTTGAAGTGTTTGACTTCCAAATATAAATCAAATTAGTTTCATGAGAAGCCCTTCACATGAATATAGATAAGCTGGAGGGAATGAGAAGGCCTCCGTTAAGTGACCATTAAAAAATTCCCCTACTTTCCACCCTCCATCCCCCACTGAGGTAACTGCAGAGCACAGACCTCCTGCTTATTTTTTTTTCCCTATTTTCCAACTATAGCCCTTTGTTTCACAATCAATTTTGCTTATATGTTTCAATGTGTGGAGGAGAGCAGGGAGACATACCTAGCCCCTTAGAAGCTCTGCGGATTTATTTCATATGCAATTTCCTAAAGAAAAAAAACGCAGCATTGTGATAAGCAATGCTAAAGGGAAGGCAACATCCCGATTTGTCAACTCTGATCTTTTTTTTTTCAGGCTTGACATTTGAAAAGAACACCCTCGTTTTGCATTTGTGTGCTCAGAGATCTTAAACCAACTTATTGGAAGGCTGAGCACTTCTAGCCGTCTGCATCTCAGCAGTGCTGTGCAAACATTAACTAATGAATCCTCAAAGGACGTACACGGGGCAGCAGGAAAAGGTCACTGATTAATGAAGTGGCTTTGCCCAAGCGGAGCAGTGAGTCCATGGGGGAGCTCAGAGGTATTTTGGTTTCTGTCAGGAACTCCTCATTTTATCTTCATGGCTCTTAATCCCAGCCGAATTCATGCAGTAAACTTAAGGTTCATCAGGACCTCTGATAAACCCTAGTGCTTGGCTGCTCCTCGTGGGCAGAACGATGGGGAAGCCCTCTGTGCCAGGCAGGGTGCAGCGGAAGTTCGGGAGCTCATGAGACAAATGTTTCTTTCTCTACCAAGCCTGACCAAGAAGAAAGCTCCGCTTCCTTTTCCGCTCTACCTTTCCGAACACTGTATAAAGATCAAAGTGCTGTTTTTCCCCACTTGTGTCACTGGCCATATCTTGTTTTAGGGATCTACCAGGACTGCTTCAAGGTAGTGCCCAGGCTCTGGAGCTTTTCTGCACCTTCTTGGAGCCCTACTCTTTTAGAGACGGAGGGATCCATCCTTTGCCATCCTCTGCTCTTTGGGTAGCGTGTGTGTCTAGTTCAGCTTCCAGATTGTTTTACATTGAATCAGAACAGCTAGAGCCTGCAGCGAGCAGGGCTGCAGCGCTGGGAGGATGCAGGATTTGCCCTGTAGCCAGCTGAAGGAGAAGAGGACCTTCCACTGGGATTCGGCGGAAACTTCACTACCTGATTATGGCTTCTCTGAAGTGGTTGGATTTTGGGGCTGCTCTTTCAGGGTGTGCTGACAGAGCTTTTTGCGTGACCAGGAGCTCGGAAATGACGCTTTGTCTTTTCTGGTGTTTTCGCAGCAAGCGGCTCCTGTGTGACGTGGTGATTGTGGCCGAAGCTGTGGAGATGGAAGCTCACCGCGTGGTCCTTGCGGCCTGCAGCCCCTACTTTTGTGCCATGTTTACAGGTACTCTTCCTGCGGCCGTCACCGCGCTCGGGCTGAGCGGATTCTGGGAAGCTCCTGGCTATGTCCCTGTGGCCACTTGATGGATGATCTTGGTCATCTTTTGGTTTATTTCCTTGAGGCAGTGCCAGTCAGACAGGGTGTTATGGGGATGAGCGTGTGGGCCACAGGACTTAGGACAGCTATGAGACTTGCTGGTCCTCCCTCCCTCCTTCTCTCTCTCCCTTCTTCTCTCCCTCCCTCCCTCCCTCTCTCCCTCAATGAAAGCCCATACTGTTAATATCAAGCACGTGTGCTGTGCCCCAGATGCTCATGGTCACATCAAAAAAGTTCCTGGCACGGGAGCTGTAGTTGCAAGGCTCAGCCCTGCAGATGCTTATTCACAGTCACGGGTCTTTGATCTCCAATAACACTTTTTTTTTCTTTTCTCGCTATTGCCTGAAATAACACTATTCCTTCTCTTGGTCCCGTTGTGCATTGCCAACTCTCCATCTCTTGCAGCGCTCTATGTACTCCTGGCAGATTCCACCCTGGTGTGAAGGGAAGAGGAGGGCAAGATTCACGTTCTGATCGCATGGTCCCTATCAGGGATGCTCTTCAGAGGCTGTGCAGTCAAAACAGCAGTGTTGGTACCAAGGAATGACCAATGCCTTGGAGTTGCCCTAGCAAACTCTGTGTGCTTGGCAGCTCTGTAACTTCCTTTCCTTTTCCTTGTCCTCCTTCCAAGGAGGGGAACTAATGTAACCGAATACAAAGAATGTGAATGTGCCTTGCAGGGAATGGCTGTTGCAGTCCCTCAGCTCCCACCTGATGCATGGCAGGGCATCAATGAGATTTTTCTCTGATTTCACGTCTCTGGGTCCGTGTGGCCAAGGGATGGAGGAAGCCCCTTGCAAAGAGACTCGGGAGCTGTGTGCATGCTTCTTCCTTTAAAAGCCTTGGGGTTAGACCTAGTTGGATTTGCTTCCCTGGGAGCAGAATGCAGTGTTCTTCAGGAAAAAGCTTGTCATTTGGAAGTCACTTCCCCCCCACAAGTCAGAAAGAATAATGTTTTGGCTGCAAAAAGAGGGACAGGATGCAATTAGGGCATTTAAATCTGCACAAGCCTATAATGCTCAGGCATAAACAGGTGTCTGAGTGTTAGATGAGATCTGAGGTTTGCAGCGATGCCTTTATTTGCTTGGTGAGACTTTGAAGGCAGAAATCACTGGTGTTTTCCAGGCAACTGGAACTGCATCCTGGAATTGAGTATTAGCAGTGGATTTGCTAGTCCCTGTGATGCTCGCCCCTGATAAATAGAAATTCTTGGAAAAGCCCTCTCATGCTTGGAGGTCATCCGAGCAGGACGGATCGGTGATCCAGGGGGCTGTGCTGGTGTGTCCGTGCTGGATTTCTCTGGGCCTGGTAATGCTTCATGCTGCGAGTTAAACAGTAATCGGGGACCACGGTCATGCGGCTGCCGCTCCGGCTGCCTCTGGCTCTGGAGCAGCTCCGGCAGCTCCCGTCCTCTCCCCAGCCTTACACCACACACTGGGGCATGCGAAGACTGGTCCTTGGTGCCCTTCTGGTCCCCAGTTTTGGATGTCTGGGTCTTGCCGATGTAAGGATGGGTGCCGCATCTCCTCCCGCTGTGCCTTACGTCACTGGGGAGGGGATGTTTGAAAAGGCCCCGGGGAGGCTGCGGGCGGCCCCGGGGAGGCTGCGGGCGGCCCCGGGGAGGCTGCGGCGCCTGCGAGCGAGGTGCGGAAGGGAGGAGGGCAGCTCGTGCTCCGTGTAAAGCTGTGGAGAGCAGGAACCAGGCTGAGACCAGCAAGCCTTGGTCTGCTCGCTGTGCTCTGCAGCTCGGCCTGGCTTTAATTAATGAAAACCCTTGTGATGACCTTGGCATCTCTTCTGTACCATGCTATGCCCTCTGCTTAGGCGTTTCTTATAAAAGCAGCCTTGGGAAGACCTAAAGTAAGGAGGCGCCGCTTTCGTTTCTACCTTGCAGTACGAGGGGAGTCTGGAGGAGGTGGTTCCCACCTCAGTGGCCCTTCCGCCGCTCGGCTTGCCGAGCGTGTCCCCCGGCGGGTGCTCTCCGTCGGCGCCCGGGGCAGCGCGCGGGAGCCTCAGCCGGCTGGCGGGTGCGGGGGACGCTGGCGCGCAGGGCTGGCAGCTGCTGGTGGGTAGGGAAGCCCACGCAGCCTTTATTTTTGCTGGCTCTGTCGCACGTGCCTCGGAGACACGTGGCGTTATCGGATCGGTCCCGCCGAGCTGTTTTCCGCATGGATCGCTGTGCGCGTGCCCTGGGTCTCTCCTCTAGTGTCGGTTCTGGTGCTCACCCTGCTCTGCTTCTCGAACACGCAAGTTAAGGCAGGGGTTTATCTGGGGACACCTTAAAGCAGCTCCAGGCTCTATCTGAGGGCTGCTTTCAGAATCCCCCTCTCATCCCCGGCCTGGGGTTTTGGGGAAGGAGGCGCGCGGGAAATGATGTTTATTCTATCTGCTAAATGTCCCATCTCCTTTGAAGGCTTCCCAAATGTAGGCCAGTTATCGCTTTGTACTTGTCCATTTGTGTTCTTGTACTTCTCGGGATAAAGCTTCATTATTTCATTTTAAAAATGGACTTTGGAACAAATGCTCTTTCCGCCTACGTTTCCCCTAAGATGCTGTTGGCTCTTTGGATACTTACAATCTGATTCCACTCCTGTTATTTACCTTTTTATTGGCATAAGTGAAGCCAGGAAAGTTTAATTCCCAGGATGCAGATTTTGCTCAGTCTTGGCCCCCTCTAGCAGCAACATTAATAGGCACTAAGTGCCCTGTGCCGTGCACTTAATGAGCCCGGCCGGGTCCTGCCGCGCTGCACGCAGGTTTACGCTGTAATTACCTCTAGCAGAGGCTGCAGGACCTATTTTCCCTCTTAATCCCCCAGCAACACTGAATCACCAGATTTCTTAAAGTAGTGTTTATTCACGCCCTGGTCTAGGAATTGACATTTCTTCAAGCTCTCCTGTGTTTAGCTTTATTTTTACATATATCGTTTTCTTCCGTTTTGGCGTTTGTTCTTGCTTTTCCATCATTCCTCGAGGCTGTGCTCTGTTTTTAACGTCCCCATGCAGCAACCCATGGTCCAGGAAACTGTGGTTGCTGCATGTGGGTGTTAAAAGAGGGGGTCCTGGAGCCCTTAGTGTCCTCCCAGCAGCAGGCATTTATTACTTACAGGTCCTCCCAGTACTGCAGGGTACGTGCGATGGGTCCTGCACCGTGTGAGGCTCCACGCTGGCCGTAACAGGAATGGGGAGAGTGAGCATAAGGCATGAGCTTCGTGCACAAGCTCTTAGACACATACGGCTTTTACTTGCATACCTCTAGGCTGTGGGTTTTTTTTGTTTGTTTTTTTTGGGGGGGTTAAGCGTGGTATTTGGAGATGGGATAAGATTTGGATGCAAAGACTGACTCTGAGGTGTGAGACTGGGAAGGAGGTGGATGAGCAGTGTGTCTACAGCACAGATGCCTTCCATAAGGCATAACTGTGTGAACCGGTTACAGTGGGATAATTTGGGGGAGAAAATTGCAGCACATGGTGTGCAACTGCTGATGTGTACATTTGATTTCCTTCACAGGTTTGAAGTAGTTCCTAAAGAGAAAGGGTGGCACTACATTGCATTTATTGCAGGGTATACCACCAGGCTGCCTAATTTAGCTGTGGCAACTCTCTTACCTGTGTGTGTGTACAAGAGGAGAGCTTGCAGTGTGGGATAGATGCGCTAAATGCAGGCAAACCTTTTGCTTTAATTTGGCCAGGGTAGTATTTAGCTGCCTTCCTCAGTGTCAGCTTGTTGAGTTTATTGAATTCCCTGCTGTCTCTAAACGCAGGAGATATTTCTTAGGTGGCATTAAGAGGCTTCTGAGAATCTTGACCATTGCCCTTCTTCATAGCAGCAAGACAGTGTCTTGGTGAGATATCTGTGTGCTGATGCCTGGAGAGCAAGGGCCTGAAAGGAGGCCTTTCAAAGCAAACTCTAACCGTGCTTTTGCAATGAGTTGCAGGAGACATGTCTGAAAGTAAAGCCAAGAAGATTGAAATAAAAGACGTCGATGGGCAAACGCTGAGGAAGCTGATTGATTACATCTACACAGCTGAGATAGAGGTCACAGAAGAGAATGTGCAGGTAAGCTGGATTCGACCTCTTCCTTGGGAACTGAAGTAAAAAGCTGGCAACTCAAAGGTGCAGGGGACTTTGAGGGCGAGTGATCTCTTCAGGCTGCAGAAAGTAAAAGGTTGAGCTTGAAAAGAGCTGCTTCCACTCTCTGCTTAGTCTTGAGGCACTTTGCTGCTTTCCCTGCACTTAAGTCATGTTGCATTTAGCTTTCACATCATGGTATTATAATGGGATTAGGCATTTGCCTTCCAAGAAGCTGTGATGACTTGTGGGTCAGTCTGTCGAAGGTCAAAATATACTCAAACAAGCAGCAAGTCAAATAGCTGTTCTAAGGTCACAGCAGAAGAATCTGGCTGTTAGTCTTTAAATTCTTCTGGATGAGTTGTTTGCCAGGGCTTTGAGTAGAATATATTGTTAAAATGAAAGCATTTTTCTCTTTTTTTTTTTTTTTTTTTGTATGTGCATGCTCCGCCTTGAAGTTCTTTGAGGTGAATATTTGTCTAGAAGTGGAAAGAGTACTTGAAAGGCAGTCTATGGATAAAGCAGGATGCTCAGGAGAGTGTCTTGTTGCCTGTGTTGCAAGACTGACCACGTTTAAGCTGGCAAGGCTTTTTCTTTGACTCTTTCCTGTAAGAAAGCAGCCGTGCACTTATTCGCTGGACCTTGCCGAGGGTGCCAGGTGCTTGTGTGCAGACGGGCTATTCACTTGCTCCCTGCTTTTGTCTGCGATTTGTCGCCTTCCTCTTTGAGTTGGATATTGGAGAGGGTATCAACGGTCTTCCCTGTTTCAACCCTTTGCTCCTTGGATGGGGAGCACACACTGACCTTGGTCTTACAGCAAGCGTTCACCTGCGCTGGCTCTCCACTGTGTAGCCCTTTAATTACCTTTACCTTTAATTACAGTGCGTATGCAGGTTCATAAGGAGCTGGGAATACTACCTTGCTCCTGTAATTCCTAGCAGCACACCAGGGTGGAGTTCCTTGGACCTCTAGGATCTTCCATTGTGGAAAGAAAAAACGCCCCTTGTCAAGCCATCAAGCTGTTTTTCTTTCCTATGGGGAACATGAAGACTCTATCCATGTGTCGTCTGGGACTTTCCTTCTCCCCTCCTGGTTCCTGGCTGGCTTAGAAGCACCCACTTGGCACGTGGGAAGCGTGGAGCTTGGGATACCGTCTGGATCCCGTTGATCGACATTGAATGAGACGTGTTTTCAGTCACTAGGCATGGCCCAACCTTTTCCCCGTGTGAGCATTTTGGCGCTCAGCTCTGGCTGCACCTGCATCTAAACAGCTCGGGAAGCTGGGTCTGATGGCCTAGGGCTTGCAGAGAGCTGAAGGAAGGAGCCCTGTCTTCATATTCTGTCTCCCATCTCGCTGGCAGTTGCATCAAAAATAGGAGTCTGGTGAATACTGAGATTTGGGAATGGAGTTTTTTTCTAATCTAATAAAGGAGGCCATTTCTCTACATGATTAATTTAAATTACCACTCTGTGAATAACTCTTTAGGATAGAGGTAGGATAATTCATGAGAGCTAAGAAATGAAGCTGGTCTAAAACAAGATTAAGTGACGACTTTAGGTTTTACTGTGTATTTAAAAATATCCATGTTGAAAGTGTTTTGTGGAATTAAATGGAGTGAAGAAACCAATCAATAGAAGGTTTGAAGAGAAGACTCCATCCTGTCTCCAGATATTTTTGGCACTGACCAAAGCAGAATAAAGAGGTTAATATCTACTGTTTGCTGTAGGGTTTTTTGTGTGGCCATAGAAAGAGTTGACAGAAAAAAATCTGTGATTCCAAGGAGCCTGGTTTTTAGAGAAGGATTTCAAGGCAGATGGTTCAGGGATGACGGAGAGTTGAAAGGCTCTGTGCTGAAGGGTGTTTGGCCTCAGTTTGGTGTTTCAACTTGTTTGGAAGACATAGAACAGAGATAGGATTTCTGTTTTTTGTGGCAGTCATGGACTAGTCTGAAGAAAACCCATTTGGGCATGGCCATCCTCACTGTCTTCTGCTTTCCTCTCTGACCCACGTATTGGGGCAGCTGTGAAGACAGCTGCTTCTTACACATGACAGAAGGATCTAATTTGAAGATGGAGTTGGATAAATGCTTTGGGAAGAAAATTTTACTGTGCAGTTTCTGTAAAAGTGAGAGAAACTGAAGTGAACAGCTTCAAGAGGTTCACAGATGCTTGTGCGCAGCCCTGGTTGGCTTCAGTGGAAACCATATGCTTATGGCCTGGTACTATGTGTCTGCATGTAAAAGCTACCTGTTTTAACATACCCATGCATTGGATTTTTCACTTAAATTCTGGTTTTGAAGCTGGAAGGATGGCATTGCTGCTTGCTTTTCACCCCTCACGTCAAGCCTGCCAGCTCGGCGATGGGAGCCAAGTCCAGCCTTTTAGAAAAGGCTCGACGGGACTTTCCTCAGCGGGGCAGAAGTGCGGCCCGAGCGGGGAATTCACGTGCCACCAGCTTCTCTGCCGAGCTGCTTGACCCTGTGGAGCGTTGATCTGAACATGGTGAGGGACCCAAAGCTGTTATGCTGCGGCTGATGTTTAGTGAGCAGGCAGAGTTCACAAAGAGCATGCTAGAAAATTGCTTTGTCTTGTCTTTGAAGGCTTAGAGGTGTTGATGCTACTGTGTTTCTGAAGCGGGTGAATGGCTGGCTGCTTTTGCTGGCCCTCTGTGTACTTGTCACGTGGTTTTCTGGGTGTTTGGCAGAAGATGCAATGCAATGAATAGGAGCACAAGATCTCTTGTGCCAGCAACGCTGAAGCACAATGGGCTGATGTTGAACTGCTGGTGGGATGTAGGCTGAGAGCATCTGTCATTCAGGGGGGTGGATTTTACCTAGGCTGTAAAAATGAGGCTTTTCATCCATGAGCAACTATGAAGGACGAAAGCAGAGAAAACTGTGACAAAATTGAACAGCTGTTCCTGAAAAATAGGTTGGGACTGAGTGACCCAAGAATGGAAGCAGTTGTGTGCGTGGGGTTCCTCTCCAGGGACAAGTTGTTCCCCTGGGCCTCTGCTAAGCATTTTGCTTTTGCGGAGCCTGTTAATGAAGGCAGGAGGGCAGGGAGATGTGGCAGTGATTCCTTTGGGTTCCCGTTTTAGACCAAACCCATCTAGAAACCAGGCAGCCCTGCATGGAGAACACTCCTGTTGTATCTCCTGCCTGTCTCTGGACACAAGCTTCTTGGGGCATTTATTTCAGAAAAGAAATGATGCTGAAGCCTGTGGTTTGTGTGATGGGACCTGTGGTGCAGGTGAGCCAGGAGAGATGTGAATAGGCCCCTCATCCTCCTCGGAGCTCTGGTGAAGATCCCAGACCTCTTGCTGTAGACCGTGGGTGAGGTCCCTGTTCATGTGTCGGTGGGTGCAGGTCCTCACTGGTGGCACTTAATTACCTGCGGGCAGCCTGAGCCTTGCAGTCCCGGGCGAGAAATTCATTACTATTGGGGTTGTAATGGCTCCCTGGGAAAAGTCCTGATTAACCTGATTTCGCAATTAAACTCCTACTAATGAAGTGCAGGATCCCACGTGCCTGGTGTGCCCTTCTAGACCAGCCACAGGCTGGTTCACGCAGAAAGAAAATGGAAATGTGCCTGGAAATCAGCTTCTCAGAGGGACTTGATGTTGGACCTGTCATCTTTGCAGACATAATAATAACAAAAAATGTCTTAAGAAGTGGGGAAGAATGCTTAAAATCCATAGCACTTCCTTTTCAGCAGCACCTCAGGTTACCCGGAGGACTTAGGACTTTAAAACTGAGGTGGGAGTGTATCCAGGACAGATGCTGCTTTGATTTTTCCAAAATAAAGGGATGATAAGTGGGACATTTCATGTCTTTCTCCCCTGTTTTTCTCCGAAAGCTGTAGCTACGGAAAGTAAAAGTCAAGGACAAAGCACAGTTCAGCTCAGCTTTAGGAGCTGTGACAAATTTGGGCTATTTTCTTCCTTCTGCAAAAGATCCTTGCTTTGGATCTATTGCTGGAGCACTATGAGCCCTCTCGGCAGCAGTTGTGCCTGCTGTTATGTATTGCAGCAATTACGGCTGTGCTTGGGCAACGCGGTTGGAGAAGGTAGATTAGGGATGAGCAGGCAACATTGACGGCAGCTCGGAGCCATCCCATTCCGAGCCTCTCCGGCACAGCATCCCTATGTTGCTCTGGTCACTGTTTCTCCAGGAAGCTCCGGAAAAGCACCTTGCTGTTTGTGCAGATACTCAGCCCGGCTCTGGTCGCGGATGTGCTGCTTGGGCTTGCATCTAAATCCTCCTTTGGTTGCCAGTGTGACCAGGCTGGCAAAGCTGTCCAACCCTCACAGCAACCCAGCTCGTTTGGCTGAAAGATACCTCTAGTTCAAAGGTTTATAAAAGTATTTGATTGCATGGACAAAGTTCTATAAAGCTTGAGAGAGTTTATATACAGAGCGAGACATTATAGAGTCTGCTGACTAAGAGAGACCACTTCTGGTTAAATAGATTATTATTGCTGTTTAGTACCATAAACGAGTTCTGTGTATAGTTTATTTAGCAAAGAATTCAGCTTAAGTAAATAATTTTGATATAGTTTCAAAGGCGGTTAGATTTTGGTAAGGAGCTTGATTTAGTAGAGAAGCCAGCAGACCTGTATGTGCTTTCTCCAAACTGTTCCCAGTGGTTGGGATTCAAGGATGAGGAGCCAAATCCAGGCCTAAACTTGCCTGGATACTAGTTGAGTTGTAGTTTGGTCCTGCTGCATATTTAGGCAGGGCATTTCCTCTTGTTGTTGCTGAAGGAAACAGAGCTCGTGCTAGCGGATATCCTCTGCTTGCGTTTTGCCCTCCCTGGTAAAAAACAAAGTGAGTGGTGAGATGTTCAGCTGGGAAATGAAAAAAGAACATCCACTGATTTCTTGACAAGCTATTTATAGTCTACTTTTAAAAGGTATTAGATGAAAATGCTGCTTTCTTATGAATTACAGTGGAGTAGGACACCTTCTACTCTGTCCTGTAGAGCAAGCATGAGACTGTGCTTGTGGCTTTAGGATGTCCAAGAGGCTGTACTGGGCAGCTGGCCAGTGATAGCAGTGATAGAGTCCATCTTAGAGGCAATCTCCCAAAATATTTGAGCCAGTCAACGTGCTTGCGTCTGCCTGCGTGTGCCCTTGGTTGCCCAGGAGGAAGCCTGGGCTTGTGCATTGCCTCAGAGAGTTTGCAAGGATCCAGCTTCTTATTCAAGTCTTGATTTAATTAAAAGCCCAAACTAATCTCCTCTAGACATCAAGATGTTTGGGCCAACGTGGACTCATAGCTTAATTGATATTTATTTTGTTGTTACCTATTGGAGTGGATTTTGGAATGCACTGGTGGTGTAGGAAACACCGGGGCAAGGTTGTACGTTCCTGACAGCTCTACGATGGCCAGGAGCGCCAGGGAGGCGGCGGGAGGCAGGCAGAAGAGCTTCATTTCCCCTTCCCTCCACGCTGAGTTGAGGGTGGTGAGGACTGTTAACCTGTTTGTTTTGTTTAACAGCTGCTCGTTCTTTCAGTTGGAAATGATTTTCCGGAAATCTGTGCTCAGATGGTGAGCGCAGATGCCTGGTTAGGACATGTGTGGACCAGCCAGCATTGTGGAAGGGCTGGAATAAGAAACTCCTGCAGTTGCTGTAAGACCATAGGAGAGGAAATCGCTGATGTCATGGGCTGTAACATCCAGACTGACTCTATGTTTTACTTCCTGTTCTCAGTTGCTGGCCTCAAAGATGTTCTTTCCAGCAGATGTCACATTCCTTACAGGATTTTGTCTTGCTTTTTTACACTTGAATATTGTGGGTGCGAATGAATCACTTCATTTACAGGTGCAGTCGTGAACTACAGGACTGAAGTGTCTGGAGTTGACCCCGTCTTTCCCTGAGAGCCTTGCTGTACCTAAAAACCTCCTGGAGATTGCTGAGAAGTCCCTCTATAAAAATGGCATTTGACTCCCCTGCTCATGAGCTAAAAGTTTTGTTGGAAATGCTCTAGGTTTCAAGGTTTTGAGGATGATGAAGCACTGGGCTTGCTTCAGCTTTGAATGTGATAGTACTCATGTAGACACAGAGGAAAAAGAACTCTGTACTTGGATCTACCTGGAGCAAAACCAGAAATTAGATGTGTCCAGAGCTGCTTCTGTCTTGTCCTCCCCTTGCTTGCCTTGAGGTCCTTCAGGAGAGCAGACGTGAGGAGAAGAGCTCCACTAGATCCACGTGGTGAAGTTATTTCTATCTGATAGGGCACGGAGCGGGAACTTCCACATTTAGACAGTGCTAAAACTTCAACGCATCTTTTCACATCTCACAGTGATGTGACCCTGTGTAAAGAAGAATTGGACCTTGCTTAAGTTGGGAGTCCACCTTTCTCTGTTGCTGGCTCTCAATTCCCCTTTCTTGTCTTTTCAGGTTTTGTTGCCAGCTGCCAGTCTCTTACAGCTGATGGATGTTAGAAAAAACTGCTGCGACTTTCTCCAGTCCCAGCTGCATCCCACAAATTGCCTTGGCATTCGAGCCTTTGCGGATGTGCACGCGTGTACCGAGCTGCTGCAGCAGGCGAACGCCTACGCAGGTGAGGAAGGGGTCGTTTGTTTGGAGAGTGCAACCTGTTTCCAGGTCCTGCTGGCTGATATGTTGAGCAAGATCTACATGTCCTGGTGAAGCTCTTTATCCTACTAGAAAGAACAGGATGGATGACCTTATCAGGTTGCAGACTTGTAACATTTTTGTGATACTGCAAATTGGGGAATTGAATTTGTTTGCAAGGAAAACCCTGGAGATAAAAAGGATTCTTTGTCTCCCAGTGTACAAAATATTTCACCAGGATGTTATTCCTAAGAAGCTCTTTGGCTGCCTGCTCGCCAGCACAAGCCATGCTGGTGTGCTAGTGTCTTCCTCTTGTACACGGACCCGCGACAGCACGAAGCTATGATTGTGAACTCTAGGAATAATTGGCGCTAGGCAAAATGAAATCTCAGTGGGAGCAGGAACAGTCAGCTAAAACAAATTGTCATAAAATATGAGCCTCTGATCCGTGTACTGATAGCCACTAGCTCCGTGGGTGGGTGTCCTCCTTAATGCCTTCACAGCTCTTGCTCCCTTGACGGTGCGTGTGCTTAGCTGCAATAAGCAGGTTCAGGCAACTGCTTTCTGCATCTCTGTCCTAAAGAATAAATGTAAAACTGCTCCAAGTGGGGCCACACTCTTCCCTGCGCTTTCCAGCCTTCTCCAGGCAAGGAGCCCTTGATATCTTCTCGGGAGAAGCTGATAATTTTTTCTACTCAGTTCTGTCTGTTTGTATAGCCAAAAATACACCTGCTGTCTCCTGGAGCCACCTGCTCTGTCCTGCAGTGTTTTTCTTGCTCCATTATTTTCTTTAACTGCACCGTAAGTAGACTCTGTGGAATAAAACTATGCCCACCAGGTCCTCCCCTCTCCTCCTGCAAATAAAAGTAAAACCTTTTCAGGAGCTCTGGCTGTATTATCCCCTGGAGGAAAAGGTACCCTGGAAGGAATGGTTAATTGTGTAAAAGCTTGCTTGCAATATCTCATTATCCTTGCTTCTAGGCCCTGTTTAATCTTTAACCCAACAAGCAGTGCATTCACTGTATATTTATTTGGTTGTTTAGCAATTAGAAGGTCTGCTTTGTTGTTTCTTTGGCCTTCGTGTGTCCCAGTTAGTACAATAGCCCATGTAATGTTAATGAAACACCATTAATAAAAATGCCATTAAAATTCTTTTCACTGTGTTGTTTATGTAACGAGCATTAAGCGGAGACAGAAGTCCACAGGCTCAAGAGTCCATGAGTGCATGAGCTCAGCTTCTTGGGAAATGCTTAGTTCAGCCCATGGATAACTTCGAGGTAGAGGGGCCTTTCTGATGCAAGAAGGCAAAAGTTCTTGCTTAAATCAGTAAATATTTTACTTGCTTCCAACAAATAAGAGGAGCTCAAATATCTTTCTACTGCCAAAACGCTCATCCAGAATGAATAGGAGATTGTGTCCAGTAGTCAGAGAACATACATATTCCTGTTCAACAGCATTTCCTTTTTCACAAGTATTTAAGACCAGTTCATTAGAACTTGTGCATGCTTTCCAGTATAGCACAGGTCATGAAGCTTTATCCAGATACTGCTGTTTTTAGTTTTCGGTCCCCAGGAAGCTAAGTGGGGTCTGTAGCAAGGGAAGCACAAGTGTCCGTGAGTGCTGGTGCTGGTAAGGAGTGGTTTAGGTGAGATCTCCAAGGTGCTCTGTGGTTGTTGTGCCTTCCCGAGCCTCTCCAGTGCTGCTTTTTGGCCAGCAAAATCCTTTCCAGAGGTGAAAATAAGAGGCGGGTTTTGCTGCAAGGGAACTCTTTGGATACCTGAGTGTGAACTTCTCAGAGCTAAGGGCACTAGGGCTTGGAAAAAGCGGCTTCAGATAAGGTGCCTGAGACTCGAGTTGAAGGTAAATGGGGGCTCTGTAGGTGAGATTGAATGGGCACATATTTTTAACAAATGCTTGTGAAATTCTCTGCAACTGGCTGGTGGCCAGTTTATCCTATAAATCATTCATTACTTTCTAGCACTCCGTGATAGATGTAGTGCAGAACGGATTGGATGCTGCCTTTTGGATCCATGCTGCCGTGAGCCGACACCTCGCAGTCTGCGGCTGTAACCAGCAGTACGAGCCGCTGTGTTCGGTTTCTAAGCGGCTCCTGGAGTTGCAGCAGGAAGGGAATGTTTGGAGACAAGAAGGGATGAGCAGAAATTTGTAAAGTCAGAGAGAGGCAAGGGGACTTGGGAATGTGGGAGGGAGATGCTGAGAGCCTTGAGGAGGATGAAGATGAAATTTTCTCTAATTCAACAGCACGTTGCCTTAAAACCAGCTCTGGGACTAGTTTATGTTCAGCGATTTTTTGTCTCCGGCTTGCAGCGTTTGCCTGAGTCACTCCGAGCTCTTACAGTAACAGTCTCCGAGTGCTCTAGTCCCTCCATTGCTCTCAAGCCTGGATTTCATTATAATTTTCTGTTCTGCCTTTTCATTTGTTGAACAGAGCAGCACTTTCCCGAGGTGATGCTGGGAGAAGAATTTCTTAGCCTTAGTCTGGACCAGGTTTGCAGTTTAATATCAAGTGACAAGCTCACGGTCTCCTCTGAAGAGAAGGTACTGTAAATTATGTAGCAATAGTAAATGTAAGAGTGCTGGAATGTTTCTGAATCTTATTCTGGAAACTGGTCTTGTGCCCTGCTATTTAGGGGCCATTTTCCACAGACCTGGCATGGAAAGGAGGAAAAAAAAAAAAATAATGAGAATCCTAAAAGCACATACAAATGACCTTCACTTGGTTGTTCTTTATCTGAAGTAACAATTCTCAGATCCATATCTTTGCCCCAAACCCTGAGGGGCAGAACTGAATTCCATCCTGGAAGGCCAGGAACCTTCCATTGGCATAAAGCTCCTGTTACCTGCCTTAAAAATCATTCAAAACTCAATTTCCCTTGGTCAGGGAGGAGTTATTGCCTTTTCCTGCACCTTGGGACAGAACAACTAAAGGAGGTCCACCACCTAAAAGGAAGGAAATGTTTTTTCTAGTGGTATCGGTGCTTTTAATGACAGGAGATAAAAAGACATTGCTTGATGTTGTATTGTGGTTTCTAATGTTCTCTGAGCTTAAAAATCCAAGAATGAGACATGGAGGATGGCCCAGAGGGCATGGGGCTTGGTGAGCTTGTAGGTCCCTTGCTTTGCTGTGGGACTTCTTGCATGACCCACAGCAGGTTTGGGGAAAGAAACAGGTTGCCCTGGGGGGTCCTTGAGCTCCTTGGCTCTGAACCATCAGTATGGGGACGCGGACCCAGGGATGGACCCTCGAGGAGGCTGCAGGGCTGCGTGTGTTTGGAGCTTAGGATCCCACTGAAGATGCGCTGTGTCTCAGACCAAGCGCATCCGTCCTGCGTGGCCCCGACGGGCTGCAGGCGCCTGTGCAAAAACACAAAGCGGTGCAAATTCGCGGCAGAATCACTTTGCGTGAGCCAAGCAGCTTGCAAGGGGAAGCGCGAGTTTAGTAACCGGGTTTTTCCAGGCCTGGGCAGCATTGTTAAAGAGCTTTTCTTGGCCTGGTGCCTGGGGAAATCAAAGTGTTTGCTCCCTCATCACAGCTTCACGCAATGCAAACCAGCACGGCTTTGGCGGCTTTAATGTTGAGTGTGTGGGTCTGTGGGAGGACAAGCAGTTTTTCCTAACTTTTATACTTCCTTTTTGCTTACTATGTAAGTGCATACGCTGGTATGTATTTGCACGCAATGGATAGGAATTTATTCCTAAACAATGTGACGGAGTAAGCAGGCAAATACTGGGACCATCTGAGGGCTAAATTATGACAACCAGAGTTTGCGAGATGCTTTCTGGTTCCTGCACTTACTGCGGCTCCCATATAATGCAGCCAGTGACCCGGAGTAATTCCATCTCTCAGAGCAGCTGGGAGTATCCGAGCCGAATCCCAGCAGGGCCAGAAGGAATAGACCCACTGAGGGAAGTATTGCTGCTATATATATAATGTATAGCTTTTAGGTCAGGCACGTGTGCCCAGATGCAGGTGGTTTCTCCCTCGCCCACACTTGCTGCTTCACCTTTCTTTAAGACTCATTCTCCATCATCCTGAACTATAGCGGGATCTGTGCCAGGCTGGTGTCCTGCTCTGCAGCGTTAGTGCCAAGAAGATTCAAGAGAAGCATGTGTTATTGGCTGAGCATTGCTTTTTTCTTCCTTCTGTGCTCATTTGCAATTAAAAATCTCAGAACTACCGTTTTTTTCCTAATTTTTCAAGCTTTGTACCCAAAGTGAAGTAGTTTTTGTTTGTTTGTTTTTTTCTTCCCCTCCCCCATCTGAGGGGGGCGAAGCGAAGGTTTTGCAGTAGTTATTTTGCTCGGTGCTTGCTGTGATTTGATTACACGGCTCCCTGTTGCTGTGCTTAAATCCTCCTTGCTGCTTCCTGAATCCAAACAGCAGCTCAGGAGCAGGAGCCGTTGCTGGAGTTGGGAATGAGGCCCTTGCTTTACTGCTTGCTTTTTTGTTTTTTTTTTTAAGCATATAGTTCAGCCTGAAGGAGGAATCCCCATCCCATCTGCCTCTGCCTTGTGCAAGGAAGCAACGTCAGCCCCTGCTGCAAGTGCCCTGGCTGTCCCCGCTCGGGGACCATGCGATGGTGCCCTCGGCTCCATCAATTCTTACAAACCAGCCGAGCGTGGGTGGGACAAAATGGTCTCCTGGGGAGTGATGGGCGGGATGGGGAGGGGAATAGGAAAAAACAAACAAGTCACTGCAGATTGGCCTGACCATGCGGTGACCCTCGCAGGCATTTGGAGTGGCGGCTGCGTCCCCGGGGATGCTGAGCCTTGGTGGGGCACGCAAGGGGTTTGCAACTTGAAGTGCCTGAGCTTGGGTTTTTGCAAATGCCAGGAGAGCGAATGACATTTCCTGGCTGCTTCTCACCGCTAAAAGAGCATCTGTGTATGGTTGTCCTGGACCCGTGCTTAGCTTTGGAGGTAAGACAGCTCATCTGGACGTGATGCTGCTTATTAATGTGCTGGTCGCTGTGCCTCCTGCTATGAGGTTTTTCATCTGTTTAATAGAGATCTTGCATTTCCCTCAGTAGATACCGCAAATCACGACGCCTCTGATTTCAGGGGGCCGCTGTGCAAGCCTCGTCTCTTCCTGGCATTAATTGTGCTTTATCTGTGTAGGTCTTTGAAGCTGTTATCTCTTGGATAAATTACGAGAAGGAGTCTCGCTTAGAGCACATGGCTAAACTGATGGAGCATGTTCGCCTGCCTCTTTTGCCCAGAGACTACCTTGTACAGGTTAGTTGGAAAATAAGTAATTCATACCTGCACTTAAGCTGCACTTTCCCATTTTTGTGGGAGAATGCCCAGGTGATGCTGTTCCAGGGTTGTGCAGTTATTTTGCTGCTGCACAGGTAAGCTGAGACTGGGGGAAACCTGCAGTGTGTGTTAATTTGGGCATGGGAAGTGTCTTGATGCAGAGCCAGCTCTGTGGAGGTTGTTCTCGGCGAGACTTTTTTTTTTTTTTATCATATATCTAAAAAGGCAGCTATAATTATAATAAGATTGATATACACAAGATGAACCCATGCTATCTTTTTGTTCTTCTCAGCTGTGCCTTTTGATTCAGGAAAACTTATTTTGCTCCCAAATTCCATCCTGGTGAATGCTGCTCCTTGGAGATATTTGCTCTTAAGGCTTTAGAGAGCTGCAAATATCCTGCCACTCTTTAGTTAACCCAGAGGAAAGTGAGCTTGGGTGCAAATGCATGTCTGTGTTTGGGAAGAGCTGGAATTACGGTGTCTGTCCTCTCCGTTTTGTTTTGTATTGGTACTTTGGGAGGGCAATTCCAATTTTGTATGCTTTCCTCAAAACTCTGTGAACAGCACCATCAAGTCCTTCGGTTTAAGCGCTCTTTCCTGTGTGCATGTTCCCAGACAGTTGAAGAAGAAGCTTTAATCAAGAATAACAACACGTGCAAAGACTTCCTTATCGAGGCCATGAAGTATCACTTGCTTCCGCTGGATCAAAGGCAACTGATAAAGAATCCTAGGACCAAGCCGAGGACGCCCGTCAGCCTGCCCAAGGTAAGACTGTTCCCCCTCCAAAAGGAGGGGAGAAAGGTACCTTTGTATCATCTGACACAATATTTCTGGTGGTGTTTCCTACGCATTGCTTCGCACCAGCTCCTGGTTGATTTGCATTTCAATGGTTAACGGGAGGCCCGCATGCTGTATTTCCTATATGTTGTGACCAGCCTTGGATGTTGTCCTTGTGTGAGCAGCATCGAGGAGTGGAATTGCGTGGAGAATGTGCCTTAAAACTGGTGGTATCTGGAGATCAGCGAGTGCTGTTGCTTTCTCCCTTTCTGTCCCATTAGTGTAACGGGAGGGCTGAAGGCTGAAGCAGGTTCCAATAGACTAAGCAGCTACTGAATAAATAAACCTCGTTATTCCCTGCATTTATCCCGCAGGCATGTGATGCTCTGGCCTCAACTTGATTAGCGAGTGGGGGGGGAAAAAAAAAGTGACAACAGCAAATAAGTCTCTGTGCATAAGAGATAGAGGCAGTTGGCAGGTCTCTCAAACTGTCACTGAAGTTATTAGTAAGCATTTCAGATGTCAAAACCACAGGGTATTACTTTTCTTAAGTATGAAGTGTGCTGTAAATCATAGGGAGGTTATTTTGCTGACACCGTGAATAAGACCTGTGCTGTGGGGGAGTATCGAGGTGTTTAGATATTAGACTTGTGAAATTTCTTGTGAAATGCGGTTTTGCAGAGCACTGCTTCGTGTGCATGGCGTGCCTCCCACCTGCTGGCGCCTTCCAGAAATTGGTTGAACGTAGCTTTTGGGCTGGCCTCACCCTTATTAAAGGACTATATAAGTTACAGATGAAAATGAGCAGTGAGTCAGGTAGAGGCTCTCAGCATCTTGCTGTACCATGACCTGCAAATTCAGAGCCAAACCTTCTGCAGGTGTGTCCTCCCTCCTTTTGAACTGCAGAGAAATGGAGATGGTGATTTTGCAGTGATCCAGTTACTGAGAAACTTTCCTCCCGTCTGCTGGTGCTGCTGAGACAGGATTAGGTTCTGCTCTGAAATCTCTTAATTCTTTAATCGTGTGGTGCTCTGCAGCTTTCCGGGGGGGACGGTTATGTAAATAGTGGTCAGGCTGTTGGTTTAGATTCAATTTGCTTTGTAATGTCTCATTTTCATCTTTGTGGATTAGACACTTGAACAGTTCAGTCTTCCACTGCATTCATATCTCTAAAGCAACCATGAAGGGGTCTAACCGTGACCTTGAGTGACAGTTTTATCCTCTCGGCCAAAGCTTTGCGGAGACTAAAGCGGTAGATTCCCCACTACTCTTGGACTGTGTTTAAAGCTAATTACCTTTTACCAGCTCCTTGGCCTTGGAAAGATCAGATGGTCTGGGACAGTGTTTGCTCCTGCTGATTTGTGGTACTATGGGGAGGGGAATGGGCTCTTCGTCTTGATGGCTGTGATGGATAAAAGCAAACGCAGGGAGAAGAAAGTGCAAACTGAGCCACTTTTCAGTGAAGACATCGCACGTGATTTGGTCTCCACCTGTGCACATGTGGCTCATAGGGCTCAGCTGGAGCTCAGCAGCTCTGGGCTGAGCTGTCACCTGGAAAGCTGCTGGGTGTGACGAGGGGAACAGTCGGCAAGTGCATGGGGAGGAAGAATTGGTCGTCTTGTGGCAGGATGGGAAGGACCACGGTGCATGCAGTGCAGTTCACACTGATGAGCTCTACTGTTGATCAGCTCCCCTTACCTCTTCCCTGTCTGCCAGGAATTACTGCATTTGCATCTGTAGTTGTTTTAGCCAAAGATTTTAATGAAGCTGACAAATCGCTCCCTTCTGCCATCTGCCCCCAGCCCAGCACCCCTGGATTTCTAATAGTTCTGGCGACTTCCCTGAGTGCCACCATCCCTGCGGGTGGCACTGCAGCTGTCAGGTCGTATTTACTAAAGCAGCATCGATTATTTTTAGCACGGCCACGGAGATAATAACCGAACAGCAGGCTGGCTATGGGAAACACGTTGGGATCTTCTAAACTTAAAAGTATCTCTGCGCGTCATGCTGCAAAGTAATTCTGGTTTTACAGGGAAAGGAGACAGGTTGCCTGTGTCAGAAAAGATGAGGAAGGATTGATGGGGGCAGCCATAGCTAGTGTGACTTAAATGGCAATAACTGTGTATAGGGTCTTTTTTTAATCTTTCCTGTAATAGATTTGTCTGAAATAACTGTCTCTGCAGAGGCTGTTGGTCCAGAGGTTATGATTTCTAGGACTTTCGATGCTGCTGTTGGCCATTGCTCCTGGCTGGGTGCTGCCACTGGATCCTTTGCAGCTGCTCCAGCTGGGATGGAGGTTTTCTAGCTCTCGTCTTTCCTCTCCAGGTGATGATCGTGGTGGGCGGGCAAGCGCCCAAGGCCATCCGCAGTGTGGAGTGCTATGACTTTGAGGAGGAACGATGGGATCAGGTTGCTGAGCTTCCCTCCCGGAGATGCCGAGCAGGTAATGGGATCACTTGTGTGACCTTCGTATGTGTCCAGCTCTTAAGGGCTGGACAGGAGGTCCTTGGTTGTTCTTTCAGCCTTTCTCTGTGTGCCTAGCCTCCAGCAGCTTGCTCTTTTCCTGTTCCTGCTTCCTTTTTCCTGAGAAATGTGTATCCTTCAGGTTCAGATGGATGCCCTGCTACCGAAAGGAGCTTGCTGCATGCCTGTTGCCTTCCATAGCCACCACCCCCAGTTTATTAGCTCTCTTGGGGCTGCTCTTCTGTCAGTGCCTTCCCCCCTGTCCCCATCCCCATGGCTCGGTAGCCCACAGGAATCCAGTCGTCCTGGCTACTTTCCTGGTGGAAATCAAAGGAGCTCAACCAGACCCTCTTGGTGCTGAGGGCTGATGGAGAGCAGATTTGCAAGACTGGCGCTGTTCCTGCAGAGGCAGATGGGAGTGTGGATCCCCATTTGTTGTCTTCTCTGTGACTCAGATTTATTCTAGTCTGAAGTCAGTCTGTGCCTTATACTGCTGTGCGTTTGTGTGAAGTGCATTGTGCCTTCCATAGGGTAGGAATGCTTTATTGTTCTTGGCTCTGATGCTCTTAACTCACAGGAAATGCTCAAGACTGCATTCTGCTCTCCCCTTCTGTCTTGCATGCACCAAGCAGCTGCCAGTGACGCTTGTTTTCCAAGCAACCGCTCGATTTGCAGGTTTCCCAGCCGTTTGCAAAACTGCCTTAAAAATCTCCCTTCTCTTTTATTAGGCGTGGTATTTATGGCCGGCAATGTTTATGCCGTCGGGGGCTTTAACGGCTCCCTGCGGGTGCGCACGGTGGACGTGTACGACGGGGTGAAGGACCAGTGGACGTCCATCGCCAGCATGCAGGAGAGACGCAGCACGCTGGGCGCCGCCGTGCTCAACGACCTCCTCTACGCCGTGGGTGGATTTGATGGCAGCACTGGTAGGTGACTGAATGAGGAAATGACGAAGAATATTTCAGAGCCAGCTGCAAAGATTGCGGGGCTTTGCTAAAGTGCCCTTAGTGAGATTCCTGCTCCCTTCAGCTATTATTTTTTGTAGTGAATGAGCCCAAGATTGGATTTATTGTGTGCTATAACTAGCCGCGTGCACACTGAGGACTCCTCTTTAATTGCACAGTGCACCCCCATTCGCTTCTTTATTTTTTTCAGTCTTGTCCTAAAGACGAATAGGCATATTTGGGGTTAAAAAGAGCAGTTTCCTAGTTTTCCTTGGATTTCTTGCATGGCAGCAGGAATTGAATGCAAACAGGGCATCTTGTGGGGAGTGTGTGTTGGGAGCCCTGAGCTCCCTGTTTCAGCTGGTGTTGGGTAGAGTAGCAGGGTGCCTGGATTGGTTTGTAGATGTTTACGTGGAGTCTTGGTTGTTCCCCCTTGCTGTTCCCAGCCATTGGTGGTGGAGCCATCCTGGGACAGGGACTTTGTGGTACCCGCTGTCCTGCTGCCGAAACGGTGGGGTGGGCAGCCTGGACCCTGCCTGGGTGGGAAGGAAAGCAAATTCCTGTGGTGCAGGAATGTGGGGGGAATTACGGGCTTGGGAGGAGGTGGAAGGCAGATGAAAAGTGCAACACCAATCTTTTTCTCTTCTCTTTTTTTTTAATTAGAAAACCTGTGTATCCCCTTTTTAACTAGGTCTGGCATCAGTTGAGGCCTATAGCTATAAAACCAATGAGTGGTTTTTTGTGGCTCCCATGAACACAAGAAGAAGCAGTGTTGGAGTTGGAGTTGTGGAGGGTAAGAAAATCAACAGTTGTTTCCATCTAGCAAATGATACTGATTCAAGCAGAAGCCTTGCCAGCTAAGTGCAATAGGAAGGAATGGCAGGAACTGTTCCTTAAACAACCTTTAGTTGGCAAAGATTTCTTTTATATGATTTAATGGCTGAGGCTTTTTCCATTCTCCTCTCTATCTTGGTGAAAAAGTCTGTGCGTGGCTCTCAAGAGCCTCCGACCCATTCTGCACCTACCCGGCTCTCCTGAATGCCAATAAGGGTTTGCAGGTTTGTTTGCATCCTAATTCTTGGGCTGCTTGTAGTGCTGAAGTCTGGGATATCTCTGGCGAGTGCAGGAAGACAGTGTATGTGGTGGCCATCAGCAGACACTGTGCGAGGGTGTATTTCTCCTATATCTAGGAGCACGATCAATTTAAGCAGGAACCTTTTTTTTTTTTTTTTTTTTTTTTTTTTTTTTTTCCCCCTTTTGCAAAATCATTCCTAAACCAACTGGAAGAATTTTATTTGCCTCATTTTTAGTGTAGCAGTTTCTCATTAATGCAGTAGGTAGCAGCTGAAGGCACAATCCTTGTTAAAAACTCCACTTTGAAGTGCCATATTTTGACCTATGTGAAGTACATGAAAGGTGTTTGTGCGAGATGAACTCGGAATAAATATTGGCTGTTCTGCTGAATTTGCATGCTTGTTTAAGAAGTATCTCCTTTATAATTGGCCCGTGTGCGTGCTTGTGAACTGCTATTGATAGCCATGGGGATTTGCTAAAGTGAATCTATCACTTGAATGATTAAAAAAAAAATTAAATATGTACCTGTGAGATGCATTTTTATGAGCAGGTTTCCTAAAGGAGGTATAAAAAAATCTTTTTTCCATAGCTTTGCTTGAAAGAGCAAATAAATATTTCACCTGTGGGAGCGTGTGATTGGAGAAAAACTATAGGTATATGTATATATGTATGTATATATAAGTGATGGATATGAAGAGCTGATTGCATTCGTGTAGGGGACAAGCTGCAGGCTGTAGTTAATCCATAGTGCTCATCTGACCGCAGAAGGTCTGCAGGTACTGAAAATATCTAGTGACTGATGTGATGGAGGCCAGGGAGTTTTCCCTTGTCTTGCTTTGTTTGGTGCTCTTGCTTTGCTTCCTTCAGTCGTACCGGGTGGATTGAAGCAGCAGCAGGAAGTGTTTGAAATATTCATAGAGATAAGAAAATGTGGATGAAATTGCCTATGCCTATACAGAAATGCAAACAAACAAACAAACAAAAAACCCTCCAAACCAAAATCTTACTCTCAAGCATGCACCAGGACCTGTAAAGAGCCGAATGTGTTCCGATGGGTAACTTCATAATATTTGTCTTGGGAAGAGCTGGCACCGTTTGCAGACAGCCTGAGCGGCTGGTGCGAGGGGAGAGGGGGCACGCGAGGCTTTGCGGAGGCGGTGGGTGATGGTGACGAGGTGCGGGGTGCTCGGGCAGTCCTCTGAACGCCAGGTAGCGTGGGCACTGGGTCATGCTGCTCGAAACGCAGCTCAGAGAGTCTTCAAACCTGGGCCTAGGATTGCAGGGTTACATTAACATGGGAGGTTGTGGCCTATTTATTGCTTGTGTGATCTTGTAGCTCACGGGCAGTGTCAACCTCTGACAGCTCCCTTTGGAGGACACACTAGATCAGCAGAGCGCACTCCGGTTTTTATGTCTTGTCCCAGGCCAGCGAGTCAGGGCGAAATCCTCTGGGGTTTTGGCTCCTCACTGAGCCCTTGTCATGATGTTTCCTTGGCTTAGCTGACAGCGTAGCTACTTGAAAAGAACAGGCTTGCTTGCCAATCTGCTTCAGGTGCTCCTGGTGGGAGTTCCCCAGCAGGTCTCCCAGGGCCGCCCGCAGCTGGGACGTCTCCTCACGTGGGACCTCGTGGTGCGGCGGTAACGTAGATCCCTCGTAAAGGTGACGGCGTCTCTTGCAGGCAAGCTCTACGCCGTGGGGGGCTACGACGGAGCGTCCCGCCAGTGCCTGAGCACCGTGGAGCAGTACAACCCGGCCACGAACGAGTGGAGCTACGTGGCCGACATGAGCACGCGGCGCAGCGGCGCAGGTACCGCCCCGGCGGGTCAGCGGGGGTGTCTCTAGCTCAAAACCCGTCGCGGTTGGATGACTTGCAGATCACGCTGAGGTAGCAAAATTCATCTCTGCCCCTGCTGAGCCGGTTTCTCCCTAAAAGCTCTTAGTTGCTCTATTAAAAATCATCTTAAGATGAAGGGGAGCAGATGAATATTGGTCCTTTTGCTTAACATGTGTCGAGGATCCTCCATGTGCCAAACTGGCTGCTGTAAAACTGCAGGGTCGCACACTGTTGCTTTTGGAGTTAAAGAAGTTTTTCATGCCTGCTTGGTGCTTAAAGCTGTCCCAGTGCAGCAATGTGGGAAAAACAAATGAGTATCTTGGTGTCGGTAACACGTGAAAACGCAGCAAGAAAGTCCATGTCTGCAGTGACACTAATTTTAGTGATTTTCTTCCTTCTTTCAACCACTGCTCTGAGCGCCCCTTTGCCAACGCGCTTGCGAGGGCCGTCGCGTGAGCGCCCTTAGGCGTCTGCAAAGCAGCCCTGCGATCTTCCCTTCCTCAGGCATCGTCCGAGCTCACCCAGCTCGCGCGGGGCACGTTCCCAGCCCCAGCCTGCGGGGAGGGCTCCTCACGAGCCCTCGGAGGGGTCCTGCCGCAGGAGATGCCATCCGGCGGCGCATCCCGCGGCGCAGGGACGAGCGCGCTCGGCGCAGGGAAGAGCGCGCGCGGGGCGCTCGCTTCTCTGCATCCCGATGCTGACATCTAGCGAGCGGCCTCGAGGGCTGCACGGGCAGGATGCCGTCCCCCCTTTCTGCCAAACCTGCCGTGGTCACCGGGGAAGAAGGGAGAACTAGAGACATCTGGCCCGAGTTTTGGAAACGCCTTGGACCCAGGCCAAAGGTGCTTTCCCTGTGCACTGGGCTGACGCCGCCCGCTCCTCCGCAGGCGTCGGCGTTCTCAGCGGGCTGCTCTACGCCACCGGCGGCCACGACGGTCCCCTAGTGCGGAAGAGCGTGGAAGTCTACGATCCGGGGACAAACACCTGGAAGCAAGTGGCAGACATGAACATGTGTAGGAGAAACGCAGGTAACCACCGCGTGCGCTTTTGTGCGGCTTGGTGGTTCTTGTCCAGGGGTGTCTTTTTTTTCCAATTTTGCTAATATACAAGTATTTAGTACTGTAAGGAAGTGATAAAAAGGTGGATATTAACTTCTGTGCAGTGAGTGTGAATGTGGCAGGCAAGTGACTCCTGGGGGAGAGGAGACGGAGGGTAGGTCGGCCTGGATCTCATCGTCTGTGCTCTTCTTTGGAGGGGTGTGCGCCGTGAACGGGCTGCTCTACGTGGTCGGAGGAGACGACGGCTCCTGTAACTTGGCCTCTGTGGAGTACTACAACCCCATCACCGACAAGTGGACGTTGTTACCAACCAGCATGAGCACTGGGAGAAGTTACGCAGGTGAATACTGGGTGCAAGCGCTGGCAGCAGAGCATGTGGCAGTCCAGCTCCCTAACAAGTGCCCCACAGCCACGATCGTGTCTGGCATTGCTCGTAAACCTGCAGGCTGTGCCTCCTCATGCTTTGGTTTTACATTTTCATGTGTTTAATGTAGCTTTCAGTAGGGGCACCCATGACAGAAATAGCAAAGACAGCTCACTCTGCTAACCCATTGCTAGTCCTTGGCCTTGCAATATGTTTTTAGCTCCGTTGCAATTCAGGAGCTGCTCCAAACTTAACCTTGTGTCTGTCTGTCCGTTCTTGTGACAGGTGTGGCTGTGATTCACAAACCCTTGTGACACCCAGCCGAGGTGGTGTGAGGAGCAGAAGTCAAGCGGATCCAGCTACGTGGCACTGGGAAGGTGACCCACCTATGCCTTGACCCATCTCATCGCTGTCAAACTCTTTGCGTGACAAGTGATACGTTACAGACGTCGTCTGCTCGGCGGTCCCTCCGTTGCGCAGCAAAGGACAGATCCCACTGGGAATGCAGCCCATGCTGGACACGAGGTGTTGCTTGTTATCTGCAGTGCCATCAACTGTTCCTCTCCACGGGTAGGTGGGGTGAACACTGTGCTTGGACTTTGGGCACTGAATTTCTCATGTGAAACAACTGCTGTGTTCGGACGTGTGAGTAAAACGGACACTTTGGGATTTCTTCACTACTGAGGCTCCATATGCGTTACTGGTTGAGCTTACTCATTGTGCCTGAAGGGTGAACGTTACTACTGACAGTGGAAACTTGGAAGTACCAAGAGCAGAAAGAGGCTGGAGCAGGGTGCTCGGACTGTGCGATGTCACTGTGGTCACACATTTGTCTTTGCCACTGGACTACTGTATATGTTCCCGGGACGCTCATCATGTGGTGGGAGATGAATATGGTGTCATCTCTTTCTTTGTCATCAGTGCCATTCCCTGCATGGGTGGGAGCTGCTGGGTGGTGCCTTTTCGGGGCCGCAGTTTCGGCGCCTCGGCCACTCGGCACACTGCGACCTCGGAGGACTCTGCTGCTCTGGGGGCTACTGCTCCTGTCAAACAGCTACTGCTCGAATAGGAAGTATTCCTTTTTCTTTCCCTTTGTGCTTTCCATGCTGTGCTGAAAGCCCCCCATTCTAGCTCTGTCCAGCATTTCTGTGCCATTTCATAAGAAAGCGTTCAGGTATCGAAAGAAATACGTGATGGTGCCATTAATGTAGACACGGTACGACGAGAACCCTAGGTCACCCAAGTAGGGCTAAATAACAGAGATAAAATACCTCCAGTGTCTTAATGCTTCCCAAGTATGGAGATCTTGCTAATCAGTGTCATTGTAATTATTTAAGTTTTTCCTGTGCTGAATGCGCTCTTCTGTCAGGATGAAGAATTGATAAGATTACTCAAAACACAAGGAAACAGCTAAATAAGATCCAGCTCTGGAGCAGCTGTCTTTCTTACTTCCCAGTCCCTTAAAGCTTTCTGTGTAAAAGGACATTTGGCTTATTTTGGGGGGCACCTGTACTCCTGTGAGCCATGGCACACTTCTCTAGGCAGGGTAGACTGCCAAAGACTCTCCAGCTAAAGGGAACCCATGAAGAAAGCTGTTTCATCTCCTCTTTTTAGTTTTCCAGCTCACTTTATGCATTTTATTGTCTTCTTAAAGAGAGCTGGTTTCCCTGCTCTGTCTCTTTCTCGCCCTGTGGATCAGCTGGGTTTTCTGCGGTGGGCAGCAGGACAGTATCTGTGCGTGGTGCTGCTGACTGTAGCACTTACTGCTGTTCTACTGCCGTTTAAATCTCCGCAGACTCCTCTTAAGAGCTACTTGTGACCTTCTGTGGTAGAAAAAAAGAAATACCTAAAAATTGTTTTAGGAGGGACCTTTGGCTAAATCACCTTGTGCTCCTTTTTAGGGAAGGTGGATGACTTATTTACAGAAGTTGATTTTTCACATTGGAGCTGGCCCAGACCTTTCAGCCCGGGTACCTGGTCAGTGTGGGGGGACTGACGGTGGCTCCTCTGCTCTGCCTTGCCCAGATGGGGCTGGCCATCCTGGGGAGTCTTCGGTCCTGCTCCTTCCTCTGGGCTGCTCTTGTTTCCAGGAGCAAAGGAAGCTGCAAAAATGGCAGTGGTATTCTTGATATCTCCCCTTTTGTTGTATGACAGGTGAGAGGTCTTGAAAATAGAAGAAAAAAAAAGAGTCATTTCTGTAATATACTTGAAGCGTCTTGCTTTGGGTTTTCTGGTCTCCACTGAAACGTACCAAAATAGGTGTAATATTTGCTGCTCTCTGCTGGTGGACTTTTTTATTGTAAAAGCTAATGATGTTGGTAGGAGGGTGCCTGCCAATTAAATCTGGCTGCCAGTCTGAGTCCAGGGGTGCATCTTTATGGTGACAAAAAAAAGTGAGGTGATGCCGTGGCCCAGATGGACGCACAAATTCAGTGTCCCCCAGACTGGTCCACAGACGTTTCCCTTTTCCTACAGTCCTTGGAGATACGGGGTGAAATGGGATGGGCCGAGCTTAAGTCTCCTTCCTGGCCCATCATCAGGTCGGGTATGTGCCTAGAAGTAAATGAGAGTTGGGAACAGTTGCAAGGTAAGATGCCCTGCCATAGCAGGGAGCATTGCTCTAGCTAAGGCAAATATTGGTGTGAGACTAGTAGTTTCCGTGGATTTGGGAGAAAAGCAAACAGATAGTGCTATAGAGATGCAAACTGGGAGTTTGCTGAATATGTCCTGAAGGGTGGGTATGCCTGAAAGTTGGTTTATTTTTTTCCCCCTGCTATATCTGCTTTTCTGGCAGACATACACATCTCTCCTTAAACCTTCCATGCTTGGAAGGAAATCACGTTTTTTGGTGATTTTCTGCTTTTGTAAAATGGCATTTTGCACAGCCATGGGCTTGCTGGACAGGGCTAGGGCTCCCCTCGCCTGCTGGGCTCGCGGACCTGCTCCGGCTGCAGCCGCTGCTTCTCCCCGGTCCTGTCTCCCCTCCTCTCCCGTTGCAGTGTTATGCAAGTCAAGTGACCTCGTTTTCCAGCTATGCAATATGAACAACGGTAACATATGACAAACCAGCTGTGTTTTTCCCCCCCTCAAATGGCTTTTCGGATTTGTCTGTCCCTGGCGTGAGGTTTCTTGTTTCTGTTACTGATTTGGAGCACCTGAGCCAGATCCTTTCAAGATTGCCTTTTTCTAGGACTGAAAACATAGCGTTAGCGCTAACGGATTTTACTGTAAATATTTTTATAAGACAATTTAGAAGAATTTTTTGGGATTGCTTTTTATTGTTGTCAATGACACTTATGTTAAAATCTTGATCTAATTCTTACACTCCAGTGCAGTTCTTGCTGACCGTGCTGTAGGTGTGAATAACTTGTATATTTTCTGTGCAAGAAATTAAATATTCTAAGGTCTGGGATAGCTCTTGTGTTGATCCTAACATATTCTAGGCGGGACAGCAGCGGGCTGAACATTGGGAAATAGATTGAAATCCGTTACCTCAGTCACCAGTACACTCTTGCATTAGTAGTTACTCTGAAATAATTGAAAAATTAATTTTCTCCAGTTTAATTTCCTTGTGCTGCTTGTTTGCTTTGTGTTTCGCTTGGTGAGCAAGCTTTCTGGGCGAGATGGCACATGCAATACCATGCACCTGTCCAGAACCCCTCAAATCGCCCCAAATCACCCAGGTCTTGCGGGAGGTTTTGTCAAAGCTTTAAAAACTTTGGGGCCAGTTCCTCACAGTGCCTATTTTGAATATTAAAGTTTGCACCAGTGGGAAGCACGTGCACCGCAGGATGCATTTGCATCGGACAACATGTCGTTAGAACAAGTTTGAATCAAGTCCATCTTTCCCATTTGTGCCTAATGGATAAATTGGGAGTGATTAAAACCAATTTTCTCTTCATTGAGTTTATCTAAATGCTTCTTCTGTCTGGATGTGCAGCACACTGTAATTACCATAAATCCACTTGCCAGCATTTGCATGACAGCACCACGAAAGCCTGATACTCTTCATTTCTGGAGACCCAAATCCTTAATATCAAGTGATGGGGTAGGTTCATTCCTCAAACTAACGTGATGGTTCAACAGAGAAATGCACCTTGTTCTTAACCTTTGGGATTCATTGCTAATAAAATTTAGTGACAGGACAGGTGCCCCCTTGGCTTAACACCATGCCTGAAAATCATATTCACGTAAAACTACGTGGTTGCTCAAAGCTAGTGATTGGGAGTATGTTAGACATTATATCCTGGAAACTGATGATTTCGCTTTGCTTTTTTTCCTCTGTTCTTGTCTTTATTCATAGGATTACTAAATTATTTTCCTCTATGGTGACAATAAATAAGTATTGAGAATGTTAATTTGTATATTTTATGTATAAAGAAACACTTTAAGAATTATGAAAGATTGTGAAACAATTTATCTGAATGTGAAATTATTTGTTTTCATAAAACAGACTTTGATATAATAGCTGACAGCATAACGTAATGATTTGGTTGACTGTTTAAGCCCAGATTTTGATTATTTTATTTTATTTTGCATGAGCATGAAGGATCAGGGCCGTTGCAAAGTAATTCTCTTGACAGCTGTGTTGTCCATTGCGACAGATTTAACTCAAGGAGCAGTCTTCACTGGCATAGTTAATATTATAGCGAAAAAATCACATTGTAGTTCCCAGGACTTTTAATTTGAATAAAAATTGGACTAATGAAATTCTCCTGAGTCTGTTTTGTTTTCTTCAGCTTCTGGTGGTGACGTTTGTAAGAGTTTGCATGGGTTTGTTTTTCTTCTTTGATTAAAGCTCACAGTGCTCATGGTGACCTTTGGCATCCAATTTGCCCCATGGGACCCGGGATTTCTTTGCCGGACGAACACCCCTATGCAGTGGGTTGCACCGTGGAGCTGGGTGACTTGGCAAATATTCCTCATTTAATTTCACATTTCTTGCTCTTTTTGCACCCTGCCCCCTGATCCGTTGGGATAGTCCATGCCCCGGATGCGTCCCATGCAGAGCAGCTCCCCTCTGTTGTCTCTGGCACCTGGCGGGTGTGGGGCTGCTCTGGGAGCCTAGTGGGATTTTCCAGACGCTTTTCTCTATTGGAGAAAAGCTCAGCCCAGGAAATTGCAAATTAAAAGAAAACAAAATCTGCTGGGCGTTTCCATAAAAAGGCAGCATATGGGACCAATGCAGAGGCACTGCTGGAGCCTCCACCGGCTGCTTGGTGGTGAGTGATTTGGCATTATACAATGCTACCGTAAGCAAGCCCCAAAATCACATAACGACCTAGTGATGCAAACTCTGCCAAAGAAATTTGCTGAAGTGATGAACGTTTTTGTATTCAGCAAATCCGGCGAGATTTGTTTGGCACTGCTCTGCTCAAGTTCCACAATTTGCAAACGTGACGGCTGTGACCTTGTGCTTCTGAGGCCAGGAATGGGCATCCCTGGGCATCCTGCGCCTGGTTCTGCTGAGCACCCCCTCACACTACCCCTGTGCTTCAAAGCTGGTGACCCATTGGCCAAAACACCCATCGGCTACCAGGTTGTCACATGAGATGTCACCCGTGGTGTTCACTCCATGGCACTTCCCAAAGTCCCCCTTGGCTTGCAAGAGTTGCAGGGAGCTGGGGCTGGAGGCCACGTCCCAGCCTGTATCCAGCCCGGTGGAGCCCCGTGGATGCAGCAGATGCCAAGAGGCCAAACAGCTTCAGCAACTGTGTGTTTTAAAGAAGTGTCATCCTCTTTCTTAAAATATGTCTCAAGACTTTGGCCTGTTCATAACTGCCTATGTTCTTTTTTAATAGCTCTATTTTAATGAGGGAACAGCTCTCTGGAAAGAATATGAAGCTGCTTAGAACAGCTCGAGTT
Organism: Nothocercus julius; assembly: GCA_013398735.1. Taxonomy (NCBI): domain Eukaryota; kingdom Metazoa; phylum Chordata; class Aves; order Tinamiformes; family Tinamidae; genus Nothocercus; species Nothocercus julius. The sequence goes on from VZSV01000015.1 coordinate 10,245,994, forward strand.
GTTTGCTATATTAAAATAAAAATCAAGCAGTTACTTGTATAGTCTTGTTTAAATCCAGGTTTATTTACATATAGACAGACACAAATTACAAGTGCAAACGACCATGTCATCCCTGTGAGATGAATCATCCATCATTTTGGAGAGGTATGTGAACACTGAGGATAGAGCTGTTGATAACTTACTTACTGAAAGGACTATGGCTCTAATGAAGCCTTATGGTTAAGGGGAGTGAGCAGCAACTGTGGTTGCTTTGACTGGGAGCTACCTTAAAAATAGCTGTGCAAAACCCAATGAAAATGCATTGCTTAATCAGGGACACCTGCTTGATACTTTAGCTCTTAATTATGATCAATTGGTTCAAGCTGCGGTGTCAGCCATTTCACCTGCTTGCATTCCTCAGCCCTGTTCTCTCACCATTTTTCCAGGGAGAATTTTATCATTGTTCTGCCTTTCCTTCTGCTTTTCCTTGATACCTTGGAGATGGCCCTGTACCCTATAGGATGCTGCTCTCTGCAGAAAGGGCTATACGTTTGAGGGATCTCCAGCGCGGCTGACATGAGAGTATGAAGAAGTGGTGAGTACAAGAGAGACAGAAGCTCTGGGTATGGGGCCATGTGGCCTTTGAGCAAGCAGAGAAACGATGATTTGTCCTTTGGGCTTTCCCCCTCAGTACTTCATGCTGAAACAAGTAAGGGTCCCTCTTGGGTCCCTCTCTTAAGCATCCTTACAAGATGGTGGATTAAGGATAGAAAATTACAGGCTTTCAGCTGGAGCTGCCCTTGGATCTGGATGTTTGTTGGAGCAGCTATTTTACATTTAAGTGGTTCTAGTATCTATCACATCTTGTTTGTCACAGCAGTGTTAGCATTGCAGCTATGGTCTAAGTATTAATTTCTCTTATGCACCTGTTGCTAAAGGATAAGGAACCAAAATTACCCAACTCTATGTTTTCAGTGTGTTTAATGATTATTAATAAGTGAATATGTCTGATGATAACTATTAATATGGTAAATTGCTCTTTCATGAAAGAAATGGGAACAGGAAGTCTTAACAATGTTGAATAGAAAATGAAAAGGAAAAATAGTAACTGACTATTTAGTAATAGACCGGAGGAGCAGAAAAAAGGGCTTCCCTTCTGTCACAGCTGGTACCTATCTAGAGATAATTTGGGTTTTGCCAGGTATGTGGCTGGAGATATTTAGATATAACCAGACTGGTTTCCCTTGATCTTCTGCACATGATCTCATTGAAATTGATATATTTTTTTTCCTTATTAAGTCTGTAGTTCCTCGTGCATACACCAAATCTGAGTCAATGCTGAGTAAACGTGCATTTTCTAGCGCTTCGTCATTGATTGCTTCAGCACAATCAGTGCAGCAAAACCCTGGGAGTCAGTGTGGGCCTGGTGGCTTCCTGCATCAGGCTGTGCCATACGGATCGCCCGACTCTGGGGGTCAGCACAGCCAAATAAATGAGCACGAGCCTGGCTAGCAAAAGCCGTTCGCTGTGCGCTGTGTCCTGCATTCTGCAGCATTTGAAGGCACGTGGGTATGTTTTCTTTCTCATTTGGAGCAGCTATGCATTGCATGTGCTATGTTTTGCATATATATCGGGATCAAAAGTACTGGAATGCAGTCTTTCCTGCTCTGTTTTCCAGTCTTATGGTATGTGTGTCCATCGTTTGATGACAGATAGGATGCCCTGATAAAAATCCCTTGCAGGCAAGAAGCTAGAGTTTTGATGATCTATTTATTTTTATTTATTTATTTATTTATTTTTAATAGTGTGAGGTACCTGACGGGGCTGGAGAGCTGGGAGCAGTGCACTGAAGCAGGTACAGGGGGATTGTATTTTTAATTAAGCTAATATTGACTATCTGTGAACTCTTAGGAGTCTCGTTACCTCACTTCACAGTTCAGTTCTCAACTAATTGGTATCCCCAAGGTCTCAGGGATTGCAACGTGAGTGTTGTGACACTTGTATAAAGGTCAAAAAAGCTGTTAAAATCAAAGCTGCTGTATTTCCACTGAAAGGGAGAACCAGATCCCAGCTTCATATAGCTATTAACAGCTGAAGATCCTAAAAGCTAGATTTATAGCAGGTGGTCCTATGGCTGTGCTGAGCAGCATCTCATTTATGTGATATTATTTGTGCTTTAACTCTGCGGTTCTGAATCATAGCTACATTTTGTCTTGTTTATATTCTAGGGTTTCTTGCTCAGTTTATTGTCTTGCTGAAGGCAAGCAGAGCTATGAATTGCAAACCTCCTGGCTTTGGAGAAATCTGCATCCCAAAATTGTTCCCAGTTCCTAAAGCACTATGATCCCAACACTCTGAAACTCAGGGACTCATATTCAGACTACACTCCATAGCCAGATTACAATCTGGGGATTGTGTCCATTTACATCTACAGAGCAATTAAAACCAAACTGTATGACTCCATGAATGAGAGCAAGGAGAATTTGTCCGGGTTGAAAGTGATGCTGCAAAATGCAGGTTTTATGTGTATGGGGAAAAAAATCTCTGCTCCTCCCGGTTTAGCTCCTCTGGAGTGCTGCCATAGTCCTTGTTCTTCCCATAAAAAACACCAGGAGATGCAAGTGGTGAGACTTCCCAGGCCAGATTCCACCACCACCTTTCCCAGCACAGCTTTCATGCAGGGAAGTGCCACATGGGTGGGGAGGACAAAGCTGGGGTAAGGACAGGATTGCTTCTTTTGGTAGCAGTGCAGGTGTGTGTTGGCTTAAATGTCTTGTGGAATTACAGGTTAGGTCTGAGCTCTGTGGGAATCTCAGCCGAAGAGCTGGGGTCTCCCTCTTTTTGTCCTCCTCTCTGTGCTTCTTCCCATTCATTCAGAAAAAGAGGTTAATTTTCTGTTAATTTGGTTCTCAGAAGGTCTTTTCGTGAGTTCATTACCAAAACTGGATCAGCATGGGATGTGCTCGTGGAGGGATGATTGAAGCATGTCACTTTTCATTAAAAATATTCATACTAATGCTTTTATATGTCCCCTTTTGTTTCAGTCCTCTCAGCCTTTGTTACTTCAAGCTGGATAGAAATTTGGTCTCTTGTCCAGTTGCTGTAGTGTATTGCCTGTGTATGTGGATACAAAAATGATTATTTCAATTGCATTGATTTCTGTAAGTCCTGGAAATGTTCTTTGCAGGTGATGGGTGCAATGTGGTTGATCACCAGGGAAGATGCGGGACCAACTTGTGCTGCATCAGTTCTTGGATCCTTGGTCGTGGAGACCTGCAAGGGACCACCTGACCTGCGGAGATTTTTGTGGGAGTAACTTTTTCCTGTAGTTTGACTTATCTGCACAAAGTTTTCCAGTGCACAGAGCCAATGTGTAGGAATATGAAGTTGTTGGATTTTTCTAGATAGGATTTTTGTCATGGGGGAAGCCAAGGGAAGGCATCACCAAGCACAGTAATTGGTGAAGGTGGGATTTGTAGCAGGGCAGTGTGATTACCTCCTAGGCCATGGAGCTTTACTCAATCAATTTTTCCAGCTGTCCCCTGTCCCACAGAGCTCTATTAGCTCAGCTTTTATGGGATGAGGTCTTAATTCACATGAGGTCTCTAGGCCGACGGAGGACGAGGTTTGGGTTACTATATGCCACAAGTCTTCTTTGAGGCTCCCTTTTATTCTATCAGAAACTGGTGGAATGTTTACCCCCCCCAGTACTGTCCAAAAGTCATATTAGTGGTGATAAACGCAGTGCTTGGAAAGTTTTTGCTTTAAAATGTAAATGGAAGGAAGCTTCCCTTTGGAAAGAGCAGGCCATTTGGAGATCATTGCTTTTAAAGAGAGGCTGGCTGGACTGGATCCTAAATAAAGGTAAAAACAACGGGTAAAATCAAGACTTTATATACAATGACTTCTGTGGCTACCTAGTTTAGAACAAACAGAACCCTCTTAATTGAATATTTTCCTTGACAATTTTAGTCTTCTGAAGCTACAATTCTATTGCCCAAATTTCACCATTTATGGCTGGGATTATTAGTGGAGCCTGGTCTTGTTTTGGGCTTCTTATGATGTTCTTGAAGCTCATCTTTCTTCTGTGAAAGCTAGGGTGATTTACACAGGCAAATCAAAGTTAAAAATCAAAGAATAAGTTTCAGTATTATCTGATCACTTTTAAATATCCTCTAAATTGCTCAGCATGCTCAGCTTTCAATGAGATTTTGACAGATTAACGGCTGACAATTCATCTCAGAGCCTTTGGTAAATCTAGCTTTAATTAACTGACATTTTAATGGTCCCTGCGTTGTCACCAGCTTCAACATAATTTAATTTAACTTAATTTGCTGGGCATGATTCTGCACGTATGAAATGTGGAGCCAAACTCGTGTTCGCAAGTCTGCTGCAGGCGGTGCCAGGGACAGAGGCTGCTGTTGGTTATTCATAGGAGTCATTAAGAGCAGGTAAAGTGTAATAAATGTGCGCTTTACATCTTATATCAAACCTAGGCTTCAAATCGCAGACAGATCAGAAAAAAGAATTCCACCTGCTACTCTAATGCAGTTCGTATTTGTCCAGAGAGGTGCAGGGCGTAAGGGCATAAGCCATACAAATGTTCACAGGTAAGGGCTAAAGCCTCTCTTAAAGAAGTTCAAATACATTTGTACCTGTATTAATTTAATTTCTTCCTCGTACCTATTAATTCAGCTCATCAGAGAAGCGTTTCTGCAATTCACTTGATTACAGGTTAGCTCTGTTTCTTCTCACCTGCAGATGGGGTTGCATCAGTCTCTATGCCAAAATGTGGATTTGCTAAGAAGTTGAAATGCCATATTTATAATCTAAAATGCATTTTAGTGATGCAGTGTGTGTGTGTGTGTGTGTGGGGGAAGCCCTGTGCTTGTTATCTTAGCTGTTCTGGTCACTGTGTTGCCAGCTGGAATAGTCCCAGATGTTTTAGTAAGTTGTATTTTGGTTCTCTGTAATGGTAGGAAGCAACCGCATGTCCTATAGTGGTGTGAACTGGCATCCCAGGATAGGATAGTAATTTGATAAGCTCACCCTGAGATGCTTGGTGACAAGGTATCAGACTCGGTTTGATGGCATTGCCATGTCCCTGTTGCCCGCTTTGTCCCCTGGAGGCATGTTCTCTCAAGTTGGTAACCCTGGTGGCTGCTTTCTGTTCTTCACTTGGTTATTGTGTTATTGCATGATCTTCCAGCAGGGTTTATTGAGAAAAGATAACAGTGGAGCTGGGATACAGTGGAATTACATCTAACTTGGCCAAGAACAAGCAGTCTCAGGCTGGCAAGGCAGAGGATGCCCATGTAGCCTCGCTCTGCGGGATTGCCCGTCCTGCCATGGGTCAGGCCGGCTCCCATAATCCCCAGATTGCACAGAAATCATATATTGCTAAAATTAAATAGTTACATCATGTTAACTTTTATTTGCAATATTACCTCAGCACAAGAAGGATTTAAATGAAAAATTGACTTGCTCCTGTTGGGTGTAATGCTGCTTTGACAAGCTCTTAAGCAGGCTGTGTGAAACCTTGCCAATATTCAGAATATTGCTAAATATTGCCTTTAACCATGCAGTGTTTTAGCGCACAGGATGAAATTAATGAATCTGATGATAATGAAGGTATAACTGAATGAGATGCGTGTTATGCCTCAAGGCTAATCATCAAGTAATTCGAGTGAGGCTGCAATTATGAGATTAAGAGTTGTCTGATAACATTGTTTACCTTTATATAAAACAAAACCCAACACTTAATAAAGCAGCAGCAAATTAAGTTAGATGAAAGCAAAATATAAAGAGTTTGTTTTGTCCCCATTCCCTTACTTTTTTGCAAAACAGGTAGATTGCAAATTGTATTTGGAAAGCCTGGTGTTGCTGCAAACTAAAAGGGAGAATAAATGAGCAGGGGGAAGGCAGGGGAGTCTCCCTGGGGTGGTGCAAAGCCAGAAAGGTCTCTGCAGACGGCAACCTGATGTTGATGCTCTGGCAGGAAGTGCTGCAAAACACCATCCTGTTGCTATTTGTATTCTTGGCCCACATGTGGAAACCTCGTTAAGAACCAGGGCTTAGAAATGAGGCAATTTTATCACTGTCATTTTCCTGGCATTCTTCTACCTAGTCTATGCTGGATTATAATGATCTTTCCACCAGACGACTTTGCCACCAAATTGCCCCAAAGATGACCCAAATATGCCTGGTGTTGTTCCATGCCCTCCATCCAGGCCCCAGGAGCTGGAGAAACCAGCTCGTGTTGCTTGTGAGTAGGGATGGATTTGTGCACCACAAGGAGGAGAGACCACAGGGAGATGAAGGGAATGCAGCTGGGATGCTGAAAACAGCAGGGAAAAAAATATGAAGAGAACATCTAGAAGGACATGAGGCATCTCCAGGCAGGTTGTCAGTGGAAAGGAGGGAAGAGCATTGCTCAGAGTGGTGTGTGAGACACAATTACCCTGGAAGAAAGGGCAAAAGTGGGTATGTTGAAAAGGAATGACTTTGTAAATGAAAGACCCTGAAGAAACAGAGTTTTTAGCAGAAAATATGATGCTGAGAACAGCAGAGTGGCTTTGTGGGATCTATCTGTGGAAACACCATGGTGCTGGAAGAACCTTCTTGTGTTAAATAGAAATACAGCCCTATAGATGGGGAATCTGGAGGAGAGATGTGGCACAGGGTATAGGTTGTGACTTCGGGTTAGTCAAGGGTGATCTTGGATGGTAAAGGTACCAGGAGAGAGATGGAGTTTTTTCCACCACAAGATGGCATCAATATTGCAGTGAAGGAAGGAAAGACCCTTGTAGAGCCTCAGACTGAAGGCCAGAATGGATTTGAAATGAAAACACCTTATAATTAATAGCAGGCTGGTAGAAAGCAAATACTTGTCACACAAGAGTGTCTTACAAAATTGTATTATCTAAACACTTTTTTTTTTTTTTTTTTTTGATGCATAAAATTAAACTGCCGCTATCAGATGGACCTGTGTGGCAGCTGATCGCGGTAGGAATTTAGTAAGCAAAATTTGGTTGGTAAATGATTTGGTGACTGTCATTTGTGCAGACAGGGTAGAACTGGGTTTTGGTCCTCTGAAAACTTATCAGCTGTTCAGATAAGCTGCCAGCAATACTTATCCTTGCCTAATACTTACCGAATGTAGATTCTGATTGCTGTTCATTTTATGGAAGTTCTCATTAAGATGCTCTACTGTTTATTTCACCCCCTTTTCAGGTCTCCCTTTTGGCTCTGTGTGGCCTCATAGGGTTTGTTTGGAGTAAAAATCTGACTCAATACTCTTGTTGCCTCTTTAACCTCCCTGAATGCACCAGCTTGTTTGAAATGTATATCAAGTCTACAGTACTCCAGTATGGCTTTATTCCTATACAAAGGGCTAAAAACATATTTTTTAATGATTTATACCTCCCTCTTCTTGCTGGTTTAGTATTAAAGCAGCAGTTATCAAAATGCTAATGACTGAGGATTTGATTCATGGTGTCACAGGGTTATGTCAAGGAATTAAGAGATTTATCAAGTCCTAACCCCAGATGATTCCCTTTTGCTGTGCTTTGTGACTTATAGCTGCCAATGCCTTATTTCTTCTAACTGCTGGATGCCTTGCCACGGTTTTCATAGGAGTCACAGAATTAATATTTCTCATAATTTTACCTATGTATTTTTTCTTTAAAAAGACAGAAGCTTCAGCATCTTCATTGTGGGTGTGTGGTAGGATGGAAACACAGAACGGGGTTGTTTCAATGACAAATTCCATTGCAACTAGCAAACCTGGCTGGCATCAAGCAACACTGAAGCTCTGGCTGGTTGTGCAATGACGTGAGTGCTCTTGAGTTTCTTGCTGCTTTTGCGAGGGGACTCATAGCAGTGACTGTTGTCCTTGATCTTGCATGTGCTTTGCATGCGGAATTGCTGCTGAGGCCCATGGGTAGTTGAGCTAAAGGGCTTCCAGACCTGGCTACAGTGGTTCCTTATGAGGCTGCTCCTTTCCTTAGGAGAAGTAAAAAAGAAAAAAGAGAGAAAGAGTTGCTTGACTTGGCAAATCTTTTCAGTGTGGATGATATTAGAGAGCTAAATTGTGGCTGGACTTTTTTTTTTTTTTTTTTTTCTTACAAATGTGAGGGGAGATCCTGTCTCTGGTGGGTTTGTGTTGACCTGTGGTTGCAATTGCCTCGTGGCATCTCCTTGCCTGATGTAAGCTGGGAGCAGAAATATTCCTCTTAATCATTTTAACTGCCCTGGTTGGTAGGCTTCGTCTTTGATCTCGGGCATGTTTGACAGCCCGTGTTATCAGCCTTATGTCTGGAATGTGCTGGGAATAGCCCTAGCCTTTTGCAGCCTGTTCTGCCTCCGTCCCATCATCTGCTTTAACGTCCACACAAGTTGACGTGACTTGTCAAAAAGGAGCAGAGGGCACTGGGTGCGGGGGGAGAGGAGCCCCGTGCAGCTTCCAAACAGGGCAGAAGTTTGGGCTGAAAACCACAGGAACTGCTTGGAGCCACCTGCCTAGAGCTTGAAATGAGAATGGCTGGGATGATAATAAATTAGCTGGAATTAAAAGGATTTGGGCCTCAAGGTACTTGGAAATTCAGCTGGAGCAAGGTGGAAGTTTCTGGTGCATTTCTAACAGTTTTGGGACGTTTCTCCCCTACTAATTTAAACTAAGAGATGGGACACTCCACAGCTAAGCAGGTTGTTGATGCCAGTTCCACATCAAACTTGGCCCCGGCAGGCAGCCCTGCTCTGCTTTTGGTAAAGTTTTGTCTTTTTGTTAGATCAAGAGCTGCAGTGAGCCTGGAGCCGTCCCCTCGGGCTCGCTGTGCAAGACAACAGATGCTGCTTTTATTTATTTATGTATTTATTTTTGTAAACCCCAAATCCAATCATGCTTGGAGCAGTCCCGCGGGTCTGAAAATCCCACCCTGGCTTCTGACTTCCAGGCATCGTGACCAGGTTTTAAGGCAGCAGAATGTGTTTTTTGGTGATACTGCCCCTTGGTGGCCCTGGGAAAGCGGGTGGCATCGCTCCCCCAGGCAGTGCGAGTCCCTGGGTGCAACGCGGGCGTCTGAGGCTCAGCAGACACCCAGATGGGCGCTGAGCAGCAGCATCTAGCAAGTGCTTGAGGCAGATAAAGCTTCTTCTGTAGAGCATTTAAGGAGATCTGTCAGATGATGCATGAAATTCTAGTGTGAACCTGCACAACTTATTATTTTTGCTGTTTCTTAGCAGGTTATTTCTTGTTTTCAGATGTAGTGAGCTGGTGTGTTGTCCTTACTGCAGTGTCCTGATCCTGTTTTTTGATCCTGGCTCCTGCAGATTCAGAAAGAGCCAAAAATATCAAAACTGCCCTTCAAGAAAGCATAAGTGATAAAACAAAGGTGACTTTCCTGCTGTTGGGCTGCAGTGTGTGGGGGTGGTTGGGTGAGAGTGTGGAAATGGGGCTCCCTGGGGTCGCTGGATCCCTGCGCGCAGTTAGTGCGGCCTCCAGAGCAGGGAACGGCCTGGGCATGCAGGAAAAACATCACGTCTGTCCTCCCCATCTTCCCATAATCATGATTAGGGAAATAGGGGATGCCCTGCTTCGGACCCAGCCGAATCCCAGCACCGGTTGCCCTCTTGGCAGATCCCCTCGCATTGCACTCTCTTGGGTCTAGTCTTGGCACAGCTGTAGAAAACCTAATGCTGAGAGAACAGCTGGGCAAGGCACCATCAGTCTTTTTAGAACTCTGGCATGATTTGTTTCAGCTGAGACCTTCCAACAAATCCTCAAGATTTTCAGCAGCTATAAGCTTTTTATAGCAAATCAGATTTTTGCACCCATCTGGTTGACTGGTTATAAACATACATCTCTCAAGCTGGCTTGTTATGTGTTGTCAGTATTAAAAAAGGAGGGAAAAAAAAAAAAAAAAAGCCCACAATGTGCAGTGGAGTATTCATCTGTATTTGCTTTTGATGACTTACACCTCTAGCAAATGAACATAAACAAGCAAGAAAAGCACTTTGCGTATGAAATGCTGAAGACAAAAGACTCAAAACACAATAAAGCAAGGGGATGGTGTGTTGATAAACGTCAACAGGAATAAAACCTGGTACAAGAAGCAAGTTAGGGAAAGCTGATGGTGAGCAGGGTGTCACCTTGCCAGGGCAGTGCGTTGTCTGTTGGTACCTGGATTCGAAAGCATTCAGTTTGCACGTTCCATCTCTGGCAGGTAGCAATACCAATTATTTTTCCTCCTTTCCCCTGAATCTAGCTAGTTTAAGAAATGTCTCAACCACTGTGATTTTTGCAAGTCAGAATTTTGTGCGCTGTGGGCAGGTTTGCCATTAAATGTACTTAATGGTAGTATGTTGTCAGTAGTATAGTGTTGGAGAAGGGCCCCGTTTATGACTTCCTCAAACTCAGTTGAGGTTCCTGTTGCTTTGGTGCCTTGTGGTAGGTGTTTTGGGTGGATTCAGCGATCACACTTGCAAAGAGTTTTGAGAAGGTTTGCAATGAAAATCTAACATTAGTGCTATGATCCCAGCAGAGCAGACTGGCAGATCTGAGGTGTAGCCCAGGACAGTTGTAAGAGGACTTAGAGCTTAGTCCCACTGCGTTCCCCCACCAAAACCCTAAAATTTGTGCAGTTTAGGGGACAGCAAGGATGTGTCTGAATTGCCGACTGCTAAAGTGAAGGGCCTGGGTTAGACTCGCTGCAATCTAATACTTAGGTGATGGCTGATGTTAACCTCTCTGCTGGTGTGTGTGTGATTTTGGAGCATGTGAAATAGAAAATCTTTTAGCGCATTAATACAATTTATTGGAAGAACATTACTTCCACTTCCTGTGCATGAGGCAATGAAATTAATTGAATGGATGATTCCTGGCTGAGCCTCTGGGCTACCCTAGCCCTGCTCCTTTCGCCTTGGTACCTGTGGAAAATCTGGTCAAATTTAAGCACTGGCTTCTCCTATGAGAAGGAGAGCAGATGCTCTGGAGGGAAGGTTGCTCTCTGCTATGGTTTCCAGCACTCTCCTACTGAAATGAAGCTCGTTAATGATGAATATGAAGGTAACACATGCCAAACACAACAGTCACAATGGGCAGATTTCTAAGCAGAAACATGATGGATCCGTGATACAGATGTTTTCCTTCACAGCGAATTAAATTTCCTTCCATCGCACCCTCCGGAGAAGGGGAGGTGGGAACACAGTCAGTGTTATTAACAGCTGTTTAAGAATCATGCACACTCTGTGCCTTTCATTTTGCTCTATACAAATGGCCAAATCTCCGTGCAAAAGTGGATTAAAATGGCCAGCGCGCCGTATTTACCTGTCATCTGAGCAGCACTCGAAGCTTCTCATCTGTGACCTCCTGAGCATGTTCAGAGTTCCCTGGGGACGTGGGCACAGGAACGTGCCGACCATGAGACCTGCAACTGCTTTCAGTGCTGGGCTCATCGTGCGCCTTAATACAGATGTTATTTGTGGTAACCATAGGAAGGGGTAGGGGTTTGGCCTAACGCTATGCACTGAATAAGACATAACTAACAAAACTGTGCCTTATATTAAATATCAATCCCTTTTAGCTTTTCCTTTCCCTCTTCCTAGATCTAATTCTCTCCGAGTTTCATTTCATTTGCCAATGCTGCTTCCTGTCCCAGGCTGGGTTGCAGTTAAGCAAAGACTGCCCTTCTGCGAGTGTCGAAGCGATTCCTCCGTGCGTTTAGCTTGAGATGCAGCTTGGCTTGTTTGGTGCACGGCGGCAGCGGAGGCGCTGAGGTGCGAGTGCAAGGTGATGTTATATCCCTCGTGCTGCAAGGGAAAGTCACGCTGCATAATCCAGTCAGTGAAGTGCTGGGCACAGCAGTGAATTTTATTTAGCTTGATTTATCATATAGTTTTTACCCTAGGCTGTTGGCATTGGTGCAAATCCTTAAAAGCAGGCAATGCAAAAAGTCTGGATTACAGTACAAAAACTATCCTGTCCTCCCCAAACACAACCAGCATTTTTCCCTCTTAATAACCCATCTATCATAAAATAGTAACCGAAGTGGCAGCATCCTCGCTGGCAGCGACTGCGGCAGTTCTGTGCTGAGATGCAGCCGGTACGGGGGGAGCCTAGTGAGCCATGGCAGCGCCTTAGCTGTGTATTTATAGGATCGAGATTAATGTAGTGTGGATGAAAATCATGTTTATTTATAGGCCGGTGACTAATGTAGTGGGTGCCGGCAGCAACAACGTCTCCTCCTCTGTAGGGGTGCAGGTGAGTGACCATAGTGGGGTGCTGCTCCCCAGGAGGTCATTTGGGCTCTCTCACCAGATCGCAGGTGTTGGGTCCGTTTTGTAGGCCAGAAACCAATCTTTTCTTCCTGTGAGTAATAGCTGAAGGTACCATGGTGTTTATCGAGATCAACCAGGGGTGGCAGAAAACCTGCGGGATGACAAAGATAGTGCAGAAGCCATTTTTCATAGGGCACCCTTCAGATTAAAGATATTTCCAAGTGCCCAACAAATAATTTAAATCCTGAGTGTTTGGGGGCCGTGAAAGTGAGCGTAGCACCACTAGACCTTGTCTTTGGAGGAGGGGATGGCAAATTTCCTAGAGAAAGTCTTCTATGTTTTGCATGAATGTCTTGTCAATGCAGGAGAAAGGAACTGTGGAAAATCTGGAGAGCTGAATGGGAATTTTAAGTAAAGTGCCATACAGCAGTGACTGTAATGCATGGGCTGAAAGCATCTCGCCTCCATGCTAACACCTTCTACCAGCACCTAAATACCTACGTGGGATTTGCAACCCAAGTTGATGCACTGAGTTGATGTATTGCGTTGACGTGTTTTGTGTCAACTGTTGGCCACGGAACAACACGGGGTCTGCTCCAGCTGACGGGGGAAGCCTCTTGGGCAGCAGATCAGGGCCACTTGGCTTTGGCGCCCTGAAATAGCTGTTTCTCAGGATTCTCTTCAACATGTCCTGTTAATGTTTTACTGAGTGGGAGCAGAGCGTTACCCTTTGAAGTAGTCCATGAGTAAGTTGACCTCTTACGATAGCATTAAAATAGCAGCCCCACTGCAAACACGACGTTGGGGCAGTTAATAACTTTGGGAATAAGCCAAGGCAGTGAACCAGAGATGTATTTTCTGTGCCCTCTCCAGTCAAACCAGCAGCAGCTCTGATCTCATGGGCGCTTTCATCCCAGCGTGGCCCCGGAGTGCTACAGGGCTAGGTGGTAACAAGGACTACGGTATCATAAAACAGAGCATTTTCAGGGTGATGTGTTGGGCTAGCTGGGAAAAGAGACAGAAAACATGCTGCACTCAGCTCCAAGTTTTTCCATCAATTACTCTAATAGGGAAAAATGTGTATATACCTTAACTGTGGAGTCTGAGGCTGAAAGCTTCTCTGGGAAAAATCTCTTAGCTGGTGGCCGATGGGGAATGCACATTGTCTGGTGTGGGTAATAAAACCGACCCAGATGGAGTGTCATAAAGATGAGAAGTGCCATAAATGTGTTGTATCTGTTAGGGGGTTTATATGGGAGATTTGTAGCAATCAAGAGGCAAGCTGTGCATCGGGGTTTGGAGAAATGGGTTTGTGCTTGCAGGAAGGTAAGGTTTATTCCAGGGTCACCCGTCCGGGGAAGCACTTCTGGGAATCTCTGTTATCAGGGACAAGATAGTTGGTCTAAATACAGAACCACTTGATCTACAGGGTTATCTCTAGTCTCAGGGTAAAAATAAGTGAGGAAAGCCCTTCACTCGCCCCAGCAATGCTGAGCAACCTCTGAAACTGAGCAAAACTCTTCTGCATTTGGCTCGAGCAGACCAAAAAAAAAAAAGTCTTTAGTAAAAACTGCCTGTCCAAGGAGTGTTTTGTAATCAAATCTCTTTGAACGGGTTTAGCCCCAAATTAAGCTTAGCCCTGCTTCTCCCTCGCTCCTCCAGGACCAACCTAGTGCTTCTGAGCAACTTTCCTGAGCTCTCCGGAGGCCTTTGATGTTTAGGGCTAAAATCTTGATGTGTTTTATTCTGTATCGTATCCAGCTAATATTTTATCATTGATGAAAACTAAGTCATTTAAATTAATAACATAAGGAATAATCAGTGATAGTTTTAGACAGGCATGATTTGCTTTGTGCTTGGAAATTTGGCTTAGCAAACTGGATACCTTCAGCTTCTCCAGTAGATGATGGCCAGAAGATCTCCTTTGAAATGAGGCTTTTTTTTTTTTTTTTTTTAATATCTGTTAATATTATTTATAATCTAAAGGAGAACAACTTCCCAAATCTGTTTGAAATATTTCCAAGCTGCTTATCAGGATGCTGCTTTATAATCCAGCACTAATTCACATTAGCCAAGGGTTGCATTTCAATTACAGGAGCTACGATACTGACGTCCTTTTAGCTGGAGCAAAGTAATTTTTAACTAACGTGCTCACTCCTTTTGTCAGCTTCCCTGGCTCCCCTTGATGTCTCCCCTCGTCCATCTAACTCCTTTCACTGCAAATAGGTAATTTTTCGCTCTAGGTAATTTTTCTTCCTCCCCCATATATCTGTCCTACTCTTTCTGTTGGTTGATGTTCGAAGCTCTAATATTTCTTTTTCTAATCAGTACTTGAATTCACCCTTGTTGTTTTGGTAGCAGTACTAGAATGAGAGCAGAAGGAAGGAGAAGACTTAGGCAAAGTTTCCACAAAGAAGTAAAAACATTGATCTTGAATAAGAATTATTTAAGCACAGGTTACTTGTATTTACTGTCCTTATTGGCATAATATCTTCTTAGCTTTTGGATAAAAAGAATTGTCACGAACTGGATAAACATGGGAAGAGAGCAAAGAGCATCTATAAGTGAAATCGAGTCCATTTTTGCAGAGGACCAAGACTGATGCTGCACTTCGTTCAGTGCAGTAAGCTGGAAAGAAAGCAGAAATGTGATTCTCACCTCTTATTAGACACAGTTTTGGGGAAATGTCAGAGATCTTGGGTTGGCTTCAGCCTTTTGTTAATCCAAGAGGTTCTAAATAAAAATATGGCTCATATATCCATGTATATGGTACCAAATCTTCCTCTATTCCTTCTCCATCCCCAGTGGAAAAAACTAGCATGAAATCCCAATCCTTTCCTGGACCTTTAGGGCTAGACTTACCCTTGGCAAAAGATAGCCTGGCTCTGCCGAAGGGACAACGCGGGATCAGGAAGGTGCTTTGCAATGTGTCACTGGGCAGAAGTCAAAGCGATGGTTTTTACCGTCTCGTCCATCGACTTGAGCACTTCATTGCTCGAGCACTTGCTTGAGCAATGTTGCAACTTTTAAACGGATGTGATTGGATCCCAATGCTTAAAAAATATAATGAGGCCCAATTTCTCCCCTCAACAGAAAAAGCCTTGACTAAGAGAAGAAATTTTCCCCTTAGCTCAGCTCTTCTTCCTGGGTTCCCCTGCATGGGGAAGGACCTTGTGGGTGTCCCAGGAGTACAGGGAGATCCAGCAGCACCTGCACCTCTTCCCCGGCTCTTGACGTTGCCAGGGCTCACACAGTCTAATTTTGGGTGACATGCCCATGTGGCCCCAGCAGCTGCTGTGGCACCGAGGCAACGGTTGTCACTTCAGGAGGTTGGTGGTTTGGCAATTTGCAGTGGCAGAGTGAGACAAAAATGTTTCATTTGAAGCAGAGAGCAGCAAGTGGCATTTTTATGGAAATGGATTTGCAATAATGTAGATTAACATTTATGTTGTGTTTTAAACGCAACCATAAAGAAAGGAGCAATGAAGACAGGTGTCCTCCGGCAAGGAGATTGCAGGGGGAGCTGCATTACACGTTGCATGAGACCAGACATGCGTCATGGAGCAGGTCTGCCCCTCTCCCATACTGCAAGTTAATCTCAAGTATTTCCCTGCATTTTCCTGGTCTTTTAGGTGCATGAGCGTGCAAAAAAAAATAAAGCCACAGGAGCGTCGTGCACCATCGTAGCCCTTGCAATCCTACCTGCATTTGCTTTGCACAGATACCGGTTGCATTGCAAGTTGGTAAATTGTAGCAGTTCCAGAAAAGGAGTATCTTGTGAGGGTTTCCTTTGCAGCTTAGCTTATTGGCTTGTTTGCTCGGTAATTTCTGTAGCTTCAGCAACTTGCAATGATATCTCTGTTACTAGTAGGATTTCCCGTGTCTGGCTCTCCAGAGGAAACGTGCTTGCTTTTGTGTATGCTGTGAACAAATCTGTCGGAAATACGAATTTAAAGACCAAAAAATAATAAATGCAGGAAGCGGAATGTATTGGTCGGTCAAGGAATCAGCATGTATTTCCAGGCCTTGGTTGGAGCAGGGAGTTGAACTTGAGAAATTCTTTCCCACAATGATTATTCCTGTCAGCTTTTCCTCCTCGGAGGATGGGGGAACACTTCTTGTTATGTGCATTTCTTTTCCAAAGCATGATTTCTGAAGGAACCCAGAGAATGTCACAGCTTTATTAATCCTGATGAAATGCAAAGTGCCAGCATGACTCATTTGGGGAAACTGAAAACTGCGAGGAACTGTTCAGATAAAACAAGGAAAAAAGTTTCTTGGTAGCTTTACATACTTCTTGTAGCTTTGCATGTGGTTTATAGCAATATATTTGAATATCCAGATTCATATTTGGGGGGTTTGTGTGTGGAAGGAAGGGAGTAATAATGACATCCCATGTTCTTCTTCATTTCTGGTTTGATTTCTCCTGGAAATTTCTAAAGGGATGCGTGGGCTTTGAGGGTGTTACTGGCCCGCACTGCTCTTTTGCGCTGAGCTGGTTGATTTTAATAGCCAGGTCACCAAAAACTTTCTTGAGGGATTTTCCAGCTAGAGGTGAATTTCACACATGCTTAGCAACACCGCTGCCAATGAAAGTCAAAGGGACATATGGTCCTAAGTCATTTAGAAGGATAGAAAAATCCCGCTCTGCATCAGGATCTGGATTATTTTTAGGCTGTGAGAATGCCATAAATAAATTAAATGAAAACCTAGGAGAAATCATAATAGAAAGAGACTGTGCCAGCATCTGGCAGGCAGAGCTATGTGAAGAAAAGGCTTTTTTTTTTTTTTTTATTTTTATTTTTATTACGTCTCTTACATGCAATTCCTACACAAGTCCTGGTTTAAGAATAATAAACTTTTTTACCCAGGAGTTTTCTCAAGACTCTGGCCTAGTTATCAGCTTCAGGCTTTAGTGAGGCTCAAATCTAGTGCTGGGCCTCTCATCTTAAGCAGCTTCTGTGTTGTCAGGCATCACTCAAACCCCTGATTTCTCCCTAAACTCAAGAAATGTTTCTCCCCTACATTTCTTTTAGCACACTCTGTGCTTTTCCGCTCATTTTCTGGCTCTCTTGAGCTTAAAAAGTATTCTGGGAAATAATAAGAGAAAAGATAAAGAGTTGATTTAGTGCTTAGCAAATATTGGAAGGAGATTTGTGCATGTGATTAGAATTTATTTGTTCTCTTCTTATGTAGCAGAGGAGGATTTGATGTAATAGCTAAGACTGTATGTGGAAGAAGTTGCTGAAGAAGGCTTTTTAATGTTGACAGACTATGAATTTAAAATTAGCAACTGCTAGTCATTGTTAAAGACTCTTTTATAGGAGAGCGGTTTCTTACAAGAGTGTATATGGCCACTGTTGGTGGGCAGAAATCCACGGCATGTAAGTGCAAGGAAGGCGAAGTGTTCCGGGAGCATCCAAGAAGTGAAACAGAGGGAAAAAATGAGAAGGAAAATAAAAGAGGAGATTATCTTACAGCGTGAGATGTTTCTGCCATTTCTTGTTTTGCCAAACAAACTCTTCTTTAAATCCTGTTGTGCCGGAGCTGGAGGTGGTGACCAGCTGCCTGCCTTGGAGCTCCATTATGGCTTGGACAATCACCTCTCCAGGCTTTTTCTGGACTTACATGTGGTGTCGTAAGGTGATTAGAAAGGCCAGGCTCTTCTGCTGTCCTGAGCATGGTGTGTGGATGCTGTTAGCATGCTGTAAGGGAAAGACCTTACCAGAACGTTGTGAATGAAATGATGAGGCAAGGAGGAAAGAAGTCAGTGGTGATGGAAATGGAAAAGAATAAAAAACCTGCATATCTAGAAAAGGAAGGAATCCCTATTTGAATAGATATTAATCTCGGAAAGACTGGAAATAAAAATAAACATATTTTTCCTTTGAAGGTAACATTACAGCAACATAAGGTTGGAATAAATCTTGAAATGGCTTATTAGAGATTGCAGAGTGAAGCTTGATCAAATTGTTTATGTATAAAGAATATGCAAGAAAATTGAGCTATATTGAAGAAAAATACGTTATTGAAATAAAACAGACATGAGGTTCCAGTTTAGCAAAGCCTGAAAATGATGCTTTCATCCCACTTGCTTTGTTGAACTGGATCCCGGGGCAACAGGAGACTGGGGAATCAAATCAAAGGGCCTGAGGATGCCCAAGGGAACCACCACTTCTCCTTGGCTTCAGCAGGAATGAAGGGGCCATGGGTCACGTGCCGACTTCAACGTCTTTTAGGGATCACTGCTGCACGAACACCTACTGAGCCCAAGGGGAGATAAGAGCAGATACTCTCACTAGGGTTAGAGTTAAAACACTGAAAACCCACTTACGTTGAAAGTCAAAGTGGAACATCAGAAACATTTCAGAACTGTTTTTGTCAATCCTTTGTTTTAATGGCCAGGAGAGAAACAGAACTGGAGAAATGAAAGAAAGATACAGAACTGCATTTTAAGAGAGAGATTGTTAGCAAGGCACAATGTTTTTGTCAAGATTTATGTATAGTAGAGGGAAGGAGGTGGGGGGGAAGGAGAGATAGAGATGGAGAGAGAGTATAAGAAGCCAGATGAACTGTCGTGCCCTAAAAAGTGTCGTCATCGTGAAAGCAACTGAAAAAAGTCGATAGAAGGCAATTGACTTTAGATAAATTGTCAAAAAACATGTCAATGCTTGAGGTTCAGAGAAAGGCCTCTTGACAATGGAAAGCTATGCTTTTCCTTGACAAAAGGCTGCTAAGATTATTAGTAATGCATTGATAGAAAGTTTATGGAGCAGCCTTAAAAATAAATGATGAAAGGAAAACGATAAAGAGCAGCTATATCACAGGCCTCTATTCTATAGCAAAATGACCTCTGATAAGGATAAAAAATGGAAAGTAAATAAATGAAATACATTTTTCTTGATTCCTACCTTTTTACAATAACAAAATGCTATTTTATGGGACATAAAAAAGGTATCATCTAAATGCATATTTCCAAAAATAGAGTTATCACTATGAAAGTTGATGTATATGAAAGACTAGTCTAGTAACAATAACACTTTTGTACATGCAAAGCCTCATGGTGCAGTCTTGGCTTATAATGCTGGCTATTTGTTCGTATGCCTTGTGCATTTGCCCTCTTCCATACTCTCCAAAGAGAGCAAGGAGAAAGAGTTTTACGCTGTTGTCATTCAACACGTCAGTCAAACTCGGTGCTGTACTAGACCACTGAAATCTCGAGCAGGACTATGCAGAAGTCATGAGTGGCCTAGAAAGTGTGATTCCAGATACACGGTAAACCAGAGTACTCTTTAATCGTGCAGAAATCAGTTTGGGAAAAACGCCTTTGAAGACACTTACTGTTCCTGACAAGGATCGGTCGTCCTTAGTGAAGGTTTTCTTGAATCTCCTTTTTAATTGGCAATATACATAGAAAAAGGATGTTGTAAGAAGTGGACTTCCCGTGTCCATCAATATGAGGCCTCATTCCTAGGCTCTGTTTTCACTTCTCTTCAAATTCCCTAAAGTTAATCATGTGCAATGTAGCATTTGCCCTGCTTTCACTTGTGGTAGGTCTGTGGGTGAGGTAAAGTCTCAAGGTTGAAGGACTCTAACCCGAGATGATCTATTTAACTCATGGAAGATTTAAGAAGATTGAATAATGTTGGAACCATATATCATTTTCCATGTGAAAAATTAAGATATATTAGTGGAATTTAAGTGACTATCTTTTCAGTGGATTGCATTATCATTAGACTGTCTCTCTGTAGTGCTCTTTGACCTTCCTGAGCATGAACAAGAGAGGAGCAGGCAGCTTGTCTAAGTGCTTTAGGAGCTCCACAATGCGACAAAATGTGGCTGTTATGAAGTGACATGCTGTCTGCATTTTGATGATATCAAGTTCGAAAGAGTGGTAGGGAGAAGTTAGCAGGCAGGATTTGCAATAGGGAGAAGAGTGTGTGCAAAGGCTTGAAGGTTTGTGCTCAAGTGTGAGGAGCAAAGGTAAGACAAAAAGGCAGGACAAAAGGGAGTTTTAAGTGTGGTCTCTGAAATGCTGTAATTAGGCAATAACAGGAGAAATGGGGAGGTGATTCTAGTAGTCAGCAAGAGGGAAAGAATTTGTAGGACAC
The DNA here is from genome assembly GCA_013398735.1 of Nothocercus julius. Classification (NCBI taxonomy): domain Eukaryota; kingdom Metazoa; phylum Chordata; class Aves; order Tinamiformes; family Tinamidae; genus Nothocercus; species Nothocercus julius. The sequence continues at coordinate 10,266,360 of VZSV01000015.1, forward strand.
CAGCCAAAGTCCTTTACGCCTGTTAATAAAAAGCATGCAAAAAAGGCAATCTAGTCAACAATACAGTATTTAAGGTTGTTTTTTAACCCTTATTTTGAGTGATATATTTTTATTCTTTTCTAAATAGTTGCACATTCACGGGTTATGTATTTCATGTTTTTAGCAAGCCACAGGCCCTCTCCTGAAAGGCAATTACCTTATGAGAGCTGAATAAAAAGCATCATTCACATCCTGCTAATCACATTCTCTGATTTGCCAGCCAGTGTTTTTCTCCTCAGATTTTTGTGAAATGCTTAGCTTTCAATTCTCAGTTTAATTCAAAACCAAGTGCAACTTGTAATTTAAAATGCTCTTTATTAGCTTTACAGTCCTATTTTTTGACCTTACTCTTTCTGCCGTGGTTGACCCAGTGCTTGCAATTTCCGACTGCTCCTCGTGTTCCTCTGACATGCGCTGCAAGCACCAAGGCCAGAGTCTATAGGAGACCTTGGAAATATTCACGTAAAACACAACTGTCCCAATTACCAATTCAAAAGTTAAGGAGAGAAAGGAGCTGTCCAAAGGAAAACCACATCATATTTGAAATCTAGACTGACTAAGTGGCTTAAGAGGGCGGAATTTAATTAAATGCCTGGAGCCAGCCTGAACTGTCGGGAATAAATCTAAATTAAATATGATTACAAAGTGATCTAATAGAATGAGATAAGTTATACATAAATTAGACATAGCTTGCGTGACAGAAACAAATCAACAGAAAGTCCTTGGGTATATATCAGTCGCAGTACATTTTTATGACACAGATCAAAATAGGAGGAGAATTCCTGATGCTGTGGCAGAAAGGAGCCTATGAACATGATTGACAAATCTGCCAACAAAAGCTGAGGCTGTGCAGAGTGGAGATGGATCACGCAGTGGTTCCTGTATAACATGCTCTTAGCTCCTGTGAAGTTATAAATTATAACCAAAAGGCTGTGTAGCTGCTCTGCTTCCTTTGATAGCAGAGAAGGTGGTGTATTTGAATGGAGAATGTTTGACACAGAAATTAGATTTTGGTCCCAAACAGTGTGAAATGGTTATATCTGCCTTTCTGCCAGGGAATATGACTTGTAACCACAAAGACAAAAAGTTGACCAAGTTATCCATTAAATTGCAATGCTTTTTGTGCTTAACTCAGGTCAAAGCAACCCAAGGATTTGATCACTGATTAGAAAACCAAAAAAAATGCAGCCTTTTTGTGTGTGTGTGTTGTGGAAAGCAAAATGTGATTATCTTGTAGCCATTGCTTTAGTACAGCCAATAGATGAATTAAGATGAATTTGGCCGCTAAGCGGTTGCGTCACCTCTTTGATGACAGCCATCCGTGCTGGTAGAGCTGTCAATGGGCTGCTCACCTCCAATTCAAGTGCCATCCGAGAGGATCCTGGGGCTTCTACTGGGCGACTCTCAGGGGAAAAAGGAACAGGCACAAATGCAATGATTCCTTTTGCCCGGCCTGCGAGCCGAGGGAGGTTCAGGCCCTGTGAGATGGTGACTCCTGCTGCGTTCATCTTGCCCACTGGCCACACAGGCTGGTATGGAGAGCAGCGAGCAGCAGAGATGAACCATCCTCATGCCGTCCCTTCCAGGGAAAAGTGCGATGATACTTGGTATTTTCTGGTCCTTTTCTTGCTTTTTCTTTTCGTGGTGCGGGGCTGACATGGCAATGCGTGACAGCTCCCTGAATCAGCACTCCTGGCTGCAGGATGAACAGGGCTTCCTTCTATGGGGAATTTATGAGGCTGAGCAGGAGAACTGCAGGATGACAGTGCCAGGGCATAAAACACGGCGTCCCCTAACCTTGCACAAGCAAGACAGAGCCGCCGTCTTCCTCAGCCCCCAGCTAAAGCCGACTGCAATTTGGAAAAATCATGTCTTAATTGCAATTATTCCTACTGAAGACCTTCCTCTTGTCTGCTTTCCCTCTCCTCAGCCGCTCGGTGTGCTGGTGGCAGTGTCACCAGAGTTGCATCCATAGCATCCTTGGGAACTGGGCGAGGGCAGGAGAGGGTAAAGGGCCCTTGTGTTTCAATGCCCCAGGCTTTTGCACAAAATACTGAGCTGTTTCTTTTTTTTAATTGCTTTTTTATCAGAATCCCTTTCCTTTTTTGCATTCAAGATATTATTGGTTAAAAGGCAGAACAAATGCAATGGGTCAGATTTGCACCTGGCTTTGCTGGGCTTTTTCACCCAAGGATTTGCCCTTCAGTATTAAGGTAGAGGAGGGGCTGTTCCTTCTCAAAATGCAGCAAAACATGTTCGTACTTCCACATGAAATTAAATTGTTTATGGGTTGTGAGTCATTTTCACCACTCCTAATAACTAACGTCACTGCAGAGTTAACTATCCTTAATTCAAACCCCAAGAAAAGCCGGGATAAGTAATTGTTTCTTGTTGGCATCTTAATTTTGCAGCTCAGCTTGATCTATCTGGTAGCCTGTCTCATGGATACACTAATTACTTTATTTGATATCCCTACCTTCATCTGCAGCTGCTCTGTAGCTTCATTAAAGGGAGCAGAATATCAAGGTAAATCAATTAGCCTCCGTCTTCGGGTGATGTGGTCCTGGCCTCCATCACTGCTGGGTTTGGTACATTTTGGGTTATTGTTCCCCCCAAAAGGTTATGAACAGTCACCTCCTGACATCCAGGCACCCAAGCATAGAAAACCTGGTTGTGAATGACAGGAGAGGTGAGGAAAAAGCCCCCCCTGGGGGCTCAATTTCTATTTTTATTATGCTTAAAAAGAAAAAAAGGAAAAATTAGGTATCTCTGTGGTCACCTGCTCATCTCCACAGTTCGTCCTAACCCAGCCTGCCATATTTCCCTGTTGCAGCACCTGGGTGAAATTGTGTTCCTTGCTAAAGAGATCTGCTCCGTGCAGTGCTCTCCGTGCACTGGGAGATGTGCTGCAAAAATGTAATAACTGCTGGTTTGCCCGTCAAAGTGAAAGGAAAGTTTGGGTTTAGCTTGGAGCACATTTTTCCTGCTGCTTCCGTGCCGTGTTAGGCTCAGATTTAATACTAAATAAATCAGAATTCATGAAATAGGCTGCTGCTTTTTATAGCATTAAATGGATTTTGAATACTGTGCTGAACAGACAAAAATGGCACTCAGGGCAATGATTGCACAGACTACAGACCTTTCGACTGCATTTGAAAAGGATTTAAATACTTTGAAAGTTGGATTTCAAATATTTGTGTATTTTCTTTCTGTCTTCTTTTCACCCACTCTCCTCCTCCCGCCAAAAATCATGAATACAATTTCAAATATCTTGGAAGTCTTAGTGTAAATATATGCAAATTTTAAAGCTCTTTAAAGGGATATGGTCAAATATGTTCCTTTAAATAGCCCGGAACATCTCAAATATTTTTCTTTAAATAGCTGGTGACATCTTTGTTTACCTCTCTTCTTTGCACAGTCTTCTAGAAGTGCAAAAATATAATCCTTCCTGGCCCATTAAAGCCTTTTTCCATTTATCAAACATTGATTTTTATGTGTTTCTAGTAGAGCTTGAAATTAGCAGGACTGGGCTGATCATTAAAATACGAGTGATCACAGCAATAGCCTTTTAATATGTAGGTTGCTGTGTACGAGCATCTCGATAGCTCTCTGCAACCGCTACGTGGCTTTCTTTCTAGTTATACGACAAAAGAGGGAGGAAATGGCCTTAATTCCATTATTATTATTTTTAACAGAAGAAAAAAGAGTCAGATAAGGGATATTTATGGGCGGACTGAGATCCTAGGGCTAACAGATGCTGTACTGAAGGAGCTTTGGAGAACTGGGCTGTCCATGGACAGCACTTGCTGAGCTCATGGCTTCTGGGCAAGAGTGAGAGCATCGCCCTTAAGGGTAATACTTAAAGAGCAAAGGCTCTTGCGCTTAAACAGGAGTCAGTTTTGCCTGAATTTGGGCCACCAAGGAGGGAGGAGTCCCAGAAGATGTCCAGGCGCGACATTTCAAGCTCTGGCTTATTGGTCCTGCTGTACCTTGAATAAAGGTTAAAGAAAAATGTTGTACAATATGAAGGGGAGTATTGATTTCCCAAAGGTGCCTGGGAATTGCGCTTTCCTTTTACTGAGATAGCCTTACTTTTTCCTTCTTTTTTTTTTTTAAAGGGCCGTGATGCTCCTTTAAACCAGTGGCCTGCTTATTGCAGTGGTTATGCTGTGAGCTTTCTGGCTTGGGGAGTGACGGAAAGTAGAGGATTATTTTAATGTTCCCTATAGTACCACCCACAGTTTGGTGCCTGCAAGATTTCATTAGCTTTAATGATACAATAGAAAATATTAAGTGTAATAATCCCACAGCAGTAGAAAGGGAGTGACTCAAGGTATTCCAGTTGTTAATGTGCTCCATGTGAAATCATGCCTTTAAGTAATTCAGGGGGCAAAATTACAAGATACGAGGTTTGATTCACTTTGACATATCGAGGACCTCCATTACAGGGCTGTGCATGTGAGTCTCTCTGCATGGGGACAATTTGGGTGTTTATTTGCTGCATTTGTTTAAAGTGGTGTAATAGGTACGTGTGTCAGTAAGCCAGCAGACACCTGGCTGAGGAGATCAAATCACTGTGATTGTGTGCTTGCAGAAAACGCCAGGGTGGATAACGTGCCTATATGTCTCAAAAAAAAAAAAAAAAAAAAAAAAAAAAAAAAAA
>VZSV01000015.1:10281472-10305562 GCA_013398735.1 Nothocercus julius
ATATAATATAATCATATCAAATATATAAAAGAATGTGCATGTAGCTACCCACCCTGACATCTGGTGCTGCTGAAGCGCTTGAATACTAAAACTCGAACACTCCAAGCTCCTCTGGAGGGTTCGGCAAAGGGCAAACTCATTTGTTCTCAATGTCAGGTAGGGAGCTGTGTTTCAGAGCAGGATGTGGGTGGCCAAAAATTGGAGAAGCCTAATGAATGTGATAAATTCAATAGGATTTTAAGGCAGGTTCTGGACAGCTCTTGATACAAGGTATTTTTCCAAGAGTCTTGGCAGCTCAGCCTTATGCGCACTGCATGGTGGCTTCTTATGCCTATGGTCAACATAGTAATAATAATAATAACAATGAGGCACAAATAATATTGATAATAATAATGCCACAAGTCTCCATGACTGCTCTGAGTAAGTCCTGACCTATAAAGCAGCCCCTGGGGCCTTGCTTCTTCATGAGGATGTGGATTTGCCTTTTTATATCCAGCCTGGTGATGAAAACGTCCTCCTGGATTTTGGGGTTTGGGACAAAAAAAAAAATCCTACAAGAAGACTGATCCCTGGGTTGTCTGTGATGATATTGAAGAGATAGGCTGCAATTTAATTGCTCAGAGAGAAAGAGACACAAAACTAGGTATTTGTAAGGCATGGTGACTTTCCCCCTCAGTTGTATTTAATTAATTTTGTCTCAATTAATAGTGTAGATAATATTAATAGGACTATGTATGGAATTGTCCTGGATAACTTCAGGAGACAAGTACTAAGGAAAAAAAAAAATCAGGATTTGCAAACTAGGGAAGAAAGATTGAAAGCTTCCTCTCCTGACTAAAGTCCTTTTTTTAATGGCTTGGCTTTTGTTTGGTTTAATTTCTGCATTTCTGAAAGGTGTTTTTTCTATAGTCCTTACATCAACTTCCCAAATTACAGCCCATGTTGAGCAGAGCTAGAGGTGCAAACCTCCAATACAAAAAGCCATCCGCATGTTTAAGATGCTGACTCTGGGTCCTGTGGTATTTGTGATCCCTAAAGTTTAACAAGTTTCAAGACAGACACGCGGGAGAGTCGCAGACAAATTAAAATTTATTGAGACAGACGAAAATGCAACTATTCCAGACTACAATTAAGCCTTTACAGTCAACCAAAGATAGCAAAATGTTCACATTCCAGTTAAGTCCTTATGGAAAAAGCATTCAGGATTTGCTATGCAGGGCTACTTACTATGACAGTCTACATCCAGCTACAGTAGGGACATCAAACTGAAACACGGAATATTTGGATCTCTCCGTACAGCTCTACACATTTAACAGGACCGGACATCAACAGCATTGAGAAAAGTATAAAAAGACCAAAAACCACCTACGGTAGAAAGGGCTTTTTTTTTTGACGTATAGGAACTGTACAAAGCAGTCGGTGTCTTAAAGGAGCTCGAGTGGCGTACGAAGGGGCTGCGAGAAAAGCCAACGAATGGAGGGTGCGAAGCTTTGCGGTCTGGTGGGCCCGAGCAAGGGGTGACCTTAGAGCTATGTCATTGTTGGCTGCTGGAGGGGGGCAAAAATGCTACAAAACTTCTAATATCAAAATATTCCCATGCCAGAAATGTACACTGAGACTACGGACTAGGCTGGCGAGGCAGAGAGAAGCATTCACTAACAAACAGTGTCGTTTTAAATATAAACTTTACATCTTCAATATAAAGTGTAGAATAAATATTAAATAAACACTTCCAATGGCTTAAAAGAATGGTCCAGAATAGCTTAAAAAAAAAAGGCAAAGGAAAAATGTATTCTTTGTGTTCACAGCAAAGGCCATTAATGACCCAAAAAAACCCCAACTGTGCTGGAATCTGAACTCGAGGAGATTTTGATTTAACCACAGCAGTTAAAAGGACACCTTGAAACACAAAGCAATGCTGAGCAGTATTTCATAGCCTCTAATATGAAAAGAAAATGAGATTAAAAATTGGTTTGTGGCTCTAAAAGAACGGGACAGCTCCATTTCCCTTTTTAACCCAATGAGAAACTATTTGGAAGGTCGGTGGTTCGATACAGATGGGAAGTGTTGTTCTTGCAAAACAAAACAAAACAAAACAGGAAGGCATTAAATTAAGTGGAAGCAGATTAAATGCTTTACAAGGCTCCCAGAAACACGAGGGAAGGAGGGGATTGATCCGGAGGAGCGCTGCATCCAGGTGGACTGATGAATTTTTTGTCTCTGTAACCTCTGCTGGGTTGGACCTGGTCGGGCTGATCGGGCTCACGGGTTCAGGGTGTGCGGGTGTCTGCACAGGGGTGTTTTGCACCAGAGCACAGGGACAGCCCCAGAGCAGGGGTTTAATTACCAAAGTGCCAGGATGAAACCAGCCACGGCGGGTGAGAAGCAAGAAACTACTGGGGCTCTGCAAAATGTGCCCCGGATGGTATTTGTGCCCCTAAATGGTATTTAGGGAAACAGAAATGCTGGTTGTGCCTCTTCCTTTGGCAGGTCAGCATAATTTTCTGTGAAAAGTAAGTAGGAAAAGACTGTGCCCGATCCCTCACTCCCTCATAGTTTTTTTTTTTTTTTAAATAGCTTTTTCAAAGCTGGATGGAAACCAAAGGGATTTGTTCCAAAGCAGGGCACGTTACCAGCCTTTTACCACTGAGTGTGAGGGCAGTTTTTTGGGGAGGTGAACAACAACACACAAAAATCCCTCATGATTTTACCCATCCTTCTGCAGTAACAGTTACACAGGCTTGGGCATTGCTTTTGGGTTTTTAATCTAGACAAAGAGAAAGGAGAAAGCGGGGGAGCCCCTGCCACTTGCAGCACGCGAAGCTGCAGTTCCCCCTTCTGCATTGCTTTTTGCATCGTGACTGGAGTCACGGCTCTGAGGTCCCTGGAAAGCATCTCCTCCCAAGTGACATGGGATTTGCTGGCTCCCATTTGCCATGGATCCTCCATGCTTTATTTATTTTTATATTTTATTTTATTATTTTATTTTATTTTTATTTTTATTTTATTTTATTTTTTTGGTTCATTCTGCAAAAACAAACCACAGACAAATCACAGGTTCTGCTATAGGAGAGGGTAAGTTTTTCTGTAGTAATAACAAACAAACAGCCCCTACTCTCCCCCAGAATGTGCCTGCGCAGGTCCTTGGCTCTTCCCACTTTTTTCTTGCAGAACTGAAAACAGCAAAAATATCCAATGGTTACCATGGTATATTCCTGCATTGGCAAGCTGCAAGGGCAAAGGCCATCACAAATAATTTAGTGCCACCGTGCTATGACACTGTTGTAGAGTTAGGGATATATGGGAGATGCTGAGGGAACCACAGATTGCATTTTAATCTTATTCTGTTCTTTTATGGGTTTCTATTAGAAGTGGCACTTGTACATAGTGAGCAAGGGCTGCCCCACTTTTGAAATATGACCACCTCGACTTGATATGTTTAAAAGGGCCAAATAATACTAGCTATTTAAAATAAAGCAGTGCCAGCTCCCTGGCTTCGGAAGCAGGGGGACAAGGGCCAGCGGGCAGCTCGGCACTGCATCCCTGCAGCTCATGGTGCCGCTGCAGCTTTGCAAATTGCTCTACAGCTTTGCAAATTGGAGACCCTTGGAAAGATGGATGGGCAACACTGGCCACGGGACAGGATCTCCGCAGCTCCCCCGATCAAGCCCATTTTAAACCTCTGACTTTTTTTACTAGCTGGTAACAGACAAGATGACAAAAATGAGGCACCTTCCTTCTCTAACGAAGAAAAATATCTGTTTCTGATATGATCCAGGTAAGCATTTGTGACACAAGTTCTCTAAGGCTCGTTCCCTGGGGTGGGCGCCGAAGCCTCTCCCTGGTTTGCTGGGCCCCGTCTGCTCTTCATCCTTCGCAGGGCACTAGATGTGCGGGAGAGGACTGAGGTGTGAAATGTTGGTGAAACCAAACTCGTTGCCCCTGTGGATAGAGCAAAAAATCCCCCAAACCAACTGAACAAAACCTGTATTCCAAACAGTCCTGGTTGGAAAACAAAACGGAGATGAGACAAAAAAAAAACAACAACAAAAAAAAAAATCTGTCTTCCAAATTAAATACACTATACAAAACCAAACTTAAAAGAGAGGGATTATTTGTGCCAGGTACTCTCAGATACAATTGCAGAGATATGATGTGACTTGCAATATTGTGCAAAACGTGAGTCCTCAGAATGGTGGGCACTACCATATATACCCAATTTCATCATCCTTATCATCATCTTCATCTTCATCATCTTCATTAGCTGCTCTTACGTGAATCTTCAGTTTCCCGTCTTTGTCCTTTTTTGCTTCTTCAGGTTCCTCTTCCAAATCATCCAGCAATACAACAGCTCCACCACTGCCAAAATCCCCTGAGGTTTCTTGCTCTTCTTCTGAAACAGGTAAGAGGGAATGGTCATTCTCCCACGCAACACTCAACCTCCCCAATCAATGTTCATCACTACCCTTGTAGTTTAAGCTACTGTCACTTGCACTTCTTAAATTCATTGGTTCTGCTGTTCATGCAACAACTTTCAAATTTCAGTTTTCATCCTGAACTGGGATAAATATATCTTGCTTTATGATTAAAAAAAAAAAAAAAAAATTGCCTAAGAAGCTACGCATTCCCTGCCTCCTAGGGACTCAGCGGATCTTTTTAGGAGCGAACCAACTCTGTTCACATGCATTCAGGCCACACAATAATTACCCATTCACAAATACTTTCAGCCTATCGTGACTAATTAGACCAGGCTAAAAATTACCCCACAGATTGATTTTATCCAAGCGCTTAAAGCACACTCCTGCAAATGCACCTATTGAGCCCAACACCTTCAATGCAATTCTGGCACCTCTGACCTCGCGTCTCTGACCTTCCAACCTACTCTTTCTGGAATAAGAGCAGCTGCATCCACAGCCATCACTAAAACATGCTGAAGGAATGCCACCTAACTCTTGTTTGGGCAGGTATAAATGCTAGGAGGTGATTTTACATATCAACATAATATGGAACTGTCAGCGTTTTCATCAGGCTCAGTTGTCAGTTTATAAAATTTTCCCCAGTTAAGCCTTGCTACTTGGGAGTGGCAATATTTTTGAAGGCCTTGCAAACGTGGATTCCTGACCATACAGAATATATTTAATAACTATGCATAACAATCCCATATCCTTTAATAGCAACTACTACATTTTCCAAGCCAGTAGCAAAAGCATCTTCTTATCAGTTATTGCCAATTTAATTCTGCAGTACAGCCACAGTCCAAAGCAACAGCGTGTGTCGCAAGGCCCCATTTGTGTTATGAATAGGAAAGCGCGGGAGCACTTTGAACACTGATAATTATGTTTTCCCCATTGCCACTTTTTGCTATCGTGCTTGATCTTACAGCAGCGGCAGGGCTTACAACAGCGCTAATCCCTGTGCTATCAGAGCAGAAGCACCTCATTACTCACCACAACTCACGGCCCCCTGTTTTCTGGAGCCGGCCAGCTCGTTCCCGTACTTATCGACACACCAGCACTGCCCCGTGCTGCCGTGGCACTGCGTTGCTTTGTAATACCCCTCCTCGTTGCAGCGGGGAATGAAGGCACCTGCGTAAAACACGAGGTGTGAGCAGGATCCGAGGCTCCATGGGGGCACAGAGCCCGACAGGGCAACCTGGACCCACTGCGTGAGCGTCGTTACGATGTCCTGCGGCCAAACGGCAGGGAGTAGAAATTATACAAGGTATATTATATATTTCCTGGTGGCTACATATGGAGGGTGAGGGCACACAGTGCTAAGGATAGGCTCGGTCTGTGCCTCAGTGATTCATACCGCTACAACTCCCCTTTCCCACTTAACTCCTTACACATTTTCCTCCCAACTGGAGTCTTATCCAGAATGCCATTAATTTTGCACTTCATGTCTATTTGTGCTCCTTCAGTCCTATCACACAAGTCTTTCACCAATGCTGCATTTGCCCTCTGCCAGTCACGTGCAGCTTCAGCCGCAGCACCAGTTCCCCTGCATGAAGCAGACCCCGTGCACGACCTTCTTGGGGACAGGCACTCGGATGACAAGTCAATACCTCTTCTGATTCGAAGCCCTAGGATTTGTCTTACAATAAAACCCGTCCTGTTCAGCCTTCCAGAGAGTGGTTCCTTCTGCAGGTGACCAAGATCTCTGGAGAAACCTGTGTTACTGGTGCCAGCACCCACAGCAGACACTACGGATGTACTTCAATATGAAAATCCTTCTTGTCCTCTGAGATGAGTTAGTTTACTCCAGGGGAGGTCGGTACAGCCACTTTCCCTTCTTTGCCAAGTGCTTCAATTTGAAACATGGTGCAAAAACAACAACAAAACTCATCCTTGCCTTAAAATATGGTCTCAAATGATTTTGAGACAGTATTTTTCTTCTTTGTCAAAGGCACCAGTGATTTATTGGTCACACAGTACTTATTTTAACTAGTTCCATGTGTATAGCATCTCTTCAGATAGTCTACGTGTCAAAGGGGCGATCGCCACTACATTTCTCACAGAAAAAATGAATGAGAAAGTGCTGCCCAAATGTTGTCAAATTACTTATATAGCAGACATGAAAATGGAAGTCAGTCAATCTCATTTATATATCTATCTAGGTATATCTCTCCCTATATTTCTCTTTCTCTCTATCAATATATATAAAATGAATCCTTGAGTTTCCAATTTCATCCTGCTGCAGATCTTGTCCAATGTTTAACGTAGGTCTGGAAAATCAGAATAGAAATCTCCGTCTATCAGCAGCAAGCTTTGTACAGCTGGTCAGCTTCAAAGCCCACTTCACATTTGCGACGCCTAAGGTCTCTTGTTTATTATTTATCAAAAGTAGTTCTAATAATAATGTGGAGCTGCACAGCTTAACTGTTTTTGCAGGTTAACGCTCACTGTTTGGGATGTTACTACTGAGTACAGCCATCCTGGTGGCGGTGCAGAGGATGAGGAAGGGGGTCAGTTTGTGCCAATTCATGTGTGCACATGCAACTGGAGATAAATATTTAGCTACAGACACTGATGTCCCCGCACAAGATGTTAGTCAAGAGAACAAGCTCTGGCAATCAAGTACCTTTGCCACTCTTTGGTTTCCTTTTACATATAACAGCACCCTTCATCAGAAGCCATGGGGAAAGTAATTATACACTAAGGACTGAAAAGCACCCAGGTAAAATCCAAAGGATTAAGTGCAGCCAGCCTGCAGCTTCCCATATTAGCTGTTATACCAACTGGCTTCACAGGGCTGATATAGAAGAAAATAGGGCTGGGAAGGGAAATTTATTAATGTAGTGGTGTGGGAACAGCAGCATCAGGCTGCACAGTTGTATGTCCTAAAAGCACAATCGCTGCAGTTAATTGTACTCAAGATAAATCTGGTAGGAAAAGATGAATAGTGCTGTTTACTTTTTAATTCAATCCCCTGGGATGCTCAAGTCTATTTGAAAGTCTCCAAACTCAACACATGTAATGGCAAAAGCTTTGAAGTACTTTGTTGCAACTGTCATGCATTCTGAAAAATATATAGGAAAAAAAAAAATCAGAAGGCCTCATTTTTTTTATCAATGGCTATGAGTTCACAGAAATCTTCTTCCAGAATGTAAATTTTGTGCTCTATATGTCAGGCATGGAGAAGGAAAGAGAATAATTAAGCACTAGTTTCTTGGAAAATATTCATCTCTCTCCAATCTTTCTTGTTGCTACAAGCAGTGCTTCTGTCAGCTGTGTGTTCTCTCTTCTGTTTGCAGGATTTTGCAACTCAGTGTCGAGAAAGGACATTGTTTTCCTCTGTGTGAGTAGCAATGAAATCAGATTAAAATCTCACAGGCAGGTGTCATTATGCAGGCCAACTTTCAAGCGAGTGAACCAAAGAGTTCCTCCCTATAAATTTTTCTAGCTGGTGGAACAACCTATGCCAGACGCTGATTTGTTGAGCTTAGACTGTTTTATCCATTTTTTTTTTTAAACAGTTGACTGGAAGTTATTTGTGATAAGGGACTATTCTTGCTGCTTTTATGGTGTCATTTTAGTCCAGCTATTGCAACCAGATCCCAGTGCCATGTGGCAGACCTGCCTGTATGTTGTACTACCTGCAAAACAGAGTCATTATTTTTTCCCATGCACTAGGAAAAAAAAAAAAAAGCCTTTATGTTTCAACCTAGATGACATTAATGGCAAATGGCAAACAACAGTGGAGCATAAAATAAACATAGGATAGCCAGAGCTAGCTCCTAGGACCCGTAGCTTCAGCAGCTCCCAAACATCTCACCCTTTAAGCAACCATCCTATGAACGAGTGCCAGAGCTAAACCATAAACCTGGGACCTCTGGGTGTGCTTATAGTGACTTTGAACGAAGCAATCCAGGTTTGGGTGGTTTCCAAGGTGCTGCCTTCTGGGAACGGCAGGGTTTGGCAAAGATGAGCTTTGCAGAAGCTGTTGCAAGGTTTGCTAACGAGTATCCGGAATAAACAGAACAAAGAGGCCTCGGCATGTGCCGATACACCTCGTGTGCCACATACACCAACACACTGGGGCAGAAACGTCCCTAAGATAACACCACAGAACCTCTAGGTACACGACAGCGTGCAATATTAGGCTGCAGAATTAGCTACATTAACATAATGCAGTTTAACCACCTGATTTTCCAGCAATTAAATGGAACAATGCCATACGGGACATTATTCCACCTAGTTTTAGGTATCCTATACGTTACGAGATGAATCGGGTTGGGCTTCCAGTAGTCAAGAGCCAGGCAGGCACTGTCACAGCTCCCGTGCACAGTAGCGTCCTGCGGAGATGCCAAAAACGAGGAGTTGCAAATCGCTGCTGTCGCTCCCTTGACCTTGGTCCACATTGCACATTCCTGACGCCAAACATTACCCCTAATTGAAACCCTATTGCTGCACGGGAAGTCACAATAATCACAGAAGCTTTAATTAGTTTTGAGTAAATGAATGGCAAGCATCCGAACTTACCCAGCAGACTCTTCCCTCTACTTAACTTTTGAATTCTATTCATTTCATTCTGGCAGGGAAGACCTGAAATGTAAAGTATGGGAATCAGTTTCCAGATGGTGCAGGACAGACTCTCTAATGACTGGCTTCACTATTGACATGAAACGTAGATGCCCGTACACCTGGGAATGGAACAGGTCCATATGCTGATACTGTTCTGCAAAACGATTTTGTGTCATTAGCTCCACTAATTAAAAAAAAAAAAAAAAAAAATTGCAACAAGCTGTAGTTGAAAATACTGTTTTGGGGCTGCTTTCATTGTTAAGTGGTTTCTCCTCTCTTTTCACCAAACAGAGATAATGCCAGCTCGGTAATTTATGATTCGCTAACAGGCTAATACCTCCATTAATAAGAAAACAAGATCTTCAGCTTTGTATTAGTGGTTCTAAAATGCGTGTGTCAGCACTTTACATTTCTTTATACTAATCACTGAGGGATATTATTCCAGTTCATCTGTGACCTTAAATATTGTTACAAAATGGCCTTTTATACCAATGAAAACTGCTTTAAAAACAAACAAACAAACAGAAATACCAATCACTCAATTGTCCTTAAGAGCCAATCAATCAAAATTCAAACATAGGGAGAACCAAGCAACTTTTCTTTGACACCCTCAGGCAAAGATATTATCTACGTAACTGTAGAAGAAATAAACCAAAGTGGACAGATGCTCTTGTTAAGCTAGATGCAACACTCTGGAAAATATGATTGCTTGAAAATGCCAATCTGAAATAGTTGAACTATTAAAATTTTGAAACATTAATGTTAAACCAGCAATAATTTTGAAGATGCAGTGCATTAGAGACCAGCAGTCCTGATTGTTTTGGGAGCGAAGCTCCAGCTTTAGGGCTTTTGGAGCAAAGCTCCAAACTTATAACCAGTGTTACCAGTTTGGGCAAATATTGGAATTAGTTTTGCAGATAAACAAGCTGAGTGATGTGTACAGAACGCCAGGATTTTCACAGGCCCTGCTAACAACAGGCATCCAACTGGAGCACTGAGCACATCTACACTGCTGTCACACAGGTGGAGAAGCTGAAGGTCCCTAGTGCCTGTAGGGCATCCTTAGCACTTTGCCCAGCCCTGACCCATCTTCTTTAGGGCTCTATGGCCGCTTCAAGACTTCTCCTTGTTCAGCTGAGTGTCTCCTTAATTAAATTAATATTTAAAAGGATAACTGTCACCCTTCCAGTGAGGATGGATACGTCTGGCTGGCATAAACACCAGTAAAAAGCAATAGCAAGAATATGAAACCACTTAGCCCAAAATGCTGATTTTGCTTGTGCATTATTAAATACGAATATTGAAAAATTACAGTGACCTCAGCAATTCCCACCATCGCATCCCAGATCAGCTTGCAAAGCAGAACCACTCACCGGCAGGCTTCTGAAAGCAGTAGCACCACTCGTTGTTGGAAAGCTTCCCGTCTTTGAAGGAGTCGCAGGAGTTGAAGAGAGGCTTGACGCAGGGCTCATACTTATCCAGGTAAATGGCGCTGATCTCCGAGGGATCCAGCAATAGGTCGTAGTTCATGTCCAGTTTATTGAACATCCAGCCTAAGGAATCCTTACAGATGGGCAGGATGCTGGTGTCAAACCCTGGAAGAAGACAGGCAAATATCCCCATGTGAGTCACCGCACACCTTGCATGGGCATCACCGGTCCTTGAAGGACACAAAGAAAAAAACCTGCCTTTTTTTTTTTTGGCTGGACTCTGAATATTGAGCTGACCTGCCCAGTGCAGCATAAATTCCACAATAACTGCCTGAAAAAAAAGCTTAAAACCTCAACATGACTACAGACTACTACTCATGCTCTTCACAAATTGCGGGGTAGGGAGACCTGAGGTTCAGATCTGGTTACTGTAATTCAAAGTTATTGGTGCTCAAAAGAAAGCTCAGTCACATACATTTTCTTTCTTTTTTGTTTTCCATTCTCAGTCCCATGTCAGTTGACCTTATTCCAGAAAACTGAAATGTGATGAGAAAAGGCTACACCCACCATGTTTTCAAACCAGGCTGAAGCAAAACGCAATTTAAACGCTCTTTTCTGGACCTGTTTCTAGGTCCCTGATCAAATTCTTCCCTAGCGTGTGCCCACTCCCCACCTCCCATCCAGGCTTTGCCCTCCTGGAGGCCACATCTCCCGCAGGGAACAACCTGCGCGGAGGTCTGGCCTGAAAACACCCGGGGGGACTGAGGTGGGGACATAGGGACTGTTTTGCTTGCACCACTCTGGGAAGTCTCTGTGGGGAGGTCCAGACCGGTGCAAATGCAACCAAGAGGCAGCTCTCACACTTCACCCCAGCGTTGGTCACTGGGCTGCTGTGGGATTTTGTGATTCCTCCCCAAAGAGAGTCCCGTTGCTCTCCCCCCCCACAAACTAGGGCATTATACATGCACATAGTCACTGCCTTTTGAGAGTCTGCTGCAAAGATGGCCCTAATTTGCAAATTAGCAACGATTTATGTGTCTGTGCCCTGGGCACCCTGCTTGCACGGGAAGAGCTCAAGCTTCGCCTTGCTTGCTCCGAGCGCCAAGTCCCGTTTCCAGATGCTCTTCGTTCAGGACACGTCAAAGCCACTGCCGGATCCTGCTGCTGTCTCCAAGCTCTGCAGCCTACCTGCTGTTTTAAGCATTAATCCAAGGGAGGGCCGGCAAGTCTTGCGCAGAGATGGCAGTGAGCACAGTCACCATCAGAAGGGTTAACTCCATGAAGGGTCATTCCAGCCCAGGCACGCGCTTCTCTAAGAAGGGAAGAGGGTGACACCTGTTCCTGGGGCTGGAGGCAGCTCAGGCAGGAAGGAGGGGGATCATGCTGGACTTCTTATCGCGTTTTTGTGCTGTTATCTCCACTAACGTTATCTAATCACATTAGAGCACGGTGAAAAAGGCCACACGAATAGATGGAGGGAGGATGCTTGCCCGCCTTGCTGAAGGAATGAGCGCTATTGCCTTCAATTATTTCCTTCAGCTGAAGGAGGCAGGCAGGTTTTGGTCAGTGGGCAACCTCTTGTGGAGTGGATTTAAGAGCCCTTGACTTTCCTTTCCATGGTGCAGAGCTGGTAGGGCATGGGGACAGGCCTTATGTGCCTGTCCGCTGTGCGCGAGGCCTCTCCATAGGGCAGATGTCCTCTCCAGGACGGTCCTCATGTCATGGTCCTGCTGCAAGGTCCCCCGTGCAGCCAGTCCTGCAGAGCATGTGTTGCTGAGCCCATCGGCCGTCCGCAGACACCTCCCACCTGCTGATGGTGCCTGATGGGCAGGTATACACAGAAATTGAACCGGGTCAGCCCCAGAGGTCCCTTGCAACCTAAACCATCCTGTGGTGACTCTGAGGGCTGATGCAGGGATCCAGGTCAGGTCAGGTGGGCCTCGTTTGCAGCACGTGAGGGGAGGCCAAGCAGTGCTGCGTGAATTAATGGCTCCTTTCCTGCAGCCTCCTGATAAATTTTCCTCCCCATCCAGTGCAATACGCTGGATGAAATAAAGTGCGTGCTGCACTTCAGCGATGAATAATGTTCTTTAGGTTAATAAGCTGAATTTTGAGCCTGGAGGAACCGGTGCAAGAGCAGCCTCCAAGAGATCTTTCCCGCGTCTTTCTGTGCCTCCACCCAGGCCTGTAGCAACAGCGGGGACTGCCAGTGACGATGACAATTGGTGTCAATGCAGTGGTGGCTGCTCCGTGGCAGACACGCGCTCGCAAGGACCCGGACTGAGACCATCATGTTTCTCCTTCCATCTGACAGCTGCTCGGTGGCCTAAAGACTCTCCTTGGCTGCTGAGCGGGAAGGAATTCAAGCCAGCGACCTACTTATGAAAGTCTTGATACCCCATTAATACCTAAAACGCACCACCTCCACTGAATTAAAAGAGGATTAAATTAAAAAAAAAACAAAAAAAAAAAAAAAAAGAAAAAAAACGACGTTAAGTGAAACTCCTAATTAAAATTCACAGACCTTCCGGCACATAAATTATTTCTCTCCCTTCAAGAGTTGACTTACATGAGTCAGATTTATTTTATTAAAGCATACTACAATTTAATCAACAGGGGAATAATTAACCTAATTTCCTCCGTCACTTAAAATAAAAGAAGGAGGAGAAGACATGTTCTGCAGAAAGGATCTTTTGTACAGCACAGATTGCTAGAAAGGGAAAAACAACTCCCACTCCAGTCCAGTCAGAGAGACCATTTACATTCAATGCAGGAATGTTATGTATTATTGACATCTAATTAGTGTTATTATTTTCTTATTTCTAACATGTCCCTGAGTTGCTCATGTTAATATTATTTATTGAGGTGGCCTCAGTTGTACAAAGACTGTGGGGGACAGTTCCTGGCCGATGGTGCTTCTTTAGGGTCTGGCAGAGAGTGCAGGTCTGAGATCTGAAACACTGACAACTTGCCCTCATCTCTCTCCTTCCAAAAGAGCTTAAAAAAAAACAAATAAACTTATTTTCTTCACCTGGGGCTGAACTTAATACATTCAAAAAGCTTATTTACACTCACAGTAGCATCTTGAAAATTTAATGTAGCATAGAAAAAATCTCTGCTGGAACACCTTCTCCAGACAGCTGATGTGTCCCAGGCATCTTAGTCATCACTTCCCACCATCTGCTCCCTTTTACTGCCATAGGGGCATACCCCAAATGGATTACTTTGAGGATGCATATGCTTTTTAAGACACTACAGGCATAACCAAAGCAGCTCGGTTTAATGAAGCGCCCAGCCTGGTGAGGAGGGGAGCGCACGCAGAGCAGTAACAGGAGCGACGGGTTCGTCAGCGCGTCCTTCCAGAGCCGCGGGCGGCCTGCTTGCTGCGATTCACACACGTATTTTTTTTCAGCTTGGGTCTGTGAACTTTGCTTTGAATTTTGAGCCCCATTTAAGACGTCTTTTATTCTCACGAATGTTTGAAGTGAGAGGAAGCCAAATCCTGCTGTTCTTACTCAATGTGTGTTTCCAGTGCTACCAGAGAGAGAAACGGGGCTGCACAACTCGGCACATGCAGATTAATTCATGAGTAGTGATGCAATCTCTTGAAAAGGAAAAGAAGCCCAAGTTTTGTGGCATGCGGTAAAGATTTAAGCATCTTAATTCATAAAGTTTCTTTTTTTTCCCCCCCGACACAAAAGAAAACAAGAATATGTGCCAAACTAAGTCAACAGTCTAAAAATGAACATTGTTGAGATCAAGTGTTTAAGATCATCAAGGCAGCCTTTCATATAAAAGCTGCCAGGAATCAAACTAAGCTAAAAAGAGATAACAGTTCCTCTGTGAATCAGAGCAAACACTGAAGAATTACCAGAAATGCTTTTCTCACTGAAATTGGTTCAACGAAAAAAATCCTTAAGGAATCAATTCTGTCTTTGGCCTTTGACTAAGCTCTTCAGGAGGAGCACAGGGAACATCTTCTTGACATGTGGTTGAGGGCTCAAAGGACTTCAGACAAAGTTTCCTGTCCCTGGAGTTTCCTATGAGGAGGCCTGAAATGAGTTCACGTCTTGAAGCCCTGATTAGCTGGATGCCCAGCTGCCTTTTTGCACCACTGTTCAGCTTTGTTTGCAAGATAAGAATACTTTCTTCAGAGGGCTGTTCAAGAGAAAAATGGGATACACTGCTTCAAAGACTTTGTTGAAAATAAATCACTATTGGAAGTGGCTAAATAACTAAAGAAACTAGCCACTGGCATCAAAAGAGAAGGAAAAGAGAGCAGCTGACTGAAGCCTTTCATGTTTGATTTTGTGGACCCAGGCTTGAATCAGGGCAGCGAAGGGAAGGCAAGTCACACACCTGGGTAAAACTGGAGCATCCCACTTTGCAGGGCAGAGGCCTATGTATTTTGGGACTCACTCTTTAAGAGGATTGAGTTCTTATGGAAAATAAGTTTGTATCAGCTCTCTGATGCTTTGAGCTGTCATCTGAGTCCTTCCCCTCCCTGATATCAAAATCAGTCATATCAGTTCAACCTACAGACAGTAAATGTCCTCTAAACCATTTTTTTCTAAGCATCAATGGAAGCTTAGAAGGTGTTATTAAATACCTGGAACACAACAGATAAGCCTGCGTTTCCTCTGTGTGTGCAATTCCAGCTTTATGTACCATTTACCTAACCCAGCTCTGTGGCTGGGGCACGTAGATTTTCATTATTCTTCCTCTTATACAGCTTGTTGAAAAGAAATCACAAGAAAAAGTCTAAGTGAGTCTCTTCCAACACTGGCCAATTTTTCCCGTGCCGTATGTCCTGGTCTTGGCTGATGCCGCTGAGGTTGGGGTCCATCCCCAGTAGAGGCAGATGTGGATGCAGCCGCCCTGCTTTGTACCCTGCTCATGCGGCTGGATGGACATGACCCATGTCACGCCACGCAAACTCAGGGCTCGGGGCAGGTCCCTCAGTGGTTTTATTTACAAACTTAGATATGGCCTCCACGGCCTTCAGACCAAGCGATTTCCTCGCTGAATTGCAAAGGTCTCACTGCCTCGCGCTGCTGGTTTTAAAGCCGCTGGAGCTGGAGAGAGCGTATCCATAACCTGCGTTTGTGTTATTATCACAGTAACAGGAAATATATTTATGGCTATATGTATGTACCTGTCTGCAGCTCCTATAGGAACCAGAGGAGCTTTTTGCAGGATCTAGTTGCCCGTGCAACCCTATCCTTGCAGACACCCACAACCTGGCAGCGCGGGGAGCATCGCGTGGCGCCCGACGTGCCGCCCCGGCTGTGCTTACTGCCTTGCGCCGTCTCCGAGCTCGTTGGCTTGATGACGCGGTTGGCGTCCTCGTGCAGCGCGCCGAACCAGTCCTTCAGCCGCGAGGCGAGACTCCGCAGCTCCTTGTCCGTGCAAGCTGCGGCGAGAACACAGAAAGCCACTCAGCCAAGAGCATCAGCAAAAAAACCTCCCCCACCACTCCGCTCCAGAGAGATTATTTATCTGCGGCTGCAACGTCCTTGCTACTAAGAGCTTCGAACTGAAAGGGGAGGTTAGGGGGAAAGCATGCAAGTTAAAAAGAAAATGTAAGTCATGATGAATTTAAGTTACACTCAAGTATCTCCTTAGCAGCTGACATGATCTGTGATGGAAGGAGTGACTCCCACGCCGGGCTGCAGGTTCCCAGGTGAGCGATGTGACTGCTTGACGTTTAGCATTTCAATAAAAATTCCAGTCGGATAGATGGGAGTGGGGGAGGGAAGGCTTGCCCAGACCTACTACTTGAGTACTTTACTAGGAATAATCCACATTTGGATTATTATCACAATAACAGGAAATATATTTATAGTTACGTACATGTATCTGTCTCTATATATTTCTTTACATAAAAGAAAACTGTCATGTTGCTCTAGCTCTGTTGCAAATGAGACTTGCCACGTCTGAAGGGTGTCAGCTCTTTCTTCCTAGCTAGGTAAAAGTGTCCCTGCTTCTCATCTTTACGAATTTTTACTGCCAAA
Source organism: Nothocercus julius (assembly GCA_013398735.1). Lineage (NCBI taxonomy): Eukaryota > Metazoa > Chordata > Aves > Tinamiformes > Tinamidae > Nothocercus > Nothocercus julius. The sequence goes on from VZSV01000015.1 coordinate 10,297,940, forward strand.
TATCTAATTTTTCCAGAAAACTCCACCAAGAGGTTAATGTCCAGCTACCGCAAATAATCTTAAGTAAAAAACTACATTAGTCACCAGTTTCTGTCAGAAAAAAAAAAGTCTTCTTGTTTCTGTATCAATTGCTACTTGAAATTACCGTGCTCAGACCATTTTATTATTCCTGCTGTGTACTCGCTGTACATTTTAAATGCCGTTTCTGGGAACACAAAACAGGATTTTATGCAGTAGAGGCAGACATCCTTCACAGGGTAAGGCACAATAAGTCTGCTTCAATTCACTGCACATTATAATATTCCTCCCACCAAGTTATTGAATACCAGGTCCCACCGCTCATCTTCTCAGGTTAAACTCACTGCTCCGATGCTGCAGTGAACTTGTTGCTACTTCATAGTTGTGGTATTTTTTCAGTCCATTTTTTCTCAGTCAGAAATAATGCTGAAGTTAAAAATAAGACGCTACAGGGCTTTTGAAGTCTTCTGCTGTATTTGGGGTTGGGAGAGATTTTCCCATTCTGCTGCAATGCTGAAAGGATTTGATAGATTTTCCCATTAAAAATAAACATATGAAAATCACTATCCCACTAAGGCTGAGTCCAGGTAAGGAAAAACAACAGGTCTTAAAAATGCACCAGCAACACTGGAATGAGCCCAACCATCCTGGTGCTAATGAACCCTAAGCAGGAGATGCTGCCTGAAGGGGTTAGAGGGGAGAAAGCAATCTAATTTTACAGGTAATAAACATTCAGGCACCAGCTACCTTGAGACAGGCGTGAATGACATGATATTTTGTGAATTTAGGACAGATTCAGAGATATAATGAGGTTTCTATCTCACACGGATTTCAATGGGACCTGGCTACCTAAATATAGGCTGTAAATGAGGGAGATGCTCCTTCTGCATGGGAAGGGAGATACAACTCCCCCCTTAAATTGCCATGAAGCTCCAGTTTTGTCTAAACATTAGTAGGCTTTGACGGGAACATGAGCGACCACCATAGTCTCCTTTTTAATCACCTGTCTTCACTAATATTTTCTGGGGAGGAATTTGCCTGCAATTATATCATCTTTCAAAATTAGAAGTAGATGATTTCTTTCTTCCCTTCTGACAAGTACCTGTCTCGTCCTTTGAAAGTCACTTTTGGAAAGGAAAGGCATGCCAACTGAGCGTGGCTTAGCCAATTCCTCATACATGACAGCTTATCCATATGCTCAAAGTATTTGACAAGCGCATCCCCAGTCAAAAATGCACGTATAAACAGTGCTTTGACTGCTGATTACAGCAACCGGGAGAAAACAAGCGAGTTCAGTGGGCTCAGGAGGGAGTCATAGAGTTTTGCTGTGCAAAACTGGAAGGGATGAAATAATTACTGTGGCACTCAACATCTTTAGGAAGCTTAGGTCTGTCCCATGCCCCTCAAAGACCCTCGTCTTGGCCACTTCACAGTCTGTCCTCAGCACCACGGGATGGATGATGCTTGCTCTTGGCTTCACTTTTCTCTTGCTTTCACAGCCTGAAAAATGCCATCAAACCGTGCAGGTTTCTTCCAGAGTTCGGTATTCGCACAACTCGACTGGAAGTCCCAGCACCAGCGTTACTTGCACATCGGAAGATTTTTTTTGCAAGTACCTGAGATGTTTCTATCCAAGGGCAGATGCTCTGTGCGGGTGCTCACTCAGGACTGGGATCTGTCTCCAGACAAGCTACTGCAGTTTTACTACTGCAGTTTTACAAGTAAAACAAGGATCTCCTGTTCTTTTAATACGCAGTGAATAATACATTTCTTTACAAGACTGCAAGAATTTAATGCACGGTTCTGATTAAATTTCAATTCAAGTAATTTAATTCCCTTGATTTTGCTTTCGCTTAAATATTGAAGTGGAGGAAGTATTACTTTCCGTTTCTTGTATTAAAATCTATTTTAATACCACTGTGCCCGGTTAAAAAGAGTCTGCCTGCCTACCTAATGGAAGAGCATTTTATTTGTTGATATAGGGGCCTATATCAACACTTTCAGAAGTCTCTAATTGTTCTCAAGTGGTCTGGTTAGGGACACACTATTCGAGGCACTTCAAAGCAACTCGACATTAAGGACATATGTTTAACATGCACAAAGTCAGGTCCAGCCTCCAGCTGGGTATCTGGGAATCACAGCATTTAATGATTCATTTCTGGTTGTGCAGCCTAACTGTTACATATCGGACAATTAGGAAGGATAGCTCCAAGGAGTCCTACATCTAAGATCCTCATATATAAATTTGCATCAGTTCAAGTTGTACAGCATTTTAAGAACCTTCTGCATGAAAAATGCAGTGCAAATGCACCAGTATTAATACAAGTTTCAAGTAATAGCTCTCAGATGAGAAGAATGGGGTCGTAGGAGGAAAAGACAGGATAATGGGTCTCTGTTGCTATTTGAAGATCTATGAGGAGAGAATATGTAGGTTGCAAACCACATGGGTATTGACATAACTTGAAGCACTGATTAGGAAAAAGTGGGATGAAGAGAAACCCCAAGGGAGGGACCTCTCCATGGCTCTGCTCTAGCTACTGCACTGTCTCCAGTCAACGCTCTCCACCTACGCTAGGGGCTCCTGCTGGGAGCAGGACACTCGTGCCAGTGTGTCCACATTTTTTCACTGTGCTGTATATTTGCTTCAAGATAAGACGCTTTGACTTCAATTTGTTTTCTGCGTGTTTTAAAAAGGGAAAAATAGAGGAGGAGGATATCTGAAGGAGGAGGATATATTTACTCCCAGATCCAACTGCCATCCCCAGAGCAGAAGCTGCAGATGCTATGGCCATCCTGCAGAAATGATTTAACAGCAAGCACTGAAAGTGCCAATTTATTCCCAAGGGTAAAGCAATTGGTCCAGCAGTTATTTATTCCTAACAGAGAGCGATGTCGCTAAATACCTTTTTCACCCAACAAAAAAGTTTAACCTTACCTAATGGAAAACCATCAGCATGCTGCAAGCAAAGCCTCAAGTTTGTATAGGCCGTGCTTCCCTTTTGGAGTTTTTCAACTCTGCAGACACTAATCTATCCGTATAAGTGGTGAAAATTTACAGTATAACATTTAATTTCATTTTTTAAGAGAGTGCCCAGTGCCAGAAGTGAACAATAAAATTGAACTCATTTGTGGAAGGATAAATCAATATTGAATGGCCTCTCAAATGCCAATTTCATTCCAGCCTAGCAAAACAATATTGCAGAATTTACCACTAACAAAACAAAGTTTATAATTCATATCGCAGTTAATTCTAAACAAACCTTAGTACTAAGGCAGTACATCCCTGCTTTAATGTCTTGCTTGCTGATGTAGTGTGCTGGTACTACCTGATGAACAAGGGGTCTGTATTGCCCAGGAAAGGGTTGCAGGGACACATTCAGTAGCGTATTTCCCAGTAAGCAAATTGTGTAAACAGATGCAGAGATTGTGGGCACAACATGCTTTTTAGCATTTGACTTCTTTATTATCACTCATCTATTCAGCATGTATTTGTTGCATTATCCCTACTATTGTTATTATCATCTTGCTAGCAGCAATGTATTTTTACCAATTACATGTGGACAGACCGGTCATTTGGATTCATATTACTGTTTTACAACACTAAACGAGCCTCTTAGGCAGGGACTGAGGAGGAAATTTGCTCTTCCCTGACTGCCAAAGCTCAGCATGGGAACATCCTTGGGAGCCAAGCTGGCTTCATCTGGCTCTGCTCTGCAGAGGAAAGGGAACAGAAAAAAACGGGCTCTAATTCTGATCTCGGTGAGCAGCCACATGCCACAGAGAGGAAATAGAAAATATTGCAGGAGAAGCCCTCTGAGCCCCTAGCCAGAAATGTCACCCTAGGCTCATATGGCCAGAGTGAGCAGAAGCTTTGATGGAAACTAGCTTGGATTCCTGCTTCACTCACAAGCCACCAAAGAGCAGCTGCATTTGTCAGACGCATCAGTCACAACGAACAGCTCAACCATTTGTCCTGCAAGCTGGGAGGACAAGTCCATTTAGTCATGATTAGAAGGTGGCACAGTAGCAGCCAACACAACACTGGGCAATACTTCTATTATATTCCTCCACTTTGAAATAGGACATGCAGAATTTCAGCAATTCAAAAGAAAAAAAAAGTCTCTTTTTTGTATTTTTGAAGAAAAACTAAAGTGATAATCAGGGGCAGAGTGATACATGTAAATTGGTAAAATGCATATATTTAAAAACAGTGTAATAATATATTGCTTAAAATTTTTAATATAAACATATCACAGTGTGTAAACACTATGATAATGCTTATCTTTTGTACTAACTAGTAATTCTAATATTCTTATAAGAAGAAAATGTGCCACTGTAATCATCTTCCTCTGGCAAGCCTTCTAGGGAAGGCATACTTGCATCTGTACATGTGTGCATTATCACAACAGGCTTTAAAATTAAAGCAAAAGAAAATTTTACCAGCTTTCATGCTTTAGAAAGCAGGTCTGCTCTCAGAAATGCAAAATACAGGGCATATTCCAGAGGCTGCTGCTGCAGCAGCTGAGTTGAAAGGAAGAGAAATTCAGGGTTGTGCCCGTGCCAGGCCAGCACACACACGTAGCAGCCCCTTGCAGGCGGCTCCCAGTGGCTCAGTTGTGACAACTGCCATCACAAATGCTTCAGCGTTTTTTGGGTGGAACAGGTAATGTTAATTTGCTCATTTCTTGGAGGCCTCAGGCAACATTTTGGAACTAAAAAAAATCAAGAATGAAGACAGTAGTTTTTACAAAGAAGGGAATGGATTGAGCCTTGTTCCTGGCACCCAGTGGATGTTGGATAAGAGCTGGGAGAACACTCTCCCTCATCAGATTTTGGCCACACATGGCATTATATGAAAATTCCACCTACCTGCATGGTTCCTGTTGTCCCAAAATTCACTTCTCCTCTCATCCTAGTGTTTTCCTTCAAATTCTACCATGCGGTTTGAAATGAGCAATAGACACCATTATATTCAGTAAAGAAAAAAACAAAAGAACAAGCCAAACTGAATGAACTATGAGAAGAGTCTCTAGATGCAACCCAATGCACAGGTGCCTGACAGTACTGCTAAGTTCTTAGCAGATAATATGCTCTCAAGTGTTTGCAATAATAAATAAGCAAAGTCAGATTAGTAATTACAGGGGGAAATGTAGTTAAAAAGAGATAATTGATGGCTGGGTCCTTTATGCAAACAATATCTGCTGTCGCACTGCCTACGTATGAGTTTTGCGTGGGAAGCACAGCTGAAAGCGAGACGCTGACCCGTCAGCGTGCACGAGGTTCTTTTGCTCCACTTTCCTGAGATGAACGGGGAGAAATTTTAGATTCTGATCTTCTGTAAAAATGTTCAGAGCCACTAAGGTTGGAAATAGCTTGAGCTGCTGCTGATAAGGGGCAGCTGCTCGTTGCCATGTTGAAAACGCCCTTGAGCTCAAGAGAGCAAAACCCAGGCAGTGAAAATTAGTAATTTGATGGTATTTAAGGAGCAATGGCCACATCTATTTATGTCCATCTGAGCAGGAAGGTAACAGCCACGAAAATAAATTATTATATACACAGGAAAAAAAGTAAAAACAGAATGCCCATATTAGAGCCAAAGCACATGCAACACTTCTGTAAAAAATAAAAAAAAGTGTCAACAGTTCATTTTTGTAAAGTGTCATGGTAAACAGTGGTACTCATTATTATTTGATTCTATTGCTTTAAAATGCATGGATTCTTTGGTAGGTCATAGGACAAAATTGCTTGTCTTACATACTTCTGTTCTTCTGACATTACTCCATCTTTCTGAGTTTGTTGAAATCAAAAATTAATGAGTTCCCAAATGTGCTTATTTTAAAATTTTTGTTTCACAAAAAGTGAATGTTTTCATAATTTCTCTTGTTTTCTGCTCATGGGAAATTTGGGAAATAAAATGAAGACTATGATTTTCATGAATTTTCTTGCTGAATACTAAATAATAAATAAATATTAGAATATTAACTTTTCTGTTAAAGAACAGAAACTGTGCACTTTAGTGAAAGCTACGTTTTTTACGGCCACAAACTGAAGCACCAGAAGTTCCAGAGGAATTTAAGGAAAAATTTCTTGCCAGTGCAGGTGACAGAGCCCTGGCCCAGGCTGCCCAGGGAGGTTGTGGAATCTCCTTCTCTGGGGATCTTCCAAACCCCTTGGACGCAGTCCTGAGCCACCTGCTCTAGGTGACCCTGCGTGTGCAGGGGGGTTGGACTAGATGATCTCTAGAGGTCCCTTCCAACCTTAAGCATTCTATGATTCTATGCAATATATATAATTAGATTTACTTCTCTTATAGAGCTTATTTACCCTCTTAATTACTTCTCTTATAGAACAATTTCAAAAAACATTAGCATCAATTTTTGAAGCAATCTTTGGTTTTATATGAAATATTTGGCTTCTTACCTTATGCTGCAACTCAGTAACTCTCATCTCCACCTGACTCTGGCTCGCATTTGTTTTAAGTGGCACAATCATAAAGCAGAGAGCAATGCATTTTTCTCTTAGTAGTCCTTAAAAGCAGTGGAGAAAACATGTATAGTACACTTCCTTTTTTCTTTTTTTTTGCAAAAGGAGCTGGACTGCAGGATCCATCTCCTCGTGGCTTGTCCTAATCCGCTGCCTTCCAGTGCAATTAGCTCAGAGTGAGTTTCCATTAGGGAATGCATACTGATGGCAGGGGTCCGCAGGGACCCTTGCAAAGTGAAAGATAAATCCAATTTGTCCATGCTTGGGCAGGATGTAGCAAGAGATACTCATGACTCAGCGTATGCTACCAGAAACTATTTTTCCCCCTCATTAACTTTTTTTTCTTTGCATCAGCTGATTTTTATTTTATACTGGGGGTATCCCTACATTTATTATCTTATATTCTCCACTGAATGTTATCACATTTGATGCCACCAGAGCTTCATTAATGCAAAACATTGTCATGTGGTAAATTCTTCTAAATGAGAAAACAGGCAATCCCAGGAGAGAAAATGAGGAGTTGTTGGACAGTGTGGTGCTAGGAGCATTTGAAGATGTCTCGCAGGAATTCTTGCAGCGAAATGTTGGGAAAACTAATTGAAATCCAATACGAAAGTACAAATGAGACAAGAGAGCTCCCCAGTGGACTGCAACGATCCCCCGGCATGAAAGCAGATTCCCACCGCACAAAAGCACCTTGCAAAACCAAGAAATACATAAAACCACCCATGAACTGCATAGCAGTAACCCAGGGTTCAAGGCAACACGTAATAATCAATTTAAGGAGTAATTTTGCTTTGGGGTGCTGGCTGGGGGCTGCTAAAGCACAGAGCAAACCTCTCTGGGATTAAGCAGCAGACACCTAAGCTGAGCTGAGTGTCAGAGAGGGCTGCAGACAAAACAGACTCAAAAAAGCTCCTGTCCCTGCTTTACCTACTGTGCCTTGCACCTCCTATAGCCACGTAACTTCATGTAAGAGTATAAAGAGAATCATAGAATGCTCAAGGTTGGAAGGGACCTCTAGAGATCATCCAGTCCAACCCCCCTGCACACGCAGGGTCACCTAGAGCAGGTGGCTCAGGACTGTGTCCAAGCGGATTGGGAAGGTCTCCAGAGAAGGAG
>VZSV01000015.1:10324505-10494087 GCA_013398735.1 Nothocercus julius
GAGAAGGCTGAGAGGAGACCTGAGCAGTGTCTATAAGGACCTCAAGGGAGGCAGTGAGGAGGATGGGGCAGCCTCTTCTAGTGGTGGCCACTAATAGGACTAGAGGAAACGGCCACAAACTGAAGCATCAGAAGTTCCACAGGAACTTGAGGAAAAATTTCTTGCCAGTGCGGGTGACAGAGCCCTGGCACAGGCTGCCCAGGGAGGTTATGGAGGCTCCTTCTCTGGGGATCTTCCAAATCCCTTGGACACAGTCCTGAGCCACAGGCTCTAGGTGACCCTGCGTGTGCAGGGGGTTGGACTGGATGATCTCTAGAGGTCCCTTCCAACCTTAAGCATTCTATGATTCTGTGAGACTGTGAAGAGCTTGGAGATGGGTATTTTCTCACAATGAATTAGGGTAAGAAAACATGCCGGGCAAAATGCTGCCAAGGAGAATGCTCTGTCATTAGGCATGCTGAGATTTGTCTTGACATCATTTCATATAGGGGACTGTAATAGAAAAACATGTAATATTTCTATTTACACCTCTTGTTTAAGAAAGATCTTACCATTTTGTTTACTGTCCATTGAGAATATACATACAATTTGCCCCAACATAAGAACTCCATTATTTCAAAGTCAGAAACTAGAAACTTCGCTTGCACTCTGGATCCTGTGAAATAAGCTTCTGAAATTCCCCTTTGCCTACCTATTTGAAAAATAAGAGATAGCTCCATCTAACCTGTGTTAGGTATTCCAGAAGTCTGAAATATAACTCATTTTCATATATCTGTGCCTTTGAAGAATCAGCAGAAAAAGCACATGGTATTTTCCACTGCTGACGGTGTGAGACAAACACTATATTTAGCATCAGCAAAAGAGTAGGTCATATAGTATTCTTACATACATAAGAAGCTCTAACAGAGAACTGGTCCCTTACCCAGCCAGACTTCAGATTATGTGCAGCAGGTTATTGTGCATACTATAAGAGGGAAGAAAAAGCAAACCAACCTTCAGTAATTTCCAATCACCTTGGAAATATATATTACACCAAGTAAGCTCAAACTCTTCAGACATTTTTACAAATATTTACAAAAGATTCCACATGAGGTCTTCACTTTTTTTTGCAGAAACTCCAATTACAGGAGGATTATTTGCAATCCTAAGATGTAAGTATTTAGAAATACAATTACTCCCCATGACACTGGCTGATAAAAAAACCCACCCCTGCCAACCAATCAACCAGCCAAATACAAGTAACTTGGAAACCTGCTAGCTGTCTGCCATGAAAGGAAAATGTAATCTCTCTTAATAGCAAGTTAAATGGGGGAGCCACTCTGTGGCCTTCAGTAGCCCTTAGAGACTGACATGCAAATCCAGAACTGCTTAAAACATAAGAGGTTCTAATGCAATTCTGATGCCAAGGTCAGAAGTAGGAGCCTGTTCCTGAACCCTCGTCTTTAATAGCTCTATTTCAACATGAAATAGAGCCGCAGCGTATCAGCAGGGGCTGAATTTCTTCTGAAATGCAAAGACCTCTCCTGCCAATGACTCTCCTTCTCAGGCGCTTAATATATTGTTTCCACTTACATCTTCTTTATCGTTGCTCTTTTACACTTGCACTTCAATGGCACCCACCATCATCCTCTTATCGACAGCGCTGTGGTTAATCAGCTGCTTCCCTAAAGTGCCGCATAAATTGTGCTCTAGGCGCCTCGACAATGCAGCCCAGTGTCCCGTGTCCCCAGGCGCAGCACTAGAGCATCGCTGCCACCGCCACGGAAATCACAGCAGCCCAAGAGCAGAAACTCCTCCATCACCTTCACTATGGTAGGCTTGGTAATGAAAAAATACAAAATAGCATTGTTTAACAGACACAGGTAAAAAAGCAGAGATAGAAGAGGAGAAACAAAACCTGCATGGACAACGGCATTGGCACAGCGGTCTTTGCAAGAGAACAGCACCGACAGTGGGAAATGCTGCCATGAGCTCCCGTTTTCCAAATCTCTTAAAAGCAGCAGATATCTTTCCTTCTCCTCAAACCTCTCATTCATTTTACACCCTAAACTATATGACTTAAAAGTATCTACAAAATTACCTGCAAAAGCATACTCCTTTTGATTTAGTGCATACTAAAAGAATTGCCTTAAAACTGTTTTTATACAATCATTTAAATACCTAAACCAGGCTAATATCTTCTCTAAAATGGCCATAAGGCAGCTTTTTAAAAGTGCCTTTCGGCACTATAAAGCTTTTGGGAGATGACACTTTTTACTTTGTCTCTGTGTCAAGCTCAAAGAAGTCCGCGACAGGAGCTGCTTAGCTTCAGATGGAGTCAAAGAAAGAAAACCGGGGGAAAAAGAATCTGAAAATACAACATGTCTAGTGTTCTCAAGCTGTCAAAAATACAAATTCAATTTGACAAATACTTTTGCCCGGAAAAAGAGTTTGTAAGGGTTAGACTTTAAAAGTCTAGTGGGGTATAGGCTGCCTTCACCCATGCTGGGCTGCGGTGGGACACGCGAGTCTGCAAAGCGATGCTGAGCAGTCGGGGCCGCGGCGCGTGGTACCCTCCCGCTGGCTCTCTCCTAGTTCAGCATGAAACCACCTCGGATGCACTTTGCTGCTCTGAATTTACACGAGACTCCAGATGACGTCTTAGAAGAGCCCTCTAAAATGCTACCAGTATTTCTGGAAATGCCTCTCCTGACATATCGAGTGAGTCTTTATCACTGCTATATCACATTGCTCAGAGCTTTTCGGCGATCACTGAGGTCATTTTCCCCCTTAGCCATTTCTAACCGATGAGCTCTTCGATTACAGCAGATGTTCGTATTATTAAATCCCAGGAGTATAATTATGCACTCTGTGCTAATGAACTCCTTCCCATCGCTATTGCTCCAGTTCTCAAGGACATCCAACGGCAAATACAAAAAGGAACTTTTCATTTTAAAGAAGTGTGAAACACTGGTCAGTATTTTTGCAGCCAGCTTGACTCCTTTTCACAAAAACACAATCTGAACAGATACCACTTCTTCCCACTTGCCTCTTTATTGAAAAATCTATTTTAATTATTCTTTGCCTTCTGGTTAACAGTATCCTCAGAGGCAGCTAACTGTATATGCTATAGAGCAGTCACCATATGTCTTTCCTCCTCATACACTCCAAAAAACCCCAAAACACTTAAAAATTATATTCTCTAATAAAAACAAACTGTACTTTAAAAATTCGGATCTATTTGAGGGTTGAGAATTTCTTTCTTGTTCATGTAATTTTACTAAATCAGGGCAAGCAGCTGATATCTAAACTTCATTTAACAATCTCAAATACAGAAGGTGAGGATGGGTATGAAAGACTAATTTTAAATGTCCAGAATGATACTGTTAATACGTAAAATGACAGGGAAGATCCAAGCTTACATAACACAGTAGAGTTTTGTGCTTTTGGCAGTTCACCTCATTTTCCCCTACCAAGAAAGAAACTTATAGGTAAGATGCTTCATCTGCTAGAGACGTCTCGCAGGGCCTTTCCAGCTCATGAGGCTTGGAAGGTAAGGATTGAAAACAAGGGAGGCTTTTGCAACGCTGCACTTTGCATCTACAGCTCTTGGGTTTGAAAGAAAACAGAAGAAACCTCAAGGTTCCTGCAAAACTTCCCAGTGACTGCAGGATGTGTCTCTTCTTCCAGCCTGCAGAAAGCCCACTAGCGATACCTGGGCACTGTGGCTTCCACAGATCAAGCACACAGTTTTTAAGTCCTTTGTGGAAAAAACATAACAGACTGAGGAAATTACTGTATATAACTATTTTCTTAACCGCACCCCAGTGTTGTGCTGTTTTCCACCCAGGAACCACGGGCACATCCCTCCTCACCAGGAGGATTTGCAGGGATCAGCAGCCACGCATCACGACTGCTTGACAAATCACATTCAAATAGACAGATATAGTTTTTTTCTCACTTCATATGCCCAAATGAGATCTATTTTGGGTGGCCTTAACTAAAAATCTGCATTTTAAAAGCCCCTATCCCTCCTACTTTTCCACCTTGTGCATTCTCCATGAATACCTGCAAACCTTAGCTCCTGTTTCCATCAAGAGGGATCATCGAGGCCCTCGTAACCACAAGTCCCTACCTGAAATGCCTGTGACACCACGTTGCTTTATCCAGTTTTCATTTTTCCTGTTGACAGGGACTGTCTGATAAGTGAAAACTTGCTGTTCCCGACCATCCTCGCAATTTAGGCAATAAGAGAAGCTGCCTGTCGTCTGTGGCTGATAACACTGAGGTCCCTGCTGCCATTGTAAACAAATTGAGAAAATAGCACAAGATGATACAAAAAAATCACCTTCTGACAAGCGAGATGGAGCCAAGGCCGTAATTTATTAAATCCAAGAGTATAGTGATTTCACTCTGAAGCAAAGCAATTTTATAAACAAAACTAAACTGGTTTTCTATACACACGCCTATGTGAACGGCCACGGATTTTTCTCCCCTTAGTGGAATAGAATATTAGAAAATTGTAATTAAACCTAAGTGGGAAAATTGCCATAAGGTTTAAAGAGGAGGCTCAGCCATAAGCCCAGCCAATTTCTATGCTTATTAGAAGTTTATTTAGAAGTTGTTAGAAACTTGATAAAGGCAAGTTTGAACATTTGCAGAGGATCTGACCATCCATGCTCGTCCTATGGACTTATCTCCAGAAGGGCCGGACTCCACGAGCGGCAATTTAGAGTGGTTAACTCCAGGTTTTGGAAGTCAAGCCCTTATCTCAGAAATGAGGAGATCCAAGTATGTTTTAACACATAAATCAGAAACAAGCCCTGGCTGGTGTCCTGGAAGCTTCTCAAATATTAACATTCATTCCTTATGTTACAGGATATTTTAATATGTGTTTTCTCTGCGGATGATGGATCCTTGTCTAACAGAGAGGGACCTGAGCCAAACCATCGAGATTTTAAAAGCTCACAAAAACAGATCTCACTTCTCATTCTAGCCCGTCTCTAAAGAGAGGTGTCCATATCAGCATAAAAAACACTTTTTTTTTTTTTCTTTTGATTTACACACAGTCTATTAAACCAAATGACAAAACCCCACAATTCCAAGGAGGAAAACAAAGGTATCGACCTCCCTGCTGTGACCCTGAGAGCTGTCAGTACATAACCACATACATCTGGGACGAGGTGGTGGCATCTCATATACCATCTCCCCTCTTTTGCATTAACAAAACAAACAGGCCATGAGAAACCAAAGAACCCAGGACTAATCTGGTTCAGTGATGAGAAGTAACAAACTACCCGGAACGACCACACAGGCTCTATTTCATATTAATACATACCACTGTAGACTTGCAGTCCTTTTGCCTAGACTTGCAGTCCTTTTGCCAAAGGCAACAGGCTCAATATCATTGATGGTGCTTTTCCAGATGTGTATTGCAATAACCAAAACCAGAATTTAGGCCTTAAGATACTGAGAGAAACAAGCACCTAACCCAGAAAAAGATGCATCTGAAATTTTAGAAGTCTTATTTTCTCCTGCCTTTTATTCAAAAGGCTTATTTTTATTATATTTTTTTTTTCTCCTCACGCTAGGGAAGTTTCAGCTTAACGCAGCAGTGATAAGCACTATAATTTATTTCACTGTCAGGTTTCTGGAGATTTAGTAAAACTTGTCCTGTATTAAATATTTAGTGAAACATCACCAAACTGCAGAAATCAATATCTACAAAAAAAAAAAAAAAAAAAAAAAAAAAAAAAAAAAAAGCTCTATGCAGCCATTCTTATTTATTTGTTTGTGTTTATGATGAGAGTAGTTTTAGTGCTCTAATTATCATTATCAGCACAAACGCACCTGCCGCTTCCTGCCGGAGTTCCTATTAACGCAGCGCGCCACTTCAGTAGTTTTCTGTCGGCAACCCCAAATCAAATTACCCCTCGTCTGAAAATTATTGCTGTTCGCTGCTACTAAATGTTTACTAGGCCTGTCATTTCCCAACCTTTTCTTTGTGGTTAAAGAAAAAAAAAATAATCAAACGCTGTTCTCTCGCTTTGTTTAATGCGTGTTTGTGAAGCTCTGATTGCTGCCAAGCTAAGTCTGCTCTTAGGTTGGTGCATCGGTGCCTATGGCACCCGTCAGGGCTGCCGGTGACACCCTGAGCCCCACTAAGCCGAATGTGCCCAGGCTGAGGCGGTGATGGTGCTGGGGTGACCCACGCCTGCCTGCCGATCCGGCGTGCACCGAGCGCGCCAGTGCTCAGCCTAAGGGACAGCAACGAGGGGCCCCTGCAGACACCACAATAGGGTTTTTCTTTGGATGTTACTTTTTCCTCTGTGTCCCCGAAGGATCTTCTCCCAGAGCCTCGCTCTGCTCCAGCTGAGCATCTAAAATGATTTCTAGTTATTAAAGGCTTGCCTCATACGGGGAGCTGCTAAGGATGCAGCATGGCCTTAAAAATGTTCTTCTAAGAGACGTCAGGAGGTTCGTAAACCCTCCTGTTTGAAATATAATTACACCACGGCACAGTTATTTTTATGCTGTTCCTGTCTCCAGCAGCGGGCTGGGATTAGTCTTTATTTAGCGATGATGAAGAGCGTCGCGGCTCCTGTCCCCGCTCAACCTCAGGAGCCGTGACGGGCGTCCCGGCTCACCCTTAGCCGGCTATAGGGAAGCGTTTTCCGCAAAGTCCACGGCCACAATGCAGGGACGAGTTCCGCGCTGCTCCCAGCGCTCTCCTCCTCTTCCTCCTCGCTTGCTCCCTGCCACTCAAACCCGCTACCTGCTGCAACTTGATCCAGTCCAAGGAGGATCCTGGAAAGATCACACTGCCCAAGTGACAATGAGCCTACGGAAGGTGGCATCGCCAACTGGACACCCCTCGGTGCCGATCTTCCAAACCCCAGGGCCTGACCGAAATGCAGAGAGACTCTTGGAGAAGGCAACTGTTCTGTTTGGGGAGATTAAAATGGTAAAATTGATTTAAAAATTAGTTTTGTGCACTATTTATTACCTGATGGGGAAGAACATTCGGGTATCAGAGGTTCACGCCTGAATTTATTCTTCAAACTAACAAAGCTTCTGGGGCTGGCGGTTTTGCTGCACAACACAGCTCTGGCAGCAAATGCAGCAGTCTGTAGAAAATGTATTTGATTTCTGTTGTAAGACAAGGCTTGTAGCTATTTATAGAGCACAAGTATTGATATCCTTAAAATTAGTCAGGTGACCACATTCACCAAAGCCAAGGGGCCTCCTCAGTCAAGCAGCAATTCCCAAGTACAAGTTTTTGCAGGGATAAGTTTCAATTGGCAGCACAAGTTGGATCTTAAATCAATAATTAAATCTTTTTTTTTTTTTTCCTTCTATTTTCCGTTACTGAAGAGTGCAAAGAGTGTTGATTGTACATCATGGAAATTCCTCTCATCTTGCTTCTGAAACGCAGCATATATAATATTTGCGAAGTTTTGGGGGTTAAATTACACTGAACGTGTTTCCCTGAATTTGGAGGGGAGTGGTAACTATTATCAAACACCTCATTACATGTAACTAGCCTAGAAATCAATGCAAAGAAGATGCCTGATTTGATGGGAATATAAGTGATGTAATTTCAGAGTCACCTAAATAGCAGTGATATCTATTGCTTAGTTAAAAATGCTTTTGGATTGCTTGGTTAAAAATGCTTTAGGATGATTGCATTTTCAAAATGAACACTTTAAAATTGCATTTTGAAAGAGTTGGGTCCAGGGGCCTCTCAACCACATCTGGGTTTCCAAGGTCTCTTTTGCACTGTTAAGAAACATAAACTCTTCTCCTGCTGTTGCACCTTCCTTATGATTACCAGCAGTCCAGAGAGCCATTTCAGGATAGACACGCTACTAAAAATTATTAACAAAACTTTAAAATGCTTTGTTCTTGCAAACATCTATAGTAAAGCTTTTCTTTCTGACTGCTGATGCTTTCAAGTGATTTGTGTGGGACTACTTGCTGCTCTGGCTTGCTCTGGAGTTTAATATGAGGGAAAGCAGAAATGAGTTCAAAGTACATGGGAGTAAATGAAAGGAAGATTTTGTATTTTGGTCCTGCTACAGCTCTGCCGGAGTGCTGCTAGTTGTGTCCTCAGTGGACCATACAATAGGTCAAAGACTCAATAAAATCTGCCATGAGATTTGTGAGTTTAAATTTTTACAAACTGGAGTCTCTTTTCTTTGCCTTAGAGAAACGCTCCCAACATACATCCCTTATAATATACAACATGAGAGTCAACAAAAGTACTTGGCTAACTGAGATGGTGAAAACTCTGCCTTGAAAAAATAGCCTCAATAATCCTGGCCTTTGCTGGAAGGAGCACGTTGGTGCTGGAGCATCCACTGCTTGTGCTCTCAAATCCCTGGCTCTGCTCCGCATTCACGTTCCTCTTTGGGTTCAACAAGCAGAATTTCTCCTCTGCTAGAAAAGGCTACTTCCCAAGGCAAAGGGGCTTTTTTAAGCTTTTGAAATTCCCTGTAAAACAAATTTTAAAATCTTTTTGATTTACTGTTCCCCGAGTTTGAGACTCGGGCAGTTCGGACTGTTAGAAAAAGTCTTTTCTCAAAAGTCTTTTCTCAAAGCTAAAGCCACAAAGGGAAAAATCCCTGGCATTACTAAATCAAACCCAGGAACTAATTTCAACTCAGCCATGTTCATGACTCATACTTCATCTTCATAAACTTTAAAGTGATGCACTCTGTAGTCAGGAAAACTTGCAAATAGCAATTTTAAGCTGAAATATTTGCTGAAAATGGATTTCAAAGGAAAGAGTTCATTCCAAGACCTGAAATTCCTTTAGTTGCCAGTCACGCAGCCACAAGAAGTATTTCAACTCATTTGGGAAAGACAACTATGATTTTTGGGAATAAATTTCCCACACTACGTGCTCCTTTTTGAGGGGAATGGAGCATTAGACCTCCCCATCCAACGCATTCCACAGCCCTGGTTGGTAAATGCTACAGTTCAGATCCTAAAATATACCCTAAACAAGGCAGGTTCTGGACCAAGCTGGTCCAGAACTGTTCCTCTAAGTTATAAATGTTCTCTCAGTTCCCTTGGGGATCTAACCAACAGTCAGTATAACTGAATATATTTTTTTCTGCCTTCTATCCACCTTACCCTCGCCTTATCAAGACAACAACATTCCCTCATAAGCTGCCTTGGGCATTTCCGCAAGGTGGTAAAGACGCAAGGTGCAGCGAGGGATGACCCGAGCTCGACTCCCTGCATCCGTGCACACCTCGGCGGCTCTGCAGCGCTGCCGGAGACGAATCAGGACGGGTGTGTTGGGAACATCGCACTCTACTTCTCAGCAAATGTGGGGAGTGCTGTGGTTTGTTGAAGGGAAGACGCGGGCAGAACCACGTGTGGCCACTAGAAACCCACATTTGCCGAGAGCTGCCGCAATTCCTGCCCGATGGAGACTTTTTACAGGGATGTGCTGCACACTCAGTTGCAAATCTCTCCGCTTGCCAGTAGGTTCTCAGGAACCTGGCCTGGTTATTACAGCTTATAGAGGGGTCTGGTGACTTCAGCTGGTGCCATCTGGAGCAGGAATTTAAGATAATTGATGCTGCAGAATTTGGGGGAGGAAGTACATGAAAGCCACCACCAGACAGCATTTCGCCTCTTAAATAACTGTTGTACACGTAAGTGCCACTAAAAAACAGTTACGAGTCCTCCTCTTCTGCTGAAGTTACATCTTGATTCATTTTACAGCTTGGATATCAGGGTGCGCGTGCTTCAGAGGGGCAGCCAAGCTCCGTGGGCGACAGGGCTAATCCAGAAATTAGCGGCTCTCACAGATGCACATTCTAAAGCCGAGATACTGCTGGGAATAATGAAGCAGATCTCGTGTTTTGATAAACCAAAGGAATCTCAGTGGGCCTCAAAGAGAGACGCATTAGTGCTTGTCTTCCAGTAGTATTGTGGCAGAGTCCTGTTTTCTACTTCTCACACAACTGACTTAAATTCATTAAAAAAACGAAGAATACACTCCTGCCATCCCTCCAGATTTACCTGTACAGTGCAGAGCGATGCTGTTGCCATTTGCCTTTCAAGATAACCATTCTAGAGTGGTTTTCTCTCACTAGAATGTGTGTCCTTTTATTAGCTCTTCCATAACAGCAGTTACCACTACACAAGGAATTCCACATTTTCACACCATTATTAGTCTTGATTTTCAACCTCTCTGCAGAGTTGTTTTCGATGGAGCACAGGGGAGAGGGAGGGAAATGGCTCAGGCGATTGCCACCTCCGAGCACATACACTGGGATTGCTTCTCTTTGATGCTGCTGCCAATTCCATTCACAGGCGTATGAAAAAAAAAGGTCATGACATTTAGAATAACAGTGCTCTGGAAATTAAATGTTCCTTTACATTTTTAATTTCTGAAAGTAATTTATTATGGAATAATATTTGAATATGATTGAATGAATGTGTAAAGATTAATGCAAACTGCCTTCAAATTGGAAGCTCATAGGCACATATATTTAACCTTGTTGTATAATAGGCATAAAAGAGTTTATGCAGTAGCTCAAGGAGCTGCATTTCCATTCTGCTGGAAGCATGCACACTGTAATTCTGCTTAGTATTTTTCCACTGACATGTCTATACGAGGCATGAGGCTTAGCTCTCTATCATTTTCTACTTAAGATTACGCTATACTTCAATGGATTTCACAAACATGGCATCTAAACCAGAAGTAGGAACAGTCTCTCTCCTGTCTACATGCTCCTCTATATCAATTTTACTGGATTATCAATCAATATACTGATTTTTTATACCAACTCAGCAATATCAATGGTACCAAAGTATTACATGAGGAAAATAAAAGTTTTTAGGTTAAGATTAGAGAAGACACGAGAACACCAAGTAACCAGAACGCTAGTCAGAACCTCCAGACTGAGAGAGCCAGAGGTCTGAAGAAGGGGAGACCACTCTGGTGATGCTGTGACCAGCTGGGCTTCACGGCCCTGGGACGTTCTGCCTTGCACTCGCCCCACGCACGTCACCTTGGACAACGTTGGGGGATTCTTCCTCCAAACCCAGGTGACACCACTTGTTGAGCAAAGAGGGGAATCTTCACGAAAGACACACTATTTAAAGATTGCCTATGGCCAGCAGCTGGAATTTACAGTTCTCACAAAAACTTGGCTAGCATCCAGAGCACAAAGGGTAGACACACAGACTGATGGCACAGAAATATTCGGTTTGAGACTCCCTTGTGCTCCACAGGCAGATGAGGAAATGAAGTTTGAAGAGAGGAGCCTGACTAAGTAGGCTTATGGAAGTCCTAATTGCTGTTACTGGCAAGTTCAGAGATCTGGAGGAAAAATTCAGATAAGTCGGGTTAGAACAACCCTTCTATATTGATTATTTGAGTCTCAACAGGAAAATCTTTTGTGGGCACTTATCTAATGAAGTCCATGGAGGTTTGCCCACTGACACAGCAGTTCAGTTTGCCCCCTGGATTGATGTGGCCAGACTGTGCTGCTGTTTTGCTGGCTGAATGCACAGCGAAGATCTACGAACTGCTTGGCTGCAGATTAACCAAGCAAACGTCTGAAGAGGAAACAGGGCTTTTTTTTGTGTATATGCACATTAACGTTCACTAGTACACCTGCACCAGTATGTTGCCTAGGATGCTATAAAGCAGGCTCAGGAGCAGCTTCTTTGCTCACACTCAATGCAGGAGACACCTAGTATAATATTTTGAACATTTCCATACACACTTGATGGATATTTTCCTTATGTCCTAGGTGACTGTGCTCCTTCACGAGGGCAGGAGCAACAGTGCAGAGCACCCGCTTCGTGCTGTGATGAAGATGGCAGACTTGAGGCTGCCATTTAACAGCCTTTTCTTACTGCAAGTCTCCAGTGCAGCGGCATGAGTCCTGGTAACTCAAGGTTGGCCGCAGGAGAAAGCATTCAGGGAAACTGCTCTGCGGATTGCCCCATCCATTCAACTAATGCTTTGTTGGCTAGAGTTTCGAGCCACGCAAAACAAGAGCCTGGGCTTCCGCATACATATACCCTGTCAAATTGTGCTTATCAAGATAAGGGTTATTAGAATCGTTTTTCTCTTGTGTGAATGAAATTGTAAGCTTAAAATGTCACGGAAGATTTATTAATCTGATACTCCTCCTGATAAGGGCAACAAAGAGGGCATATGGGCAGCAGCTTATGAGAAGAAAAGTATATGTTTGTGTCTGAGTGCAAGAGAGAGAATATATGAATAAGGCAATTTATCAGCGAGTATTTTGTAAGCAAAAGATTCATACCACATAAAGCAATATTATAGTTATATATTGACTTCAGAGCCTTGCCATCTAAAATGCTTCATCTAAGTTTGATAGCTATGCTTAAAAATGCCTATGATTTGCAAAAGATGGAATGAGCCTGCATTTTTAAAATCTAGGCTGCAGAATCACTCTTTGTTCCGGAAAGAAGATGAATCATTACAGCTTATTCACAATACTAAGTTTAACCTGGTGTATCAGAGGAGTTTTGGTAAATAAAACCCACAGCAAACACGTGAGTGTTACACAGTGCAGCTCCAGTTAAGCTGCCCTAATTTTACAGGACAAACCTCCCAGCCTCTGGAGGAGCAAAACCTTTGATGACTTCACCAGAGTTTTGTAGGAGTGTCTGTAACAAGGAAAGGCAGAAAGCAAGGCAGGGATGGAAAAGCACCGAAGAATTTGATCTCCTCAAAACACTGTTAAGGAAACTCCAGCACTGTTTACCTATTTGCATGCAATTTATAGGCAACAATCTTCAGATTAATCCTTCGAAGGTTTAGGCATGCACTTAACCTCAGGAAGACCAATCAATCATTTGCTTAAATTTAAGTACATACTTTAGGGTTTTGTAGGACCAAAGAGAAATTTGCCCTGAGCACAAGCCTGACAAAGCACTGCCCTGGGAAGCTCTGGCGGTGACCTTTGCTGGTCCATGTGTGCTGCCCCTCTGCCTGCTCTCCAGAAACCTTCACGTGAGACCTGGTGACTCTCTGCTAGAGGCTAATGTGCATCACCACCAGCAGCTCCACCAGTGATGTTCAACTATATATAGATATATGCATATATAAAAATACACATATATATTGTTTCTGTCTTTACTGTTGTTGGGATGTAACATCTGAGAGAGCTTCTCAATGTTCCTGGGTCAAGCAGACGACTGACACAGCTCCAGCCTTTCTGCATTCCACGTGTAAGCACGCAGGGCAAACACACACATTTCACCGCCTAACGTGACACAGCAAACGCTGGGTAAATCACCACGTTGGCCTTGCAAGCTATTGGGAGAGACAGGAGGCCAGGAGCTGACAGTGATTTAACTCTATTAGCACTGCTCCTCAGGGGGAGAAGACAACACTATATTTAGAAGGCTAATATTCGCCTTGCCATAGCTGCTCCCACCAGCACATCTGCACTGATTTTAAGAAACTCGTCACAAGCAACATTTCTTCTCACTTCCAAAGGGCTTTGCCCATAACAGGGCTGAAGCTCCTTCACAAAACCCGCCTGTGGCACCTGTCCTGCTTTGGCTGCTATTTTGCTCTTAGTCAATCTATTTTGCAAGAGCCGAGTCCCTCTGGACGCGGTCACACCGAGACAGTTTGTGATTGCTGACTTGGGAGAGAGCAGAGGGAGGGAATCGGCTCACTAGGTTTACAGACCTGGATACAGCATGGCAAAGGAGCTGCAAGATGAAACAGCCATAGGTGATGAGAGGCTAATCTTCAGTTTTAGAGAGCATCATTTATGATGAGCTCGTTGTCGAATAGTAACAATTGCACCATCAGTCAAAAATTTTACAAATTTTACAAAAATTTTACATATAAATACAGATGCACATATATATATACAGCTAATATTTAACTTTTAATGTTAATAATAGTACCAAGAATGATAATACAGCTCTTAAACAATGTGTTTGTGAGTGTGTGCCCATGCAAGTTTAAGCATCTTTTTGGTTGGCATACTGAAATACCCATTTGGCTACTGCTGTACATATATATTCATTGAGAGGGACTATCTTTACAAAGTAATGAAGTCTCAAGTAGATTTTCTCTTTTCTGTCTTCTTTTATAAGGCTTCAATATTTTTATTCAAAATACTTTCAGTCAAAAGAAATAAATCATAGGTCTATCGAGTGGGTGCTAGTTTTGCTGCAGGTGTGATATCTGATGGCACTGCATGGTAGCTGTACCATAGCTGATAATTCAGATTCAACATTTTCCCCCAAAAAAGCGTTACTAAATTACCTCCAAAAGAACTTTTTAAAGGTTTTCTTAGAACACAGCAGGAGTCACTCAATCAAGTAAAATATGTTATTAACAGGTCAACTCACCAGCCTTCTCCGTCTTGTGCTTTGGATTTTCAGGTCCCGGAAGGCAGGGGCAGGGCCCTTCGCATCGGGCTGTGATGGCTTTGCCAGAAGTGCATGCGTGAAACTCCAACTTGCACTGGAATCATAAAAAGGCAAGAATGGATTTTGAATTAGGACAAGGTCTAAAAAAAAAAAAAAAAATTAAATTTTAAAAAATTAAATTTTAAATTTAAATTTTAAATTTAAATTTTAAAAATTTTAAATTGAGAAATTGCGTTTAGCAACAATGGCTTTGGACAGATTGCAAAACCTCGGTCTCTGTTGAAAATACCGTTGTTTATTATCACAGATAACAATAAAAGCTACTTCCTATGCGGTGTTTGGCACTAGAACTTTTATACCTCTCTCATAAACTGCATTATTGTTATCCCCTGCTTACAGACATGGGATTTGCAGCATAGAAAGATGAAACAATTCCTTCCAAGTCACCTGAGCAACTGGCAGAGAAGTTCGGAAGGCAACGGAGCCCTCCCGGACACCAGCACCGCGTGCTCCTCCCTGAGCTGCACCGCCACGCTTCATCCATGAATGCTAAAAAAGATCATGCCCTTTACAGCTTGTTTTATGGTTGACATCACTACGGGTTTATAGACTTGGTGTTTTGAGGAGGTGGAAGCTCTCGGCAGAGGGGCCTTCCAGCTCCTCCTGCCAGCCACCGCATCCGCATCATGGAGGCCAGCGGGACACGGAAAGGCTTGGACAATCCACCAGAATTAACACTGCAGAAGCGCGCTAGGTAAAAAGCCCTGAGTTGCACCATATTGGGTATTCATAGCAACTACTGTTTGCAGCAGTTTCCCCAGGCTGCAGGCAGCACAGGCTGGACTAACACCCTCAGAAAAGGGAGAAAAAGAAAATACCCTAAAGGAGCAAAAACGTGCAGGAGGGTCTCTTTGCTGACAACTAATGAGCTGCACTTACTACCATTTTTCGTCCCTTGTTGAGTACTGATTTTACCAGACCAGGGTTGAAGACTTTTAATACAAGGGTGAGCTTTGCCCACATTCTTCCTTACAGCGACTGCCTTCTGCTAGGCAAACCTGAAAATGCTAAAAACCTTTTAGTAGTGCTGGGTTTTATTATAGATTATGGGTTTCCACTTAACAGGACACAACGCAACATGGCATGTTTTGGACTGCATGGACGACATCTTTAAAGGTGGAAGGACGTGCAGTGTAAGAGCAGGAGATCACCCAGCGCGGACGCGGTGGCAGCAGTGGCTGGCAAAGCAACAGCCGCTAAGCAAAAATCACAGCAGCATCTCCTGTCATTTAGGTGCAGGGGAAGCCAAGAGAACAGGACAGGATGTTGTTGCAAGATAAATGCCTCCCGCTTTGAAAATGCGGCAAATATCTTGGCTTTGCCTCTGCTTATTTTTGTTAAAAGGGTTCATCTTCACCCAGGCTTTAATCTAGCAGCAGGAGACTGCGCTATTATCCTGCGCCTCCATCCTCCTTCGTCAATGTTATCTCCCGGGCCACTTTGAACTTCACTGTACCCTGAGGGCTCCGTGCTCTGTGTGCGCCTCTGCCTTTCCCATTTGGAAAACACATGGACACACGGAAGCACGGGCTGATGCTTAGCTTGTGCTGTGCTCGCTTCTTACGAGGCTGGAGGGAATATAAGTACTTCTTTTTCATCCGTCCACTACAGAACACACCAGAAACCACATCAGAAGGAAAGCAGACGCCTCCAAGAGCCCTCTCCAGCAAAAGGAAACTCTCCTTTCACCGCCTATTCTGATAGTCAGGATGCTGCCGAGAGCTCGCCCATAAATCTTCTTCCTGCAGCTGGAGTTGACAATTTAATTCCTCATACAATATCAATTAGCTGCATACTTTATTATGCATAATAAGCATAAATTATGTATCTAAGCATTAGCAATTATACTTCCAAACCACCTTTAAGATGGCAAGGCCCATTTCTAGACCATTATTGCATGCCACGAAGAATGAAAGAGCTTTGTACAGGAGAGAAGCAAGGCAAGGTTTTCCTCAACTTTCTTAATGATTGATAAAAACAACTACTAAAAAGTTAAAATAAACCAAAAAAACCCCCACAAATACACAAACAAAAAAACCCAACTGATTAAAAAGGGCAATTTCTATGATCTGAATGTGCAGGGTAAGAATGAGAGCTGCTTCTTTGCCATCTCCCTGGTGTTTGAAGCGTCTTTGTTTATTATGAACCCCAAGGCCCACATAAACATCTCCAAGCCATTTCACTGCAAATGGAAAAATCAGCTCTGTTATTTGCTGCTAAATGTATATGGAGATCAATAAAATATATGAGGGGAGAAACAGTTGAACACATTCATGGAAAATTCATAAATTAATTTATTCAACTAAGATGTGGGAAATTATTGCAGAGTGTGTTTTGGCTAAAGTGGTCCCTAGAGAATCCACTGCTTGGTTAATGATACTCTCTCTATTGTCAGCGCATTGACAGCAATGTGTTTTGCATAAGCATTCGCATTTGAGAGGGAAAGAAAATAGCTGCATAAAAATTTATTCCCTGCTGTTTTATTCCTATCACCCTCCAGCCTGTGGTCCCTGCTAGAGGAGAATCTAGGTATTTTGTAATGATGGAATAAAGCAGCATCTCTCTGCTCAGTACAGCCTCCAGCCCCTGGCAGAGCCCTACAAAGGGCTCTGCACCCCATCACAAAGACCTCAAGTCCTCGCCTAACGCGATACAGCCGTGCTGCTAAAGGAGACAGTAACTTCCACACTCCTACTTGCTTCTGCTTTTAACTGAAGCGGGAATTAGCAAGGAGGGAATAGGGTTAAGCACAATTTTTTGGTGGAAGTGTGAAGGAATGAGCAGGCAATACATATGATGGAAGATAAGCCACCATGAGATCTTTTTTCAAAAGACCAGCTCAAGGTTAGAACAGAAGGTAAGCTTTACAGTATACTGTAAAAAGTAAATTAAAACACTGAAATATTACCTCTTAATAAGGTAAGCGGCCTTAAAGCCCTAGTGTTCACGGGTACTTTTGCCTGAAGCTGCACTGGGTCTTCCTCAGCACCCTTCCCAAGACTCTTTTGGGGTAGTTTGTTTCATGGTGTAGCTTTTCTTGCTCACAATACGTTGCTTCTAAACTTCAGATACAAATAACAAAAGCTCATTATTTTCCACCTTACCTTCCTACCTGCCACAGGCAGAAGCTAAAACTTTCCAAAATTATGGCATACATATTTCCAATCCAGAGCTTCTTTATATCAGTATTTTTTTCTTACCTATCTGTCTTAGCACATAATTAGACTCCATTGGAGTCCAGGCCTCCGTTTGAGGGATTGTTTGTTTACATGGTTTAAAGCACTGTTTGCCATTACTTCCTTAGCTGGGACTCCTACCAGTATTTTCTTTATAAGCCTCTGATTCCAGTTTTCATCAGATGGAAAAAAAATACTATGTCTGGTGCACCGTGACTCAGCCCAAAAGCTTTTTTTTTTTTTTTTTTTTATTATATATATATATATTTATTACTTGGCACAATAAAAATGGGCTCAATATCTTTTCTTTAACTCAGGAGAAGGGAAACTTCATATGATGCCCCCCATTGCAGTAGTCTCCCGGTTTCAAGAAGAGAGAGCCAGGTACCCAGATGCTGATATTAAATAGGCTGAAAAGATTTATGCGTGGGCATGAAGTAACACCCCAAGCACAGCAACTTTCTGAGCACCACAGCTCTTCACCCATGGGGTAAAGGTAACCACAGAGCAGTGGGAAAGTGTGGGACACTAGTAGTCTTAAATGCCGCTCCTTAAGGCCGTGGGTCATGTCATTAATGCATGCCAACCACTTGGGTCCCTAAGGTTATGCTCAGCTGGAGAGCATGGGTTGATAAAACATAGCAACCCATTGAGGTTTGCTTATTCAGCTGCCTTTTTTTTTAAATTATTATTATTTTTTATTACCCATATATTCATATGTAACCAGCAAGAGTTGCACATATTTCTCTGTGTGTGCGAGCAAGCAACTACCAACTCCTAAGCACCTGGAAAGAGAAAATTTTCATCTTCCAGAAGAAATCTGAGCTTTTTTTTTTTCCCCCCCCACCCCTAAGCAACTCAAGCACCTAGTTCTGGGAACCTCGGCCAAGCAGCTCATTGTCCTAACAGAAATTCGTGTGCTGCTTTGAGCATCTGGGGCCAAGCAGGGCTGCAACTTGACACAGGAGAAGAGGCTGGTTCCTTACACGTGAACATGAGTGCCAAAGCACTGTGCTGATGCACAGATGTGCATCCCAGGATGTCTCAGGCCTGGGCAGGATGACAGATGGGCACCAGGGCTGCTCCCGGCACACGGGGGCTTCCTGCCTAGGCTGGCACCAGCTCAGTGATCCCTACAGCATAATCCATTGCACGGCCTGATCATGAGCTACGCTGGGTAATCCCTGCATGAACCGTCTTTGGAAATGCTAATTCTCCAGGCAGAAATGTCTGGAAGATCAGAAGCCAAATGCAACTATGGCCCACAATGCTGGCTTGTTTTAAAACACACACATCTTACAGTTCGTATTTTATATTCATCTACAGAAAAAAGTCAAGCGCATTTCCTGATGGGAAATGTCTACTTTTCCTCCTGCAGGATTTGCAGGATAGCAAGTTACACATTGCAGATTTTACTTTCCAATACACTAACCCACCATGTCCTCAGACGCAGACATTAAACTCACTCTCCCATTGCATGTTTTTTTTAATTTCTATATTTTTTATGCTGCTTTTTCATATGCATTTTTTCTTTATTGTAACTCTTCATAATCACAAGTCAGGAGTTCATAGCTAATATTGTTATTCAAAGTGAAAAGAAGCTACTTAAAATGGTTTAATGGAACAAAGCCATTTTAGTCCAAATGTAAAGAAAAACACAGGAAAACAATTGGAGATTTGGAACGATCGATGCTGCTTGAAATGTACCGCCATGTAATTGAGATGCATTCGCATTCTGTAGCCATTTACCGATCACAAGAGAACGATGATTTGTCATTTTTACTCGCTTCAAATTACTGAAGGCAATTTAATTTCTCTCATGCAGTCAACGCATCAGATAACGTGAACATAATCAAGAGGTAACGATCTGTGGCTCTGTGCACATACAGATACTCCAGTAACCAACTAAACAACACCCTACATATGGCAGAGGGAAGGCAATGCAAGACATTCAGACACCCAAGCATGGGGGCTCTGCCCAAGCAATGACACTTTAAACAGAACAATAGTAGCTCCATCAGTCCGGATGATTAGATGAGACAGTGCTTCATCTAAACAGCCTCAAATCCATCTGCCCACTCCTGGAAAAAAAAAAGCAGCATTTGGTGACTGATAAGAAGGGCGGGGATACTCTCTCCAGGCTTTTGTGCCACTTGTATGAATGTAATATTTTAGTATCCCTAAAATTTCACAGCCAACTCTCCTCATCAATCAATAATTTCAATGTCACGTGTCATCTGCAAAGTTCCCCTATGAGAACTGTAGCACAAGAGCTTAAAGCAAAGAATTAAGCATTGGCATTAGGTGAGGATCCTACACTTCTGTATTGTATTTGCAACTGTTTTAAGGTGTCTGATGCATCTGGCAGTGTGTCATTAAGGATGAGATTTTGATGAATATAGCTTGAGAATATTCCAGATGCACATTTTAACATCTCTGCAACAGATGTTTTTACAAATCAAAGTTGAAGAAATTTGCTACTATGCCTGCAGTGCTTCTTGTAGCTCTGATGAATGAATTGACCTGGAGTTTTCTCCACTATCTGTTCATTCTCCAGCAACCTTGTCACAAATTACAAGGTAGCAGTTAAAGAAGCAGGTAATATTCATAGTTTCATGCTTCCCAGGGCTTGCATCCTAAAATCCTTGGGTAGACTGAGAAGTAGCTGTAAACGTCTCAGAACCTACATGGACAAAAATCAGCAGAGCTTATAAGAGAGACCAAGGGAAGAGTTGTGGGTCAGGCTCCATGCTGCTCTTTCTGCTTCCGAGCTTGTGCATCCTTCAGTAGTAAGCATGATTACAAAAACCCTCCTGTCCTTAACTTGGTGTATTTTTGCTTGTAGAATGACAAACAATGTTGAGGATATAGATGCATGGGAAAGAGTAGCTGGCTTGTTTCACATCCTAAGCAGGGGTACTCTGAGCAGCTCAAGTGCATATATATCTTTATTGCAAGCCTCAGTAAATTCTTTGTAATATCACGCCATGCTCATCATGGGACTTTATGTCCAGAAGTGCCTGTGCAAAAGTGGAAATGTGAGCTGTTACAGCGTGCGTGGCTGGTTTCCAAATGGCATGTCATCCACGCTCACCCAGACTTTCTATCTCTCCCTATGAGGGCTGAAGGTCAGTCTGTTTCCTGGTACTAAATTCCACCAGGCCAATCCTCCTCTCCACAATACCTGAGTTTTCCTCTTGCTTTCCAGTAAAACCTGTCAGGTTAATTAGTTCACAAGAGGTTTGCTCTGGCTTCAGTGACTGTCACGTGTCCCTAACAGGCTTCATTCCTGGCTATTAATGCAGGAAGAGCATGGGATCAAGCAAACTTTCAGATCTCACAGAAAGTTTTCAGGACAGGACACATTTGCTTGTTGTTTATATATGGAGGAAATCTGAGGTTTAATAGTAATATAAAATAAACAGCATTCTGCAGTGTCATTTCTCTAGCTGCTTTCAGAGCAGCAAAATTTATGTGCTAAAAAATGCCGATCTATTTTTTAATTGACTCCTCAGAATTTATTTTGTAAATAAAAAACAAAAGCTAAACCAAAAGCCCCAGTAGTAAAAAGCACAGAAACAAAACCTTTGGCAAAGAAGCTCAGGGAATGCATTTTCAAGCATAGCAACCAATGAAGAGTAAGCTAGCTTGAGCTTTGAAGTTAAGGCTTGCAGCAATTCTTCTGATTTCTAAAGACGACAATAGAAACAACAACAACAACAAAAAAATTAAGAAAAAAAACGCACCACACTCAGCAAACCCCAGGCCTAGTTGCTCCCTGCTTAGTGAATGGACTTGTTGTGAAAGACGCCCATACAAAGAAAGCAGAATTTGTTTGCTCAAAAATCAAGTAATCACAGCTAATCCTTTTGCAGCATTATCCTGTTTCGGCCTTTACTAAATCTGCTTCAAATTAAAGACGTGTCCAAGCCAAGAAACACCTCTTTTGATGTTTTAAATGGCTCATATAAGCTCTTTGCTTGTAAAAGCTCAAAATGGGAACATTGGAACTAGAAAAATGGTATTTCTTTCTGTGCTGGGAGGCTAGCAATGCTCAGGAAGTTCTGAGCATTTATGATCACAACTTTCAAGGATCTGAAGCATTACTGCATCCTCCTCCCATGCACAAGGGAAAAGGTCCTGAAAACGACTGTCTTAAAAGCTATGGAAAATTCTCCTATCCAACAGCACCTATATTATGTCATCTGGAAACTGGAACAAGGAATTTCACATTTTAAGAAAATTGTTATGGATATCAAGCCAGATAATTAACCCGGTGTAAACTACATTTTTGTTCGAACTTATGCAATTAGCTATGAGTTAGTGCCACTAACTGAAATAGTCCTGCTTCCTCTTCCTGTCCAGCATAGGCCTTTCAATGCTCGTAATTCAGCACTGATTTTGCAATATAAATAACAGCAATTTTCCCTATTATGACTTTGCTTACTTTTCTTGCAGAAAGGAGGTGTTTAAAACAAACAAACAAACAACCCGGTTATGGCCTCACTTGTAAAACACAACCTGCAAACTGGAAAACATCAAAAAAAACCCAAACAAAAAAAACCAGCAAAAGTAATTGGGTCATCCCCAGTGCAAAGGAAACTGGTGCTGTCAAGGACAACATTTTCAGGAAACTACAGACAGAACAGCATATCTAACTGATGTTTTTTTTAAGCTCTATCACATTCCAATTTGCTTGATTTGGCAGTCACAACTGTGATTCTAATCAAGTTAGAAAAGGGACCCAATGATTACCATCAAGATTGCCACGTTGTCCAAAATGAACACATGCTGTCCTCTGAACTCTTCCTCCAAATCCTTCTGAATTCTTGCCATCTCTTTTTTAAAGTCTGTTGTAAAAGTGCCCACTGCACAGGGCAAGTGATTAACCAACCACAGAATCCTTAAAAGCAAAAGACTATTCAAAATTAGTTGCTCAGTGCTTTGATCATCCCATTCATTGGAAATTGCAGCCCTGGAGGGAAGTTTAGGAACTTATTTCCTTGAAATTTTTCTGAAATTATATTAATATGCAGTGGTCAACGTTAAGGGCAAGGAAGCCGCATGCCTTTCTCTAGCATGGGTTCTCCCTCCATCCTTGGGCCTCTTCTCAGTCCTCCTGAGGAATTTTGACTACTCAGCCATGATAACCACGGGAGCAAGACACGAAGCCATAAGTGGTGGCACCCCCTCTTGATGGTGCATGACCATGACCCTTTCATCTCTACTTTTTCCTCTGCTTTCCTCAGCTTTGATCCTACAGTGTCTGAACCAGGCAGATTCATGAATCTTCTTCCCTTCAAAGCAAGCAGGGTAGAAGACCCATGTCTTGAACATATTTTTGGTGAAATAATTTAGCACAATGAGGACCTGCTTTCTGGGTCTTACTGCTATTCAAGTGACAGATGGCAGAGAATAATACTGAAGGGTGTCATTGTTTAGAACAGGTCCTGTTTTTAATTATGTTCACCATGGAACAAATAAACATCTACATCTAAGATAAGCCAAAATATGACTTATTCTGGCTCCATGTGGTTTTCACCTGGAGCAGTACATAATATTTCCCTCCTTGCGTTCTCCTGAATTCTCATTAACCTTTCCGTCAGGGTTGCATTAAACGTGCCTTGTTAACTCACCATGTTCTTTGAGCATCCTGACATGGAAGTGACAAATGCTTATCTAAAAGTCCCCTCTGGTTTAATGAGGTACATAACAAGAAATACAGAATTCTAGTTTACCATACTGGTTTGATTTGAGCTTCACGACTTCAATGAGTTCACTAGCTAGACTATCTGAATTGCTTGAGCATATGTCCTTAGGGGAGCAGAAGAAAAGGTCGGGGTTGCTGGAGGAATCTAATGGTTTAAAGAACATGCCCCACATTAGAGTGTTTTTACTATTCTAATATGCTGTTCCACAGAATGTGCGTCTCCTAAATAAAAACCTTTTACAATTAACTTATGCTGCTCACTCTCACAGTTACCATAGTTCGAGGCACTAAATTTCTCATGAGGGCTTACAAATTCAAGGCCATTTCTGATGAGAAGTTCTTGCAATCTTGGTGCAACACAAGGTAATGCAATGTGTGTTAAAGCATTTGCTAATCCTCAAAAAAAAAAAATCAATTTGATTGGTATTGCTGTATAAAACTATCCCATTAAATCTATTTTGAAAATATTCAGTAAGACAATCGCACAATGAAATTTCCATTTACATGGCTCCTTTTATCTACAAAGCAATCAGTTTTTGTACTAATATAAACCACTACTGAAGTGCAGCCAACTCCACAGCTGGAAATATCAAACACACTGCATCAGTACACGACATTTTGGGTTATGCTAAGGGGGAATGCTGATATTTAAAATGCCAAGAAGTGACAAGACCCAATTATCCAGATCAGAATACTGAAATATATTCCAATACTGCATTTTTTTTTTTTTTTTTTTTAAATCTACCGGCTCCTAAAAATTCAATCCAATACATCATGACTTTGAACATGCTGATAATCATTTTGCTTTTTGCACACATCTTTCTTGGCCAAGCAAAGCAATTCATCGATCCCATGCCAGATGCCTGCAGACTACCTGTCAGAATCCACTGCTCATTTAAAACCATAAATCAACCATTATGGTCACCCTCCTAGATAAAACCACTGACTCAGATGACAACACTTGGTACCTAGTAGGTCTTATGCATGTAGCTAGACATTCAACTATGTGCTGAAAGAACAACACTAAATCTAATCTAGAAGAGTAAAAGAGTTGACTCTTAACAGAAAGAATGATGACTGGAGATAAAGTGATTTCAGGTTGTCCTACAAGCAACAAATTTCGCAAAAAAAATAAAAAAATGCTATAGTTTCTTTTTCATTTTCTTTTTTTTTTTTTTTAAAAAAAAAAAAACGAGGAAAACAATTTTTCCACTTATTTCTGCCTATGTTTGCACATAATGAAGTACATTTACTGTCAAAACTCCTCACTTTTCCTCTAGCTAAGAGGAGCACTTAAAATCCAAACAGTTAAATAATAAATAAATAAAAAACTAACACATATGAGAACATGCAGAACCAGCTATATAGTCTGGACACTGACACAGCAGTTGAATTACTAATTATTGGGATTACTATATTCCCAGTCTCTAGAGGGCCACTAGGCATATGAGGTTTCCAGCATGTATATCCCCTTGCTTTCTACGATAAATCTGTCAAAAATTAGTGAAAGTTATTAGTAAAACTTAGATATTATCTCCCAGAGAACTCCAAGTTTCTAAAGGTTAAAAGTGTTTTCCTGCAATGAGATATACAATGACCTCATAAATATTAACAGACCCTTTCAGCTGGAAAATGCCAGCTATGCTAGCTTAAGTGCAATATTACAGAACCGTACAAAATGGCATACAAAAACATTCTAATAAGAGTTTACCTCCATAGAAGCCCCCCAAAAAGTAATCTGCAATTCTTAACAGCATAGTTCAGAAGTCCACGAAAAATGCTTGGGGAAGACATGTACACATTGAAGGCTGATTGAGCCCCTTGGGCTGACGGCTGTGGACACCAAATTTCCTTTCCCCAAGTGGAGGTCTAAGGTGTGGTTGTACATCCTCCAAATAATTCAGATAATGCCCTCCATATGCTGAAGGACAACGATGCTGTCCCAAGAGCAGCACAGGAGCTCAGCTGCAGTCCTGAGCATGAGGCCACCAGGAAAAGGCATCCCCGAGCCGCAGCTTGGCCGATGGGTGGAAACGGAGGAAACGTGACTGATTTGCACGACTCCCTGGAAAGAGGAGCATTAATTTAAGGAAGATTAGATTGTCACAATTGCCCTGACAAGAACACCTGTCTAGCAAGGTCTTGAGCCTGTATTTTGGGACACCACTGTGCCCTAGCCAAGACCTTAAAAATATTCCCCATGCAGGCTGTCACCAGTGCTATATTTCCTTGTCACTCTCCAAGTGTGACTGATTTGCCAAGATCAAGACTAAATTCATGAACAGCAGCAAGGGCACCTAATATGAATTATACAACTGCCTTTCCATCCTGGCCTGCTGGATACACGCAGGAAAATGCTTTCCCGCGTACATCGCTGCTTTTTATATCCGCACCATATTCACTGTGGGACCACGCGTGACTGCTCAGCTCGTCCCACCATCTCCTCCCCGCTCCCCAAAGATGATGCTCAGTAGTGGAGAGGCATTTGACTATTAAAAATATCACCCTGTGTTATAAAACGTGACGATATCATGACAGATCCTTTTGCCTTCTCAGATAAAATGGAAAGCGGGGCCAGAAGCAGTGATTTTCAGAGGGGAATTTAGTGCAGAGGAAAGGGAATTTTTGCAGCTCTGGAGAGGCAGTGCCAATGCAGAGAGCACTCCATCAATGAGGAGGAGGGAAGGAAAGCACAAGAACAAGGTGATCAAATGGCTAGAGGAAAAAAGAGATAGGAAATGACCTTCTCCTCCTGTGCAAAAGCATGGGTACAGAGAGGAAGCTAAGGGTAATAGAGAACAAGCGTTAAGGAGTGTGCCCAGCAAGAGCCTGTGAAGCTCAAGGACTGACGTTTTAAAAGCCTGAGTGGTACCCCAGGTCTGGCCACAAGCACTGAAATGACTCTCAATATGGAACAAGCACCAGGCACAGGGACCACCAGCTTCTGGGAGGCTGCACAAAAGTCAAGTCCCCTCCTCCCAAACCCAGGACACAGCACAAAGTCCAAGGCTCAAAACGAGGGACTTGGAGATGAGGGATGAGCAGAGAAACCCTGACAGAGCCCTCAGCTCCCACTGGAGTGAAAGATGATGTCTTGAGCATGCCAGCAAAGCATTATATCCTGAAAGCGCGGTGCATACTTAGTCATGAGAGGTTTTGCCCAAGGGAAGAAGATACTGGAGTTTCAGTGTCAGCTCACATCTCAGATTCTCTTCTAAAGGTATCTTTAAATTGGTCACTCAATTTACTGGCAAGCTGCAAGATTTGATACTGCAGGGAAGCAACCCACGTTCTTCTCCAAATAAGGACTAAATAATGATAAAAATTTAGGCACTGATGGACAGGACTTGATTCAACATACCAATGTAGAGACAATCAGTCATAACAAAGAAAGCTTTTTGTCTAAACCATTTTTGAAGAAGTTAAAGCTTTGCTGCAGACAATTATTTGGTTCATTTGAAGATTTGCAAATATCCCATTCTATGACATCTCATTCTTCCACTGATGGCACATAAAGGTTTATGATAGTGCATTAAAAGAAAAGCATATTAATTAAAAAGAGTTCCTATTGTCATTATTTCACTTTTCAGCAAAAACCTAAAGATTGTTTTTTAAAATCCAGGATAAATATTAGGAGAAAAAAAAAAAAAAAAAAACAATAACTTTCCACTTTTAGAAAAGAACTGCTATAATCTATATTAGTATCAGACTAGAAAGAACAGGAAGATTTAAGTTTGAAATACCAGAAAAATATCTCTATCATCCAAATATTCTATTGTATCAACCTGTAAGGTTGCCACAAGGAGATAAGTGAATAATAATTCTCTGTTGATTTATCCAACAAACGTAATCACTTGTCTTTAGTCACAGATTAGCCAGGGTGTTGCTTAAAATGACCTCCCATTACTTCCCTGATGCAATTTAGGTCTGAAGATGATTTTAATAAAAATATATGGAAACAACAAACAGAAGACAAGTAATTTAGATAACAATAATGCCAAATTTATCATCACAGTAAAAATATGATTCACTTCCACCTACAAAAGTGTTTCATCCATTCATGCCTGAATTATAAATATTCTATCTCCTAAAAGCACGTATTATTCATACTTTTCCATTATTGCAAAAATCTGGGAAAGCAGAGTTTAAAAACAAAATAAAAACAAACAAACAAAGAAAACAAGCAACAAGCTATCAGATATTAGGCTATAATTCAACATCAAAGAGCAAGTCTTTGGCAAATACCCTTGGGACCAAGGCCTTACTCTCATATTGGTGTATTGAATATGTTTGGATGCTCAGTTTTCGGTGTGCAACCAGCAGCATTTGTACCCTCCAAGTCCTGATCATCTTTCCCTGGAGCTGCACCGGCAGCTGCTAGTAGAATAGTGTTGAGGCAAATTGCTGTTTTGATTATAGTTTTGATGCTATGAGCTTTTACACAGACAGAAACTCTTGGGTCGGGTCAAATCCTGACACCAGTTACTGGTTTAAGTTGGTGCACCTAATGAGACTGGTGGCTTGTAGCAGATAAAACCAGCTTTCCTTTGGATATACACTGCTTGCAGATGTTAGTATTGATGTATCCCTTGACCACTACACATTAACAGTTCTTCTTATGGGAGTCCAAATCTTTTTCCTATTCTTTAATTAGTCCCTATTGAACTTTTGGCTGACCTCATTCTTCGCCTCCTCATGTCTTCCTCTGGCAAGCTGCTTTAGGGCAACCAAATGCATTCCAGAGAGGTTGCAGGTGATTGAACTCACACGGTTTGGAAAGAAAGGACCAGACATATCAGATAAGCGTTCAAAACTAAGTACAACAAGATTTAGAATGTGCTTTTAAATTTAAGGAAAAGTGTAATCTTTAAATTACTGCTCTGAAATTTACGGGCTTAAAATGAAAGACCTTATGGCAACCCATCAAAGAGTTATATAACTCAAAAAGGGTTTTCTTTGCTCAGTGTTGTCTGTGCAAGATATATTTAAGTAATAAAACACACTTCCAATATTAACTCTGCTATACAGACTCTATGATGATAGATTTCAGGTTTGAAAATATAAAGAGGTCTCTGTACACGCTAGCATTTCTCTTCCATTTTCATTATAAAGGCTTTTGCTGTTTGTTTTCTACTTCTTTTTTTTGTTCATTTGAACTAAGATTGGTTTTAAAACCAAATGCCGCACAACTCGGGCATGATGTGCACCCTACTGCCACCAGGTTCAGTGTCCCGCACAAGCGGGCTCTGTTCCAGCCTCGGGCAACGCATCAGCTGAAACAGCTTTTCATTTCAGTCTCCCTGCAACTTAAATTGGCTACATATGATCTGTAAATGTCTTCAAGCTTCACACTATCTTACAGCATTTAACCCCCTGGGAAGCAGGTGACTCTTTGACATAACTCTCTCCAGAGAATGTTAAACACAGAGACTTTAGAAGTGGTATTTCCAGCAAGTAGTTTTCATTTGTGTGAAAGGCAAGACATTTCTAAAATAACTTGAAGATTTGAAGTTAAGAGGGAAAAGTCCATTAACAGGTTGAAGCCTTGATCTACAGGAGGCTTTTAGCACTTTATCTAATCTAATTTCTATTTATTAAGACAGGTTTTTTCAAATGGTACATCCACAATCCCTGGTAAGAACCCCTGTGAATGAAATTAATTATTTTGTGCTTTCTGCAGAGTGTACTTTTATATTTTTGGGTATTTTGCTTAAAATATATATTGAAATATATAAATAGTCCTGGCATTGCTTTTGCCTTGTAATGATGTCATTTCTACACACAATTAATCTCATCAATTAACTGTGTTTGCTACCCTTAGAGAACATCACTTGTGAGGTAGCTAGAAGAAGTAATGGCAATAACTTATGCCATTTTATTTGTAATCTTCCATTTACAAATATGCTGCCCATAAGAAAAAGACACATAGTTGGCTGTTACGTGTTACACGACTGAAACATTAATGCTGTAGGCCAATGCCCAACAACCATGTGGTTGACAGCCAGATAGTCATGCAAGAGGAGGATAAAATACTCATGCCAACTGAGCTCCACTGGCATTTCCCATCCACAGCCCGGCACACGGGGCAGTTTGTCCCAAACAGTCACATCCTGCCCAAGGATGTGAGTTGTGTTTGCAGTGGTCCCGTGGGGCGAAGGCTACGAGCCTGGGAACAATCCAGTCTAGGGCTGCATCCCACAAGGGTTTCTTATCTTTTCCAGCAATGCAGAAAGCAGAAGAGACGGCTTGAATAACAGTGCCATCTCTCCACTTGAAAGCCTCTGCTTTTTTATTAATAATTCCTTGCTTTTTGGAGCTTCCCATCAATTAAAAGCAAATGCGCATAATGCAATGTCTAGGCCACTGACTGAAGACACCCATCCTCATTTAACTGGTAAAGTTTTTATAAGCTCTTTACACTGTTTCTGCTACTCGAGGAAACTTTTCCTTTGAACACATTTCAGTGCTTTCTCCTCCTCAAATCACTCATCTTTTAAAAGTCTTTTTGACCCGAAAACGCAGGTTACTAAAAGTCTTTTGGGATGTCTGCTCCACCAATCTGCAGAAATTCATACTGAGATTTCACAGCTGAAATTTAAACTAAAAAAATTCCCTCTCTCCTTTATTTCCCCACCTTTTCGTCAGCATCTCTTAAAAGAAAAATGACTACAGCCAGCAAGACCTAAACTCCTCCTCTTCACCTTCTTTTCTCAATTTGCACAGGTGACAACAATAGGAGACAAAAACTTGCATTAAGAAGAAAATATGCTGCAATATCTTATATTTGAAACAATATATATTATTGATTTTCTTCTAGGCAAAGAGATAGGAAGTGTGCATGTGGCAAAGACTGAGGATTACAGTACAGCAAACCTCACTGTGATTCTTTCTCCCTGCATATTTATTTGTACATACAAAGCATTAAAATGGATAAAAGACAAACCAATATCATTGCCAAACTATCTGAATTATGTGGAAACAAGAGATTAAT
This sequence comes from Nothocercus julius, assembly GCA_013398735.1. Taxonomy (NCBI): domain Eukaryota; kingdom Metazoa; phylum Chordata; class Aves; order Tinamiformes; family Tinamidae; genus Nothocercus; species Nothocercus julius. The sequence goes on from VZSV01000015.1 coordinate 10,354,819, forward strand.
CTTTGCATTTCCACTGGCTGGATGAAGACCTTAGAGTACTGGAATGTATAGGGAGGGAGAAATGGAGAAGAGGATAGGATTAGTCCTTGAAGGGATGACATGAAGTCATCTAGCATTAGCCTGAGTCTTACACTGCCACCACAGGTGATTAATTGGGATGATTTCATATTTTGGAGGATTCTGTCTCATCGCCCTTCCCTGGGGATATCATCCCAATTCAGAAGGCCCTTAGATCCCCATAAAAGCACCTGAAATGGGATTTAAGCACTCAGATCTTGCCACAGCTCCCCAGCAGTGCAGAGAGGACAAGGACACCCCTTCACTTACAGCCGCGCTGGACCCGAGGACACTGCAAGCCTCTGTTGAGCAAGAGGCCAAATCAGAGCCTGAGCTTCATCTCCGGTCATCACAAGGATTCTGGGCAATTCTAACGAGGCTATGGACATCTTGAGGCCCCAGGTTGAGGCTGCTGCAAATTTTGCTATAGAGTCCACGAATACTCATCAAAAATTCACATTTTGAAGAAAGTATTTTGAGCTCAGACTGGCATTTTTCTATAAAACCCCGTTACTGGAAAATGTTCATATTCCACCTGCAACAACTGTTTCAATTTCTCCTCATGAATTATGTAGATAATGTAAATGTGATTTTTAACACCAACTAACTACATTTAATTTGATGCAACTACTTCGTGCATTACTATTTCAAACCAAATTTATTTGAGCATCTATATGCACAGATTTTTCCGAGATGAGAAACGCATTCACTTGTGCACTTTGCGCCACATTTTGACAACTCCTTGAATAATGTCAACCTCGAGATGTGTTTTCTAGTCCAATTATACTAGAGGGGCACATTTCAGCATGATGTATTATATATGGAAAATACACACATAAATCCCATTATTGGTAATGGAAACTACGTGTGTTGCGCCTCCCACACACTGTTTAAAAACTCTGTCCCACAGAATCACTTTGAATAACTCATATATTCTACATAGCACAAACCTGTTATCTAAAACTATTCCTTTGCCTAGCTCCATTATAAAGGGACAAGTGGCAGTGTGTAAAGAAGAAACCTTATGGCTTCAGCCCCTCTGAGTTTCAGGTCTTTTCTCTTGCATATTAAAAAAGTAAAGCAGCCTGTATCATTCAAATAATCTGATTTTCCAAACCACCTTCATTAACATTGTTGGCTGAAGTCAATTACAAGTGCCTTAAGGCTCCTAGCCTCATAAGCATAGTGTGACAGGTCAAATTTTATTGTTTGCTCCATCCATCATTACTGACACACTAATTCAAAGTACACAAGGCACAGTCTACTCACTGCTTCTCCTCTCTCCCTGGGCACCTGCTGCAATTTTAATGCTGAGGGTTATTAAGAGGTACATCGTCTTCTGTCATTCAGGGTTTGCTTCCTCCACGCATTTAAATAAAAATCCCCAGATTAGACTTCTCCTGTAACAGCAACAGTTTTCTCCCTTGGGGTGAATATGCCCAAGCAAGTCATTGCTGATGATGTGTTTGAGTAACAGAGACTCTTTCTGATAATCTACCCCAAAGTTCAGTCACTGAACAACCAACAATGAGAAAAAGCTTTCGGAAAAACCTAGAGAACTAACCAGGTGGTCATTTATGTTGCAAAATATCGGCGATCTGCCAACATCTCCTGGCCTAAACAACTTCCATTTTTCAAGACACTAATGAACGCTTAATGTTAGGCACAAAATAAAGGATTTTGCTGAACCGCCTGTGGTGCAACTGTCAGACTGAGGCTTTAATCCACCCTGCAGAAGAACATTTAAGCAAGGAACTGCACAGGCTTTTTTAATTCAGTCAGACTCTAGCACGTAACACTTCGGCACAAAACTACCTCCTAAAATAAGTTGTTTTTCTGAATTTTTGGAAATACAGAGTATCCAATAGTGAGAATGACAGATATTCAGACATCTAGTTTTTGGCAGTAGTTACCACGGTGGCTAAAGATGAAATTTCCTCCAGAGTTGCAGGTAGTGGGAATTAGTGAGGAGAAACTCAACTACATCGTAAACACTGAGATGTTTTTAAAAAAGCACCTGTGCGCAAATTAGAAAAGCATGGGGAGTAAAAATTTCCTGCAATTACTTGGCCTTTTTCAACATCATTTTTGCTATATAAAGATGTAAAAGAATTAGTTTTAAATAAATATTTAATTTTTGATTGAAAGAGAGAAGAAAGTCTTGGATAAAAACTATTTTAACATACGATGAATTCCTGTAATAAATCCCCAACTCTTTAAAAAAAGAAAAACACTTGCACAGCTTTTATTTCCTGTTACCTGATAACAAGTGAAAAGTTAACATGGGAAGCTGCATTATTATACAGCAGGTCTAATTATTAAAAGGTCAAGGAATAAAAGGGAGAATTTGTAGGTAAGCATAAAATTAACACATCCAATTTAGAGAAGATCTATCTAAATGAATTCTATCCATTGAATTCTAATCAATTTAAATGAATGCAATAAAAAAAGTCCATAAATAGAGAGTACTTGTTTGCTTGCAGCATTTATCTAGAGATCATTATCCTGTGGGAGCACACATGAAACGCAAGACAATAACAGCAGCAACCTGTATTTTTTACTCTGCACCTAAACAAGCTCTTTCAATAGGTTTGCAAAGCTGTATAAGTTCTATTAGAGCCATTTGGGGAAACTTGATTCCATAGAATTTAAGTGATTTGGACAGAGAGGGAAAGGGACCTTAGGCTACCTTAACCTTCCTCTCTTCAGTCAGTCAGGGATGATGCTTCTTTATCAGAAACCTGAAGGTTATTCTGTTCTGCAAGCCCCACCATGATATTTATACATTGCTTCTGCACTTATGTATTGGGTGTTTTTTAGGAATTTTAAAACACCATTTTCCATAAACTCCAGTTGCTAAAATATCATTCAGAACAATTTACCATCTGCAGCAACAAGACTAGCATTGAGAATTTTTGTCACCATGTCCTTCAGATTCTGCAGTCTTAACTTGATAATTAAAACACTCAGCTCTGATGAGCCTTAGCTATAGTAAAATAACAGGTTCAGGAATAAAAATAAAAATAAAAAACAGATTCAGAATCCGACAAAACATGTTAATCACAAAGGACCCAGGCTGTGCAAAACCAAATTGCTTTGGACTGAGCAGTGTTAGATTATGGAAAAACAAGCTAAAAATACACTTTCCCTGCTAGACAAGGTTACAGAAAGGAGATAAACATTGCCATAGCCCAATTAGATTGACTAGCTTTAGCAAACAGTTAATAACACTTGGAGGTAAAACTTTGGGCATGTGTTTAGCTCTTTGTCAAAGCCATTGTCTTGTTGGTCCCAACAGAACGAAAACAGCAGGGATGTTATTTTGACTGATTTCTCAACACTGAGCAAAAACAAAATGAGGTGAGATCCACCCAGGCTGGGACCCTGAATGCCACCAGCGTTCCTCTGTCCTGCCTCTCCATGAGCACAAGAGGTCACCAACCCAAAGCCTTGCCTTCCCAACCCCAAATGGTGGCTTTAATGCTTAAGCAACCAGTTTCCCTCACCAACCATCAGTACTGTCTGCCTAGAAGAGTATTTTTCATGAGATTCAAAAGCTTGCTTGCTTTTTCTTTTTTCTTCTCAGATTCAAATGCATGCCATTTCTGCCAATGTGCATTTGCAGTGCTCTGTTGCTAAGGCTCAAACGCTCTTTCTCCAAAGGCTGGAAAGAGAGCAGCCAGGGCACCACGTGCACCAGCTCCTAAACCACATTAAGTCCTTGGGAATTCATAGCACCTTGATGCTTGCTCAAGGACAAAATAGCCCTGACACGGTAACAACTGCCCAGCGCGTTCGATTTTTATTTACTGGTTCACTGGGAACCTCCTGGTAAAGGTAAGCAGATGTTTTGGCTCTAGAAGAACCGATATTTTTTCCTTTCCAAAAGTGATCTAACATTGGGAGTATTTTGAAGCAACAGAGATGTCAGATAACCCAGAAAATTAATACTTCAAAAATACAACAGCTCTCAGGTGGAAGTAACACCATGATCTGCACAGCACTAGCTATCAGCTTGCTCTTCCCTTCTAGCTGCTCTCACAATTCATATTCTTGTAGATGAAAAATCCAACAAACGTGTATTTTTGGGTTTGGGCTGAGAAGCTGCTGCAAAAGTCTCCACAACGCACAGATCACTGTTTTTGCAGGCGCCCTTTCTCACAGTTACAATATAAAATTGTGAGAGGATGACTTGGGATTTTGAATTTATTTCTGGACACCACCAAAGGCAAAGCAGGAGCTTCTTCACTTTAACGTATAACGGAAGGGGACTGAAAAGGAAGGGCTGGATTTTGCTGGATCACATAGGTATTCAGATAGAGTTCAAAAGCTATACCTCCCAGCTCCTTTGGAGCTTCAGGAGGGCTATCCCTGCCAGGGCAAAACCCAGATTTGATAGTTTTAGATTGCTTGCTTGTAGCCAGAACACCTCTGAGAAGCTGCATACTGGAAAGGACACAGCGGACAGAAGGCCATTTTTTGAGTACTATAACTGACAAAAGCTAAATGTGCTTCTTCAGGAGTGCATGAAAATGCCCTGTAGATATCAGTTGTCTTAAGATACTGACATGGATTCCAACGAAAATAACTTTTCCTTGATAAACAATATCTTCTGAGCATCAGCTCATCACTTGCAATATTTGGCCTCAAGCATGAGCATAATCATTAAAACTTGAAGATTTGGCCTAGAATCCTCCTATTACTTTATTTTCAGTATCTAATTTTAATGAACAATTTCTAATCATTCCCTGGATGTTTTCTTCATCTTAGAAGATGCAGTTCAAACACTTTTTAGTCCTGCTGATGCATACTTGCAGGAGCTCCAATAATGCAAAAGGGCTCCTTAACTCCCTACTAATGTAATTGCGAGGAGAATCTGGTCCCTCAAACTCAGATAAACCCAATCTCTTTAGAAATAGCTCTGTTTTGGCCTCATCTAAGAGGAGAGCCCATATGATCTGCAGGATTTATTTACTACTATAAGTGAAGCTATAGTGAACTACACGGATGGTAACAGTTCTTTATGGCATAAGATGCAACAACGTATATTTTATTATCAAGTCTCCTTTTTGCTTTGCTCACACAGAAGGGTCTTAGATGACAAATAAACTGATGACCAGCAGCACCGCTGAAGGGATGCAGAGATCTAGTGCACAGAAAAGCATCAAACCTGTCCAGGAATGAACAGATAAGACCCAAAGAAGGTAACACAACTTAGTTTTCAAATAAGCCAGGAGAAAGGCAGCTTAGCTTATTTCTCAGAACAGAGTTTTGGTTATTTGTTTCAACAGATTTCAGCCTAGGGGTCTGTAAGCCTGGGCAGTTATGAGACTAATGATGGTAATTATACCCACAGCAGAAGTAACAATTAAATCAATTTGATCTTAAAAGGGACTTCGGATGATGCCTACAGTTAAAAGCCCAGACACCACATTTTTTCCTGCAAAGTGTTAAGCCACCCAACCATGAACAGATATAGATATAAAGTCACTGAATTCATCATGGCCAATATATATATATATGTAGGCACACACATATATATTATAAACTATGGAAAATTAAGCATGAAATTCTCTAGTATTTCCAAAACTTGCAGACCTGCCCAGAAGTGATTTACAGCCTCCTCTCACAAGCGCTCTGTGCTCGGAGACATGGATTTCCATGTCCGCTTCAGCGGCAGGGGAATTCAGACCAAGAGGTTAAGGGATAAGCTTTCAAAGTCGCAGATGGTGCTTAAATGCCATCTGTGCCTTTCACGACCGTTTCCCAAGTAGGCTGATTCAAGCCCTCCCGTCCTGTGCCAAGGTAAGAATTCAGCTCTATCTTATTCCCAATTTTCTGCTCATTCCTTGAGACTACACTGAGAAAACACATAGAAATATGTGGGATTCTTTTTGGATAAACAGCACTTCATCAGAGTGCTGATCAAAGACATTGCTCTTATCATGTTTCAGGTCAAATAAAAACCATGTAGGTGCAGAAGGCAGGGTGCAGAGCCCTAGTTATTTTGCATTAAGGGACCAGGTTTATTATTTAGGACTTGATTATGCAATAACAGCATTGCTTTGCTGTTGGATTAGAGGATGCAAGTCTCACTGGTCTGAACTAGAGGCCCAGGTACATCTCCCGGGAATACAGATGTGCCCTAGATAAGGGTGTAATCCATAAAAACACTCAGCTTTAGACAGATTTTGCTTTGCCCTGGAGCTTCCCTGTTTTCTTGAAGAAAAAAGCTAGACAGACCAAAAGCCTTATGCAGAATGCATTGCTACTGTTAGGAACTCCCCTGCAACACCTTAGCAAAACAAATCAAGCAAATCAAACAGAATTAATGTTGAAGATCTACTACTAAAACAAAGAGGTTGTAATGACTTGGTAAAATATTTTTCTTGTAGAAAATTCAAACTGTCACATTGCACAAAAGCTAATAATTTCCACTAGATGCATTTCTTCCCATCCCCCCAGTATTTAAATGGTCCTATAAAGATCTTGGCCAGCTGGATCAGAAAACTCCTACAATCCTAACAATTGGAGCTGTCATGTTTAATACCGATGTTCAAAGTAAAATAAAAGGAAAAAGTTGGGCTCATTCACAGTTTCTCACAGTAATTTCAAACCAGCTCTCTCAGTATTTCATTATGAGAGTGAGTCCCATTCTTTCCAAACTGTGAGAAGCAGGAAATGACATGAACTGCCCAGTATTGCTGAAGGTGCCAGTAGTAGAACTGGGGAAGATACCAGATTTGTCACATCCCGGTCCAGAGGCCGTGACATGTGACATCAACACAACTGACTGTTGGCTCCAAAATCTTCACTCTCAACTCAAAGCAAAGAATTAAATGAGCAAATTAAAAGAAATATGACAAAGAAGAAGATAGGAAGAGATCATTCACTCTTATGCCTCCCACCAAGAAGTTTCCCACCCCAAAGCAACATACAGGTAAAGCATAAGGCTGTCTTTATGCTTCTTAATTTCATGGATTTCTTTGTTTCCTACCTTTACTTGATTATCCTTTTTTTTTTTTTTTCCCTGTCCTTCCATAATTTTCCTTATAAAACTTAGACAATCCAAAAAGTTAGCAAAAACCATCATCCAACCTCACCTAACCGAGGACTTCTGCTCTTAACAGTTCCTAAAGCTCTGCTGAATGGCTCATTTTCCACCAGGGATGGTATTAGCTGTGTCTTCAGAAAGGCTGAGTCACCAGTTACCCCAAACCAAAGAAATCTGTGCAGAACCACAGCTGCACCTCCCCACCTTGAGAAGACAGGTAGCACAGATGGATTAGGAAAAACCTAAACACGGTGCACCGACTACACAACATTTAGTGACTTTATAAACATTTAACAGCACATCCAAATACTGAGTCTTCCTAATTAAATGCATCATCCCCCATGATGCACAAATTTAACTAATAGTGTCTGGTTGTTTTAGTCATTATTTTTCCTCTAGTTTCAAGATTCTTGGAACATTATTTCTTTTGTACATCCCTTAATATCAAATTTGCTACCTAATGTTACGACAACAGGAGGCAATTTTTCCATTTTCAAACAAAAAGAGACATGATCATGGGCTTAATTAGTTTGCAATGATTTAATTAAAATTTGCAGAACAACAATGTACCTAATTACAAGCATAGTAATTATACCAATGTACTTTTCAATCTTTGAAGGGACTATTAGTCATTGAGGTGGTATGTTTTGTAATTTAAGATCATCCTTATTTTCATTTTCTGATTAGTTAAGTGCAGTCATCGTCATGTTCAGGTAATTGCTTTATTAACTAGCTTAATTAAACTTCCTGTAAAACTGACAGCTACACAGTTATTCTTAATGTGTTGCTGACAAAAACATTAACTAATTACATAGTGCTCTTTGCAGGGCTTACTTACACCACAAGCTTAATTTGTTAGTACTTTAAGAAGCTTTGAAAACTCTGCCTGCACTATACTATGGAAATGTTTTGCTTTGTGTTGTTAGAGTATTAAACTGAGCTATTCGTACCCAGGAAACAACAATCTCCTTACAAGCTTAAGAGCAGTGGATGGAAAAGAATTTGGGACTCTTGCATTTCAAGTAATAACTAGATTCAGTGAAAATGGGCTCTGGTTTATCAAATAAAGTTAGCAGAAAGTTAACAGAAAAGGGGCAATAGAAGGTTTCTGAAATTTCCAGAATATTGGGAAAAAAAAAAAAAAAAGGCAAATTTAAAAAAAGCATTGGGATCTATTGCTGAAAATAGGATGTGGCAACTGGGTAGATGTAGGGCACATTTTCCATCTGTGCTTGAATTTTCTTGTGTCTGGCCCAAGTAAAGAATCTGACTATCCAGGAGATGAGCTCTTGCAAAGAAAACCGAAAGACCTTATCCCCTTCAACTTCAGCATTCATAGGAAGTGGCGACAAAAACCCTGATCAACAATAGGGACAAAGTTTGAGAAAACCCTAGAAAGACACAGGAAAGATTTAATGTCTGAAGCATGGTTTCCTCTGGAAACCAGTGCAAAACCCATATAACACACTAAATCATCTAAAGAGCCACAGAGTGATTTGGGTGCCGTTTCTAAATCCCTTCAAGGTGACATCTGCGCATGAACTTCTGCAGTTTCCAACATTTTCACCTGCTCCTCTGTGCTGGAAAACAAGAACTGTAAACATTTTCCACTAAGAAATGGAAGAGAGAGAGAAATACATATTATATATACTTTTTTTGTTTATTTTTTTTCCTTTGATCAGCCCTCAACAAATTAGTGAAGAGACTGAAGGCTTCTATATTCATGGAGGAAGTCAGAGAACAAGTTCAAAGTCCCGCTGTACCTAAAGCAAGCAGTGAGCTGGATAGGGTATTTTGTAACCATCTTAGATGAGTTTTGTGACCCTTGTATTGAGGGTTTTGGGGTGGGTCACTTCTATTATCAGAAGAAATTCTGGTCTATAGGTCTGCAATGTAATTTTTAATGATGATTTTTTCATGGATTTTTGGAAAGATGACCATTTTAACAAAAAGCCATTCACTAAGAAAATTCGAAGAGAATCAGCCATGCTGGTTCCTGAGGATGTTTGGACCTGATGTTGACCTGAGCTGCGATCCACGACTCGGATTTGCTCTTTTTACCCACATAGCAAATTCCAGCAGACTGTGCACACGAACACGTCCTGTGGTCCCACAGTTGTTGGAGGACCAATAGCATCTCTACTGCTGCTCTGCAAACGGCTCCCTTTTGAGAATCCTAATCTCTCCTAGTCAACGTGAATAGGCACAGTCAGTTCCCAGCACTATAATTAACATAAGCAAAATGTTTTCTTTCAAAACATGCTCCCTACAGAAAGCAAAATGACGAATGTGAAGTTCTGAGGATTATCAAGCAATGCTACACTGTAAGATGAAAATGTTTTTGCTATCTTGCTATGCAGCCTGTGTGAATGGAATATTTTATTATCTACTCAAGAATGATATTCAAGAACACATGTAAAGAACAACAATTAAAAACACATTTTAAGTTATTTTCTTGGAACTGAATTAGTAATGGTTTCTTGAATTTTTCATGAAAAGAGAATAAATCTAACAAAAAGCCCAACACCTTTCATAAGTCATATCAAGCACTGTCTAAGGCTGTGTGGCTTCAGATCAAGTTCTGCAGCATTAATTTCGTTTTTAGGGCTGAAATCAAACTTTACAAGAATAGGAACTAATAACACTGAGCAGTGATGTAAAGTATGCTCAGGACCTGTCTAAAAAGAAATTGCAACCTGATCCAAAGCTGAAATGGAAAACGAACTTACTCCTTTCTTAAATAGCAATCCTTAAATGAAGATGAGTATGATAACTTCATTATCCCCTCGCCTTACCTAAACAGGCAGATGCCACCACTTTTACCTAAGAATCTCAGAACCCACCCGTTCAGCCTAGTACCCTACCAAGCTGTGGCTGCTTAAAAGAGTATATAAAAAACAAACTACAAAGGAGTAAAATAAATAGAGCATATCAGAAATAGAACAAATCAGTTCTCCCCAAATATATCAATCATCCTGGCTTCTGGCATCCACTGGCTTAGAGACTCACGGAGCTATAGCTGGAGGTTTACCTGCCTACAGCAGATCCATTCTCCATGGATTTATCTAATCCCATCCATATCGTTGGCCTGCACAATACTTTGCTGGGGCAAATTTCACAATTTTATTCTGAACCAAAAAGAAGAAAAAAAAAAAAAGCTTCCTTTGTTTTAAAACTAGCAACTCATAATTTCATTAGATCTTGTGCCATGGAGCACAGCATTCCTTTTCTATATTAGTTGTGAGTTCATATAAAACCACGCTGAATAGTGGCTCTTGTCTTTTGTGCTTCCTTGCAGATTCCCAACATCAGATGGGCACTGCTGCCCTTCTCTACGCGCTTCCTAGTTCTTCCACCTCCTCTCTGAGATGCAGCAATGGCAATTGAAGGCAATGAAATGTCTTGGCCTTTACAAAGCAACGTGGTAACGCTTTAGGCTTGCTCTCAATCCTTCCTATATTTCTGTATTTGCATTTTTGCCTAGTGGTGATCATGACACTGATATCCTCAGAGAAAGAGCCAGAAGGATTCTAAGACTAAGGGGCTAAACAAGAGCCTGTTATGCTCTGTGTACATTTACAGTTACTTTCTCCTTATGTGAGTTATTTTGCATTTTTTGACACCTGAATTTCATCTGCATTTTATCACTCAATCACATACTTCGGCAGTATCATTCCCTTTTCATTCATTTTTACCCCAGCTAGCAGTTCAAAGGAAGGAAGCGACAATTCCCAGTGCAGATCCCTAATAGTGCTGAACGGCAGCCCCCAGTCAGCGGGGAGATGCTTTGATGTTGCTCCGACAGGCCACAAGATAGGCGGCCAAAAACCATTGCTTGCCTAAGCCCGGTGGCAAGAAAAGGCAAACTCTAACTGAGCCATGACTGATCAAAACGCCAGTGTATAGATATAACGAAAATACAAATATTTACCTTGCACAAACTGCATCTTCTGCCTATAGGAGAATACAGCCAATAAATAATTCTTTTTTAAGGACTTTTCCCCATGCAGTTCGAGCAAGTATCAGTCAGCACCGCAGTGCCCAAAATAAGACTTGCCACCTGCACTGCATCTGAAGGGAAATTACCAAAAAAACCCTGTGATTTTAGTGACCTCAGGATTAGATGGATGTGGGGAAGCAAGAGGGAGACCATTGTCTGGTGAAAACTAGTGGTGAATATGAGGAAGGCAGCTGTGATCTGCTCATAAAGACATCAAAACCATCAGTAAAAATGTTATTTGTTAGGACATTAAAATAAACTGCTTAAGTGTTTGTACTTCATTTACTAAAACTTGTCATTGCTGGAATTTGAGACTGAAAAATATTTGGATTTATTGGTAAAAAAATACAAAGGCATTCCTTCAGTGCTCACACTGAACGGTGCAAGTAAGATGCAGAAGAATAAGTGCAATAGTGTGACTGAATATTCATCAAAAGCTACTTACTACAGACTAAAAATCTGTCCTCTTAAGGGTTCAGAGGAAAAGTAACCTGTATCTGTTAATGGATGAAGGATTTGACCTGACCAGCTAAGAAGCAGCTGCAGCATCACCAGCAGCACTACCCTATGCTACAGTGAGAGCTTTTATTCTCATTTTCATTTTTCTCTATGCCTTTTTTGGGTCTATTTTGGGTCTTAAAGGTAGTTTTACTGGTTGGCAAGCCTTAGTCTCATTGTAGAAAAAGAAGACACTAGGGGCATTGCCCAACCATAATTTCCAGTGCCTGAAGCCCTGTTTGTGCAACATGTATATTGGAGTCATGGAAGACTTTCTTTCATAATGCGAGATCTGGCCTGCTGAATTAAACAAGGCTCTGGAGCCAGTTTCCCTTATTGAATCAAGCCCTAAAGGTGATCATGTTTTCAGAATAAGAATGAGCCAATTTAACTCCACTGGGAATTTTTCATGGTATCATATGTGCTGCATCTGGCATGAGTAAATACTAAAACAGCAATTTAAATGAATTGTAATATGTTAGCCATGCAGCCTGAAAATCAGTCACAGAATGATGCTATGCCAAATTATCTATTTGGAGGCTGAATAAAAAAACAAGAACTAGCCCAAACCCCTCTGGTCCAAACAAGCCAATTTCATGAAATGAATTCCTGTTGCATCATCAATATTGAAAACGTTCTAATTCATTAGCGAGAAAGAGCTATTTAGAGAACCATTCATCAAGAAAGTCATAAAACGGCCATTTGCCATTCTGATTTGCCCTTTTTTTTGGTCAAATATGTAAAATGTAAATTTATCAGCACTTTTTAAAATGGCAGCAAAGGAAGAATTAATGGTCGTGTCTCATTTAATGCTGTCCATTTGCCGAAGCTTCCCATCACTGCCTAGATAACCAGGGCTGGCCGAGTTTTGGGGCAGAAAGCAGCAGGTACCTTGGTCGTGTACGTGTGTCCGTCCGACCCGCAGACCGCGCTGGCGTGCGTCCCGGGGCACGGCTTGCACTTCGCTATGTTCGCTGGGCCAGCCCAGTGCTTCGGAGCCGCGGTCCCTTTCTTTTGCCGAAGGCTGTAAAGCAAAGGACAGCAGTTTTGCGGAACGTGCTCGCATAAAACAGCGGAAGGAAAATTTCTGCAAACAAAGCAAAGCTTGATTTTTAACAGAGTATTAATTTCAAGCAAGTACATTAAATATAGCTTCTAACGATGCTTCCATAAAGTGGCATATTACAGCCGATAATCTAAGAGTTATAAATGGGTGTGCAGTACTAAATTAACATTACCTGGCCGTTTCACTTTGATTTATAACTACAAATGATTTCACTTTTAAATATAGCCATTTATTAAACTGCACAGCACTCCTGGTGAAGAGAAAAAAATGGTAAATCCAGGTTGCATTTAAGGAGATTTTCACCTGACCTTCTTCAAGTTGCAATGTTCATGCCAGCAGAGCAACCACTTCGCAACTTAGGCTCAGGGATCCTCTACAAGACTATTCAATCAGTCAGAAGTTGACTAAACTTAGGCATTCCTGGCTTCCAGAAAACTCCAACTCATTTCAAACATTTAAAAAAAAAAAAAAAAATCCAAAAATGGAGTTTGGGTTAACAGTAGGTAGCAATAATTTTAAGGCTAAATCCTTTAAAAATATTGAAATTTATATTAAACATTATTTTTTTTTAAGCACAGAAATACAAATAAAAGCTGGAAACAACTTTGTGCTTGTATGCACGGTAACGTTCTTTATTCACCAGCTCCAGCAGAGACTTGACTCACAGATCAGTCACATTCGCCCCAGGAATGCCATAAACTGGCAGCGAGCATCTCCAAATCCCCAGATGCTCTTGCACCACAAGAGTGACTGCAGTCTCCCTGAAGCCATGGACCACTCACTCATTGCATTAAGAATGTCTACAAATACGACATCTGCTCCAAAAACATCCCTCAAAATATGTGCAATTGATTCTGATTAATAGCTCATTTTGCCATCACAACGAACCTTGCCTGGTACAACATTAAGTAATTATCACCAGCATGCTGTTGAAAGCTGATTAAAAGTTTGCTTCCTAAACCACAAGTCAATGTTACAATGCAGAGGCATTTTGGCCGTGTCTACTTGACTTTTACTTCAAAACATTTACAAGGCAAAGGAAGGCATCAGCTTTGCTGCAGACTCTTAAGAAAAATAACTGCCATCTGTCTTATAGTAGAGTTAAAAAAAAGAGAAATCTTATAACAGTTTGGCTGGAGATGCATTTCAATGCACTCCTGACTGACTTTATCACAGTTTTGGAAAAATATATACAGATATATTTTAAAGCAATTTCACTGCTGCTTGCAATTTGCTACATAATACTGACTCTGATGTAATGACACATTCAGCTGCTAAATTAATGAAAATTCTCTTCTTTCAACTCAGTTCAAGTTTTCTCCAAACTGAACCTTTGTCACAGTGATGAATAGTGCTATTACAAAGTTTGTGTCCACAAAAGGAATCCAATCGCAATATCATAAACTATGAAAAGAGAAGCCTAAAATCAAAGACAAAAAAATCCCTTCTTATTCTGAAGTGTTTTTTTTAATGCACAGAGCAGCTTTTCCCCCTTTTGGATGCATTCTGTCACACCGAGATGTCAACAGTAAAGACACCAAGTGCCGTGGGGTTGCTCCGCTCAGGCCTGAGGCCGTGCTGATGGGCTGCCCCATGGCACGGGGGCAGGTAGCTCCTCATGTGTCTTTGGGCTCAGTAGCTGCCACTGCACAAGCCATTTGCATCAATTTTCCAGCAGCAACCTTGTCTTAGCTTTAAGTAACTTTCTATAAGCTCTTCTCCAAAAATTCTTCATCTGCAGATAATGTCTGCTTTCCAAATGCATATTGTTCTGGAAGGATATTTTGAGAGGCTGGATGAGACTTTTGGAAGCTTTTCAGTCCTATAACCCCTAAGAACACATCAAACATCCGAGCAAACAAATTAAAACATAGAAAGCATCTTGGCTGCAGAAGCAGCCAGCCTGAAAATCCCCTCTCAATGGCAGGGCACATCCGCCGGCCCTGAGAATGCATTTTGCAGGGCAGGCCAAAGCAAATTAGCCCCTATTTTATTTTTTTTCCCTGACAACCGATCAGAGCTGATTTGTGCCACCCTGAGCCATCACAGCTGGCAGCCCCAGGGTTACGGAGACTCCGGAGCATTTGCCCTCCTTTGCTCCTTGCTGGCAGCACCGGCTCTTGGCACCGGGACAGTTCACCAGAAGAGTCCAAACTCCACCTTCGATTCAGCAGTAGTTTCTCAAACCCAGTGCCTCAAGCAAAACATTTCGCGATGAGTCACATTTTTTCAACAACAACAAAAAATTCTGACCCTTAATTTCTGACCAACTGGATGATTTGGACCATACTGTTTAGTAATCTCTGCATCCTTGCCTATCACAGTGCTCCCCAGGCTGGCACATATTTGATAACAACCTGTGGCAAGGGACCAAAATAAGCTGTTTTGCAGGAAAATGATTGTTTTGTATAAAAACAGTTTTCCAAGACATAGTGTTTCATGCAGGAAATATGTTTACTGGCTCAGATTTAAGCTGCAATACAGCAAAGGCCAAAAAAGTACCTTTTTATCTAATCTGCATAGCACAAATCATAGCAGTGCACTTGCTGAAGCACAGCAACCAAGAATAACTGAGGAATATTTTTTTTTTTTCTTTTAGCCTTGATATAGCCTTGGAAAAACTGTAGATATTTATATTTTATATTTTAAATTAGAATTTTTAATAGGGAATATATTTTTTCAAGATCATATGAACCGTTTTTCATGGACATGTCTTGGAAGGGGTAAGCTGCATTTCAGTCAATATTTATTTCCAAACTGCTGCACAGAGTTCATTTTCTTACTCATTGCTGAACTAATTGACGGACTTTAATTCATTTATTTATTTATTTGAGATGACTGAACTTTCAGACCCTGCTCTGTAGTTTCTTAATCCTGTCACTAGGTGAAGCTGTGGTGAATATTACCAGACATATGAGTGGGAGGTCTATAAGGATACTAAACACAAGTGGGACCTTTTAAACTTGTTACAGAACAGGGAAATACAGAATATCAATGTTTCATTTTGAGAGAGCTTATCAGAAAGCATTGGTGTATTATTTAAGCAGCTGTACAATTTTGCCCCATAATATAATGACTCAAACTCAGAAGAACAATTGAGGAATTATAATATCTTTTAAAACAGCAAATTCTATTATTTTTTTTTTGTTGGAATTAATATTCATTATATCACTGTCAGTGAAACCCAGCCAAAATATCAACGGCGTACATAAGCAACACCAACTTTGGGCTATTATACAATTACATTGGATTTTGTAAAAGCAAATTCAATTTCACCTGCAAATGACCGTAATATTCCCAAGGAAATAAATTGCACTGGAATTCAGACTTTACATCCAGAAGGCCAACACCATTTTAAAAACACAAGTCAGGCTCCTTCAAATATATTTGGGCAAACTATTATTTTGGCACTGCTGCCAATGTTTCGGGAGGGAGAAGACAGAAGGTAGAAGTTCCTCCTTAGGGGTTTATAACATAATAGTAATTTTATTGGACCAAAAGGAGACACTTGTCTGATCAAAATGTTTTTTTTTTTTTGCTAGATGCTCTGCAGCAAATAACAGGAGAAAGTTTCTCAAGAAAAAACAACTTACACAGTTTCATGACACAGAAAGTGTCATGTAAACAAAACAGAGATTGGTGTTGTCTCTTCTTATTGGAAAAGTCCCTGTTTCACATGTCTCGCAAGGACAGAATTTGGCTCAACACAGGTCGCAGATCGTTTGCAACAACCACCTCTGTGTTTCTGCTGCTGAAGATAACACAGTTTCTCACCGAGGCAGCTGCGACACCAACGCTATTGAGCTGACCAGGCATTTTTTCAATAAAAAAGGCCCTAACCAGGAAACATCAGCATGACAAATTATTTCACAGGGATAAATGGCTATTGCTGAACCCGAATCTCTTGCTGGCAGTCATTTTGCAACTACTTGTGCTGCTTTTCCTACTTTTGCGTGAACTGCATAATATATGTCATTAAAATACATATACTCTTATTAATGCAATACAACTCCAAAGAATGGTTAAATCTGAACTAGACTCATATTTTTGAAAAATACCACTGGGAACAAATTGTTTGAATAACCTTGCCTTTGGGTGCCTGGGAGCTATGCCTATTGATTTTTCAACTGCAGCTCCCATGGAGACATTCTTCAAGATTACGATTAGCTTCATCCATCTCTCCCCTTTCCCAGACTTTATCGCTGCACGTTCCATGCGGCAGCACTTATCATAGGAATAAAAAGTTCAGTGCACCGAAACGGGTACCAAATATTCGGGCTCCTTGAAAATTTGGAAAGAGTCCTGGCAGTCAGAACAAATTTTAAGTGGTTTCCTGAAGCCGGAGCAATGACTGTTGGAAGGGATAGTCACTATCAGAGTCCCTCGCTCCCATTCCAGCTATGCGAAGGAAACAGCCAATGCATACCTTAGTGGGAACAAAAGGATACTGTGCTTTGAATTAGGCTCAATCTCTTTGTTTTACACAAACACTGTAAAATAAGAATAGACATACGAGTAGAGTCATTTTTCAACACGGACTTTAGACCTTCATCTGCGAAGAATAACAACGTGCAGAGCTGGCTTGGCATTTCAGCACCATCCCGTGCTACTGCTTCCTGTACTTTCATTATTCACAGAAATAATTTCAATTATCTGATTGTGCTAAGGCTGCTGATTTCATTCTCTAGCTGCCTTCAAATCTGTCTCCAGACAGATTTGTGGGTAGCACAGCCACAAGAAACAAAACGCCTCTGCTGCCTGTGTCTCCTGCACAAGCACTCGCTTGTTCTGGCATAGGTGTCCAGGGTGCAGGGATGCCTGGAGACCTTCCAGCAGAAGGCCAGTTCACATCTTCCTCCTGCAGGGAGTGGGAAGGAAGAGTGAGCAGCTGCCTTGCTCCCCATCCTTTCATATAACGGCATCCATGAGTTTAAATTTGGCCATTGCTGGAGAGCACCAGCAGCCACAAGGCTATTTCCAAAGAGCGGGAGGTGCTTAGAAGATCAAGTTGGAAATGAACAATTTCAGGAAGAGTCAAGAGAAAAATCAAGAGTGTTGAGGTGAAAAGTGTATCTGCAGGCATCTTTCCAATGCAGTAAAAAACACAGTATTTCCAAAGGAAGATGAAGAGTCGAACACTGTTTCTTATCAAGTATAAGAAGGAAGAATAAGCAGTGGGAAAACAACATACTGGAAGAAAGGCAGACAGCAGCTAGAAGACTGAATGTTTGGGTATAACAAAGTATTTTGCAAGAAAAAAAATCCATATGTTGCTGGGAAAAAGCCTTATAGATTCACACATGGACCCTACTAGGTCCAGCTAGCAACAAGGTCTGCAAGGCTGACCGCTTTGATACAACTTAAAGGATCAAGGTATATTGGGGGATGTCCAAGCTCTGATCCTTGAAAGTAAGGAAGATTTGCTGCTGTGTGTCATTTCTGGGGCCAGCAGCACCGTTCCTCCCTCAGAAAATACCCCATGGAGTTCATCTACCTGAACAAAATCCCTCTTTCAACCCCAAGCTCTGTGTCAAAACAGCTATAATATGGCATTTAACTATGGATACTATTAAAATGCCAACAACTAGGTACATACAATATCTCTCAGGATAAGTGAAGTTCATACCCTTACTCTTCCTGGTTGAGAACTGATAAGATTAAGGGCTGATTAAGACCATTAGGGCAGTAGGTGGATGTCTGCCTTTGGACACTTTGACACATGCTTTATAAAAGGCCCCATTACACATTTAGCTAACAGATTATGGTGCTTAGAGGCAATTTATTTTTCAATTTAAATTTTTAATGATTTGCACTGTTCAGACCTGCTGCATATGCTCTGCAGCTGCACTGGGAGGAAAACTGGCAAGGGGCGCAAAAGGAAAACCAAAAGGAAAAATCCATGCAAACATACCATCCCGGCGTTTTCAGAAGTCATGATGCTCTTGTGCATAAATAATACACTTTCTAAACTCTGCCGGCTACCATGAACTTTTTGAGCAAAACTGGCTCGAGCACTTTGGGTAGTGAAGTCGCCTTGACCAGACGCTGCAGACAGGAATTCTTGCATTGGCAGTGACTTTCCTTCCTCCTCTCTTACAGAAAATTGCAGCCTATGGAGTTTCCTCCTGCTATCAAAAAGCATGCATTTTTATGAGGATGAAGGTAACTTTGCCTGGCCCAGGATCTGATGATTTTGATATTAAAACACCATACTGATCAGGTCTGCCTGCTGCAATGGGCAGAGCTCGCCAAGCTCTCCAAGGACCCCAGTTGCGGACGGCACGTGAGATTAATCGGAGCTGTCACGTTCAGTTGGGGAAGAAAAGCTGCTCCTTACTCACTATATACCATTTCACAGGATTTGATAGCTTCAAAATTGGTTTTCGTCAAATTGGGAAGAATGGTCATTTCCACTTTTTCCACCATTTCCCTGCTGCCGTGTCTACTCACAGTTGCAAGTTGTTCTGCTCAGCTTCCGATGGGGCAAATTTGGGTGGTTATTGGGCTGCAATTGTTGTGCTGTGTCACAGAGGCCTTTTGGGCGTTCGACCACCAAATCTTATGGCCACTGTGCAGCCACAGAGGGAAAACCAATGACCTTCCCCCCAAACCAAGCAGCCTCTGCTGCGCTCTGCTGCATTACGGTGATTTTACCCATCCTAAGGTGAACCGCACGTGATCCTCACACCACGAGACGGATTGCTGGTAGGGATGGGAAAGTAAATGCATATAAAAAAAATATAGCAATAATTCCTTGCCCTCGAGGCATTAAAGCAAATGTTTCTTTTGAGAAATGACTGCACAGCGCTTCTGGTGCGCAAGCACTTGCTGCTGCGATACAAACAAGCGGTTACAAGCTGTGCCAGCAAAATATTTGCCCCTTCTGACACATTTTATTAAGAGAGAGGCTTATTAAATTCTCAAGAAGGCTACACCAGATTAAACTGTTGAGGATTTTACAATTAGTATCCATTATCTACGAATTTGGATATGATTGTGGAATAGAATTGAATATTAGGCTGGCTTGTCAAACAATAGATAATTAAAAAAAAACTATTCCAAAGCCACATCCAGAATGTATGTGAAAGCTGGTATTAAAGGTGAGTTTGGAAAAGCAATCAGGATGTTATTTCTTATGTCAGAATAACAGGCAAGTTTGTCATAAACTAAATGCTAAACAACCCTATTGTAAATATTATAAGGAGTAAAGTAAGTTTAAAATCCCATCCTTTTTAGCATCTAAATAGGATAAAACTCCTGTTGCTTATTCAGCACCACTGATTTACAGAGCTTGGTACCATAAATGTCTCTATGTTCTCCTGAATTTCTCTACATATCCAGTGCTGTCTGTCTGGTTATTTGACACTAGTTTGAGATCATAATATCCATACCATTCCCATCTTCTCAAATGAGGCCATCAAGAGCATTAACCATCTTATGTCAGGCTTTGTCTTAATGAAAGGTGACTAGAGCTTCAGGAAAGTCCCAAACCAATACGCAGAATTTACATAATCACATTAATTTATGACTCTAAGCACATACACATGATCCAGTGTAGAGGTAGCACATGGTGAAACACACCTTTAGGTAAAATTTGAAGATGAGCGCTATTGACACACTTGCAAAAGCTGCAAGACATCCATTTCATGAGTTACCTGCACTGAGTTATTAAAACTTCTCTTTTCTGTGACCTTGAATGATGGAGCTTAGCAACTATGCATTACTCTTCAATATGTAGCTCCATATGTCCCTCTACCTACAGAGACTCGTGCCACCACTAAAATGCAATGTAACCATATATTTATGCTTTTGAAAGTGTCAGCATTTTATAGCTGCTTCTTCAAAAGCATCTTTTTATCATGTGAAAAAGTGAGACTCAACTGCTGATATATGTAGACATACAGCATTATATTACCTGGAACTATAACAAATTTTGTGTAAAAATAATTTAAATGCTTTGCTGTTCAATTATTAAACTGGAATCAGTTTAATGCTGAGGACATCACCAGCTGAATACCTGGCCCTTCTCTTTCAAACACTCATTCCCACTTGAATTTCACTGCAGCACACATTTCCCTCTGCTTCTTTCTCTTATTGTGAACAGTAGACCTCTGTGTTGGTACCGTTTGTCCTTGATAACTTGGCTTACAAGAGATGAAGGGATTGAACAAGGGTCGACATTTTTTTCACATCAGTCATCTCATTTGATCTAATTCTGAATTGACTGTCTTCCTCTCATACAAAGTGACCACTTTTTTTGAACGCTTTAGTGTGTTGTGCTCTTTTCTTGTGAGCCACCAGTCTAGGATTTCTGCTTTCTGAGCAGTATCTCCTCCAATCCCACTTCTCATACCCTATTTTAATATTCTTACTCTTATTCTTTCTATGATTTTTTCTTCTGCTCTGGCAGATGTCTAGGGACTGCAAACATTCTTTTTTTTTTTTTCCACTACAAAGTCATTCTGTCCCTTTTTTTGCCTATGTTGTTGCATT
Source organism: Nothocercus julius (assembly GCA_013398735.1). Classification (NCBI taxonomy): domain Eukaryota; kingdom Metazoa; phylum Chordata; class Aves; order Tinamiformes; family Tinamidae; genus Nothocercus; species Nothocercus julius. The sequence continues at coordinate 10,375,987 of VZSV01000015.1, forward strand.
TCTTTGTAAGACCCATTTTTCCTCACCAAATTTACTCTCTATGGTCAACATCTGCCTGACTGGCTTCTCTGATTGCCTCCTCCTGTCCTTCTTCCCCAAGATCTGGTTGACTCGTTCAAGGCGAATTTTATAAAATTATGAACAACCTCAGTGCTCCTTCCTACTCACTCTTTCATTTAACCATTTTGCTTTCAGTCCTTCAATCTGACTGTTCTGCTCTGATCTCTTTCCAGCTAATCTCCTTTCACTTTCCCCCTCATACTTCTTAAGCTTTGTTCTGTCTCGTTTAACCTTGAAAAATAAGGTCCCTTGGAAAAGCCGTTATTTCTCCACCTACTCTTAACTACTCTTTCCCTCTCTGCTAGGAGCCGTGATAGTAGGTATGTAGCTTTCTAGCTAGTCTCTCAGTATCACTTTGATACTTTACCTATCCTGGTCATGGCTTATCTTTCTACACTCGCATCCTTGGAAGTCTGAGAAACTTTATATATAAATGTCCTCTCTGGTTTATCTTTCTATCTCTTTTTACTATTACGATTTCTTGTCAGGAACGTCAACACTAGAAACTCAGAATGGCCAAAACCAAGCATAAACTATTTCCTCTCACACCAGCTTCTCTATTTTTGCCCCCATTCCCTACCATCACCCTCATCATCTGGACTTTGAAGTTACCATATCTTTCATTTCCCACCTGCAAGTCATAGCACACCATCCTTCTACTTTCCACTCCACAATATCCAACACTGTGTCAAAGATTTAGCTATGTCCTACTTTTTCTGCTAAAATCCCTTCAGAGATCCTGAATAATCATTCCCACTTTGTTTTTTTGTTTGTTTGTTTGTTTATTTATAAGCTATTCTCATTCTATGTCTATGCATTGTCTGGGATAAAAAATATACTCTTACCATTAGACCTTTTGGTCTTTGGTAAGTAATAATATTGGTGGGGTAAGGAGGTATTTACAAAGGTAAAATAAGGAATATTTCTTTCTTCCGGCAACCTGAAAGTCACGGAAATGCTCTCACCCACCTTCTGCAGGAGCCCTTTTCCTGGTACACACAGGAAGTTAAAAACTGGTTAGATTTCTCTGTCTAAAGAAGTCTTCGTGAAACCTTGTCCTAAGTCTGCAGAACAGTAACTGTAAGGCTGCTCTGTACATTTTTGTGGTTTGGATTCACTCTCCAATGATCTTCATTTCTCTGACACATTACAGAATTTAGCAGGGAGCACCATAAAGAGATCAACTGGAGTAACCAGAGCACTGAACATCAAAACTTCAATTTTTGTTTTCTCACATACAGCCTACGGTTCATCTCTTCTTGATCATGACTTGCAGGTGTCAGGGTCAGAGCTCTTGTCTACTATACTGTGAAGAAGGCAGGATCTACATTTCAGCACTCAGCCTGATAGCTGTCAAGGGTTGGGCAAAACTCATTAGGAAATGAGTAGCTCAAACCAGGTTTCAATGAAATCTGAAATACCAGTTTCTTAAAGGACTATGAACTTCAGTCATTCAGGCAGCTGGTTCAAAATGAAGCAAAAATTTCTGACCTAACAAGGTGTCTAATTAAAAAAAAGCCTCAAACTTCTGAACTCTTCCTTTGCTATGCTAAAACATTGTTTCAAATGAAAAATTTACAAAAAGATAAAGCACAAGCGCTCAAGAAATTAACTATGGATGAGTTGCTAAGGAGGAATGACCGCATTTTGGCACTCTTGGGTTTCAGGTAAACTAGATTCGCTAAGACTAGAAAAAAATCTCTCAAAGGACTTGAAAGAGATTTAAAGGCAGATGACTGACCAGAATAATGGCAGACAACAGTACAATGTACGATCACGAAGAATGGATAGACTAATTTATACACCCAAACTACAAAATGTCCTTTCTGTTCAACACGGACTATAAATTTAAATACCAGTGAGGTATAAAGACAGAATTTCTAAAGAAGAAGAAAGAAAAAGCAGAGAACAGAGAAGCTTTCTTTATTCTCTCTGATGAGTTGTCTTCTGAGCAAGTCTAGAGATTGGATATTAGAGCAGGTTTGATTCTTTATTAGCATTTTCAGGTCTTGTTAACTAAGCTTACTCTCTTGACTTTTTAAATCATTAAACGAACAAACTGACTTACATTATGCATTACTACTAAAGCTAATTAGTCCTCCACGGGTTGATGCTCATGGATGATAACAACCAACTAATTAGAATGCTTTGTTTTGTTTCATAAAAGAAGATGGATTGAGTGGTGATTAAAGCTACATGTTAGGTAAATCAGGAAAGCAGAATTTCCAATTTTCAATCCCCAATGACATTAATTAACATTTTTTTTTCTGGATGGTCATATTTTTCCCCTGTATTTTATTAAGACTCATGAGGTTAATGCAGTTTGAGAGTCTAAAATTATGGCCCGGGAAAGAGGAGGAAGAAAGAAGGTCAACAGAAGAAGAACTGACAAAATTGTCACATACTTTCCAGGCTGTGTTCTCCATTAGTGACAATTTAAATGTTACTTCAGAGCACAACTAGGAGATTCTAGTTTCATATCTTTAGGATAAGTTTCAAAGACCATGTTAACCTCAAGCTCAAATTAAAAGTAAGTTTGCAAAGTTTTTTTGTCAAAGTGAAGTAACTTACATTTTTCAAATATCTTCTCAAAAACTTTTACAAAATCTATTCCTTTCTAGTAGCAAGTGCTACAGGAAAAATTTCCAGCTGAATGACTCATTGGGACTGCAATAAAAAAACCACTCTAATCCCATTTATAATTGGGAGGACATTACTGTCCTTCCAAAGTTCAGTGCCCAAAGAAAGGGGAGAGAAGTCTGAAGATGAGAATATAATTTGCGCCAGAGGCAGAATAAAAATACATAAAAATAAACAGCAGATAAAATATTTTATATGAATGAAAATGATTGGGATTCCAATGAACTGCTCAGTAATGCTTCAGCCCTTCATATATTTTCCTCTTTTGAAAAGTACCCTGATGCTGAAATTGCACAAGGCTGTAGAGGCCTCAAGGTACAAAAAAAATTCTGTATTTTAAAACCATGCTACATTGCATAGGAATATGTTGCTCCAGATGTATGAGACAACACAAATCCCTACTATGGGACACAACCATTTCTTTTCAAAGCATGCATCTTCTAGGCAGGAAACAAATACAGAGACTGTCAGAGAAGATTTATTTCAGGACAAGATCTTGCTGCTAGAGTTAAAATGTAATCTAAGCAAACTACTGCAGCCCTCGGAGCCATCACGTCACAGAGCAGTCACAAGCATTTGGGAGACTTTTGTCTGAATACTGCAGGTCTAGTAGCTTCTCCTTTGAACGTGCTGAAGCTTTTGCTTGCTATGGAAAAATGTGAAGAGAGGCAATGAAAGGAATCACCTATTCTTTGGTATGCAAAGAGGGTTTTCAGAAAAAAAGGCTACTTGAGGACTATTAGGAAAGCCTACTTTGCCATCCTGGCTTATTTTAGATACTGTCCTGGAAAACAGAAGAGAAAGGTGACAGGGAATTTCTATTCTTAGTTTGCATTAGACAGAAACCAGGGCAGACCCATGTGGTGTCTTTCATCTTTAACACTGTAGAAATGAACTATGAAAGCAGCAATGGCCGAATGCTTCCAAATAACGAAAACAGCAGAGACGGTATCTCTGACACTTCTCCAAGAGCAAAGTCATAGCTTGCTTCTTCAGATAAAGGAATAAAAAGTATCAATTTCTCTATTTACAAATGGGAACTGAATTGACCAAATCCCTTCTCCAAGTAGCATGGATTTCTGCAAAAGGGAAACTCACTGAAAGAAAACAATAAAACCCAAACTTTGAGGGAAAGTGGGAAAGAAAAGCCAAACTTCTCCCTGAGTCAGAAGACTCAAACCTCTCCTTTTTATATCCTCCATCTGAAGTCTCTTCACTCATCTCCTAGTACCAAGAGAAATTTGCTCGTCAAGAACATTTCTGCACATTCCTGGAGAAAATTTTGCTGAATTAATAGAAAACTAATTTTGCCAGGAAACTCTGGAGCCTGGCTCCTTGATATTTCAAGCTGAAAGGCCAGGGGGGCCTATCCACCTTGTGATGCACCAAGGCTGAAAAAATCTACTTTAAGTACCATACCTAATTGCAATAGTGGATTTTATAGAGCTGACAGTTGCACATGGAGTACAGTATAAGCTAGCATATTTTTCCCCCCTCATATAGTAAGCATGATAGGAAATAACTCTGTGGAAACTGCCAGAAATTTTCAGTTTTTAGATTGTAACCACTGAATGTTCTCACGTGTTTGCTTGCAATGAGCCTTTCAGGATTTCACTGTTCGAGTACATAAAGTACCTGATAGCAAAATGAAAGGTGGATAATTCTCACTTAACTAATTTGCAAATCTGTTAGTCTTCCTGCCCCCATTATTACCCAAAGACTGAAAAGCACAGATCTGTAGAAATGCCCATGGTAATTATGCTTCATTAATGTATCAAAATCTATCATGATAAATTTCATTTCCTATTTATTTATATTAGTCACCTCCACAATGTAACTGGTTAAGTGGCTTTGCTTTTAACTGCACTGGCGATAGGGACTGTAACCACAAGGCATATTGGCATAATGTCTTTTCTAAGTCCCTAAAAAAAGAAAATAAAGAAAATAAAGTTGGCTTAAAATTAAGTAAAATACTACATGAAAAGGGCTAAATTTTATTGTTCTCTTCTCTTTTTAAGATATAGAAGATATTGACCGGAATGAAATTACCATATATTATAAAACTGTTTTAAATCTAGAAATATAAACAAGATGTCTTTAATAAGTGTGCTGAGGTATTGCATTTCTTCGCCTAAAAATACAATGGCACAGCATTGGCTTTTTATAGCTAATTTGGAAGTGAAACAGGGATACCTGAACAGACTTATTTAAAAAAGCAAGACATTTAAGGGCTGATTTCCAACCAGCGTTAATCTCTCTATGTTCAGAGAGTACATAGTGGCTCATGTCCATAAATAATGTCATTTGTGGTTCATTGGTTGAATTAATTTGATATAAAATGACTAAATTGAAAAACTGTAGGTCGAGCTCTTAATGATTTCTGGCAGAGCACTAAGCAGGCAATCACAAGCTTATTAATGAAAATAAGAGAATAATAAAAATTGAAATATTAAAGAAGTAGGAAGCAATAAATTAAAAGTTAATTTTGATAATGCAACTTGCATTGAGTAAGAAAATAATTGATACAGAAGTCCCTTTTCATTGTGTATTCATACTATATTGCAACTTTTTTCAAAAGAGTGCTGTTGGAAGGAATTGCATGATTCCAAATGGGATAAAACACTGGAGTTTATCTATTCTAGTTTCTTATCTTAGCTGTCACTCATGCCTTCATGGCTAATCTAGTTTATAGGTTTGCCATTTCTACAGACCTAGGTGGAAAAGGTCCAGCTGTAAGTTTTCTGCAACCTCTAACTCAAAAACGGATCCCAGATAGTTGCTGATGAATTCCTGAGGGTTGTGCTTGTCATCATTTTTCCTAGTGACTCTTTTGTGACTGAAATAACCAAGGATGTTGAAAAATGTAGGAAATTGGGCAGAATTGTGCAGACAGCCACTTCCATCTTTAGAGAGGCTGAAGTTCCCAAGCAATAGCGCCGGAGGTACAAGGTAGGAAGCCAGGAACTATGCACTGCAAGAGGAGCAAAAGATGACTTTGACCCAAAAGGTTAGAGATTTAGCCAATATCTGATTAATACCTTTCACTATTGAAAGGCTTTAGGAGTAATAAAAGGAAAATCTTGGAAGTGTAAGGATAAAATATAGGACAGCATTATGAACAATAATGATCAGCCTTCGTTTCATAGGTTTGAAAGATACATTGAGTCTGCATAACAGAGAAGACTCAATTGTAAAAACAAGAAAACTGACCAGTATCTCATGAAAGGCATAATTTTTGAAGGCCTAATTTGCAAAATTCAAACAAAATGTATTGTTTGTAATAGGTACTGTAATTAGAATATATAATACTATTTATCAAAACACAGATTTTAAAATGATGCACATTTAATATTTTTCACAATAAAATGGGATGTTGGAAATTGAAGAAAGGCTTTAATAAAATTCCTTCTTTGTGAACATTAGCCCCAATCTTACAAAAACATGCCTTTTATTACCATGAAAAGACTTTTCCATTGAACACATCCATATCCTGGGGCTTCTAGAGCAAAAATGCAGCAATAAATTTAGAATCCCCAGTAAACAGATTGTTGTATAAATAGAGAATAATTTACAGAGCATCAGCGGTCATTTGTAAACATTAAATAATAATTTCTGACTGACTGGATTCTGACTCAACAGATTTAAGATGGGGCTAAGCTGCAAAAATAGAGACACACATTAAATATTTTTACAAAATTGCTTCCAGCAATTCTGTGGTTAAGATTTTCAGCATATAGAAAACACAGAGAGCTTGAGTCAGCACATCGATCCTTAACCTACTGGGCTATGGTTAAGGCAGAAAGACTGCAGATTCTCGGGCGTGTGTGGATTAACTTAGTCCCAGAACAAGGTCAATGGTCAAACGTGGTACCACCGAGGGGGATGTGGGGAGCCTGTGCAACCATTCTTAGTTGGTCCCCTCGTGTAATTCAGACAGTTTAGAAGCCCTACAGCTGAACATCCTTCCCTGCTAATATTTTAATAATTGTGATAATGATGATGTGGTAAGTTGCTTGACAAAGCATGCAAAACTCAAGGATTACCAAAGCTGCTCCATATTCAAGCCTAGCTCCTTAGAGCAGCAGGACCCATGGGTAGTGAGTCCTGTCAAATGTTTTCCATCCGTTCCAAGGCTCTGTAAGCTCTTTTTATTTTTTTCTTAAGTGTCTGGGAAATCTCCTCCTGACATTTGCCAAGCAGATGACATTTATACCAATTATTGTGTTCACTTTGTGTTTACTTTAGATTGCACAAGTTCCTTTGCAAGCAACCAGAAAGCCAGCATCCCTGAAACTGTAAAGAGCTCACAGCCCAAGTCAGGAATATGCTGTGGAGGATTAATCTTCAACTCAGCTTCCTTAGAGGTACCTACAGATAGCTCAGATTCAACTTTCAAACAAAACAAACCAACCAAACAAAAAACTTAGTTGTAACCCCAAGATTTTTGGAAGCCTTCAAAGGAAAGGGGAACTGTTGGATGCAAACTTAGCACTCTCAGCAAAGTGATGAGAGCTCTACCAAGACGATTATCTATGACCAATTCCTGCTACAGCAGACAAATGCTGGTAGTGTAAAGCTGAAATTGTAATTGCACTTTCCACAATGCTCTGTGAGACTTGGCTTAATTCATCCCTCTTCCCCTTTATTATTACTGCATTAATAAAAATGTTTTCTGTGGAAAGAAGTAATTTTGGCTACTGGGTGCAGAAAGATCACCTTAACAAGAACAATTTTTTTCAGACCTGGCAAGAGTGCTATCAAGAGCAATATATACCAAACAATAAACCTCGAAATAGCAAACTGCACACGTATTTACACAATTCTGACCTATCCAACGATAGCCAGAACATCAAAACCAAATCACAGAACACCAAAGCCCAAACTCTTCTCTAGAAAGCTCGTCGAAAAGCTTGCCCGCGATACTGGCTGCCCAACTGCAGTATTGCTACTGTGGCTCATGGAAGGACCATAACAAGATTAAAGTAGGGGTGAGTAAACAGGTCCTGGGAAAAAAAAAGGATTTAAGAAATAAAATTAAAATCTTAATAAGCAAAGACTCAAAGTTACTATACTGTCCATAACGATGTGCAAAGAGTTAAAATATCAAAAAGATAGAATAATTTGGAGTTTCTTTTTGAGCAGCCAAGTTTAGCAAGCTCTGCTGTGAAGGAAAACTAGGACAGTCAGAGGAATGACTTCTTATGAGAGACTTTTTATGAGAAAAGAGGATTTGCTTAGTCTAGCAAAACAAGAGAAGGTCATTATTTCTAAATAAATATTGAGGAAGCATTTAGGAAAGCTTCAGGAATTTTAACGGGCTTTGAATAAATTTAGGTTGGAAATTAGTAGGTTTCTAACCAGAAGAGTGAGGATGTTAAGGATTCTTCCAGTCAGAGGAGTGGGGGGGGCAATAAACCTTATTACCTTTAAGATAGAACTTGGTAGGTTAATGAACAAGTTTATATCATACTGTTGCAGAGGGATTGGACTTAATGACCCAGGAAGCCACTTTTGGTCCATTTTTATACACTGCTAAAAGGGTACAACTCAGGATAATAAGAATAGGACTATACAAAGCAGCAATCAAGCTATTCAATAATACTGTCTTTAAATGCACAAACTGAAATATTTATAAATGCTAATTATGGTGCCAAAGATAATGGGCTATTTTCTTGTCCTATGCAATATAATAACTTTCTGGTGCTAGCAGAGTAATCCAGAGGTATCGATATGTTTTTTAATGAGCTCTGATATTGGTCTAAGAGGACCCATGCAGCAGCAGAACATCTCGATACCCATTGCATTTCCCTTTGTGCCTGCAGCAGCTTGCAGTAAAGCGGAGCACAGTAAGATCGGAGCTGCAGAATCAAAGACAAAGACAACCTTAGCAGCAAGACGCTCACCTTAGCAGCCAGGTGCTTGGTGACTGTGAATAAAATATAGAAAAGCCCCTGCTGATAGCAGGAACAAGCGCATCGCCTGCAGACAAAGCTGAGGACTATGCATTCTAAAATCTCCTTTAAAAAAATCTGTGTGCTACCATATATTTCAACAGTTTCCCATGCTGATAGGATACAGTCACCTTGCACTACTCTAATGAGCTCTAAGGCTAATGAAGCATGACCAGTGATGAGTTACCCCTTCTGGGGAGAGAAGTCTGTAGGGTGACTAACTGGCCTGGGGACACAGCACCTTTTGCATCCAGGCTCTTGGGGACAATCCCTTGTCAAGTGCTGGGTAAAAATTTCCTCAGCAGGTATCTGCTTGAACAGCCTTTAGCACAGCCGCGTTTTTCTGTGCATTTGAAAATGTGCCAAAATTCCTGGTGCAAAACACGGGCAATGCTTTGGCCTTTTGGTGTGTTTGGTTTTTAGAACTAGGTGCAATGAAGTTTTAGGACTTCTACAGGACAACACAAATCTTATCAAATGCATAATAAAGTTTCACTGAATAAAAAAAAAAGGACCAGTTTATCCTCATTAACTAGTCATTTTGGAGATATGAGCAGCTATGAGATGTTCATCAATGAATCTTTCTGTTCCTGGGGATTGTTTCTTCTCTCTGTTAACTGCTACTTAACATGGCCAAAGGACATGCCTTGGCTATATATACAGTGTATTTGAATTCAGCTTTAAAGATGATTTCCAGTACTTAAAGTCAAGGAAAATGGAGTTCTCTAAACGCAGTCATTCCCTCCTCATGTTGCGTAATAGTCTTGCTTTTTAACTCTGACTTCAGAGATGTACCGAAGTCAACAGATTATCTGTAGCTTGGGAAAAGCCAGAAGGTAGATACATGAAATCCTGTGTACCGAGGGAAATGACTATAGCCATCTCCCTCCAGAAAATAGTAACGTGGAGTTACTCCTGGTAGCATAGAAGTCACTCTCACAGTTCAGACCAGAACTATCTCACACAGCTGCTTATCCTCCGCCGACTCTCGCTACGGTCTCTTCAGTTAACGGCAATTTACCTTAGGCAGAGCCAAAGCTGAGGAATAGACCACTAGGGCAATGAGACCTACGGTTTACACATCATCTGGTTCAGCACAGTAATATCTGCTTTTAAAATCAATGAGAGCTGCTCCAATATTTAAGTATCCCTGGATTTAATTCCAGACTGCTAAAGATGGAAACTGTTTTGGAGAAAAAGCTATTGGGACTTCATGTTTACATTGTAATTTTCATAATCAAAACAAAAAAATATAAATGTAGTAGGGAAGAACGGATAGCACCAGACTCACAGACTGGTCTTTAGATGCAGTGTCTCCCCTTGAGCACTTGCAGGTGGATGGCACAACATATCAAGTGCTCTCTGTCTTATTAAAAGGCAACTTAAGGCCATGCAAGCAAAACAAGCATCCCTGAATTCCATTTATTTGTCTGTTGCAGACTCCAAAGCTCCAACATTCTAGCAAAGTCCCACTGCTTTGGAAATATTCTGGAGTAAATAAAGGCAGCTTCCACAGAGAAAAAGAAAGGCAAAAAATGAGTAAACTGTAGCATGGTCCTGCCCTCTCATGGTCTGACTTCTGTGATGGTGCTACCTGTGGTTGCCCTTTTGAGAAAAGGCCCAGTGAAACTCATACAACCATCACCGATAAACGCAGCGGGAAGCTGCACAGGGCTAGTGTTTAAGGCTTCCTTTGGGATATGCTATTTTTCTGTGAGCTGTACTCAAAACACAAATGAATATCAACTGTTTTCTGAATGGGAATGAAGCCCCCCCTGAATAAAAAAGAGGCAAGAAGCAAGTTATGGAGCCAGCAAGGCTACTGGGGGAACGAGCTGCTGCTACCGCCAGCTCCGCGGCTCACGGTTGCCTCCCAGGTTTGATGCAGCTATGGGACATCAAAATAGAGATTGCTCATGCATTCAGGTGCTGATAAGCATTATCACATAAATCACTCTGAATTAAACACCAAAAGCTTGGGAACAAACACTCCCGTGCACCAGGCGGCTGCTAAACCAGGGGAGTCGGGGATTTGGCGCGGGGTGATACTACCCACAAAGGAAAGCTGGGAGCAGCGCCAGCTCCCATTAGCATTTAGCAGGACTGCTCAAAGCAGGAGCAAACAGGCAGGCAAGAGGCGGAGAGGAGAGCAAACCAACGGGTCAGGGTTTACAGGCCCTGTATTTAATGCATTTTAAAAGGTAACTGTTGACCTAATACAGAGACATTGAGGAATAGCACTGCTTAAAATCCCTGCCTATGTGTGTAACCCTTCCAATAAATCCCTAAAAAGCACATCTGTAGTGGTAAGAGCTTCCTCTGGAATCTGGCCAAGTAGTTCTTCAGAGCAGGGGGGTCACTGACATTCATGCAATTATTTATTTCCCTCATTCCTGAATTCCCTTTCAGATGCAGCTTAAGTCACCCAGTTACCATGTATAACAGCACTTGCCCAAAAATGCTCAGTTTTGTGTACCTGCTGGGGAGGTTTTACTGTGTTTTTTTTTTTGTTGTTGTTTTTTTTGTTTTCCTCCACGGGGTCTAAACTACCAAGAAATGGAGCATCAGCTCCAGATGTTCTAAGGAAAGAGGAGGAGATTTGTCCACTTATTGTGGATAAGTGGACCTGTCAATGCTGCTTTCTTGGTCAGATCAACCCTTTCATGTGTAATTTAGAACAGCAGATGTTTTATCTGGGAACGGGTCCAGATCTTAAAAACAAATAAATAAATAAAGGAGAGAGAAATTCAGTAGTGGCTCCTATTAGCCCTGGAAGCCCCAGAAGCACTGAGGAATATGGAGTAATGAGCTGGATTCTTCAGTCACAGCACAGAGGCAGATGTTGCATGGCATCACCCTCATGATGACGTACACTGAGGTCATGAATCAGCAGGTGATCACCAGTTAAATAGGCTGAACAAAGCAGTAAATCCTAGACACGTTCATACGTTACTTTTTTCATCAATCCTCTTTTCTCATTCTGTTCTTTTCAAAAACCTCCAGGCGTGACATTGGTCCCTTCCTTGTGCTGCACTAGCAATGCCAATAAAGACAAATGTCACCAAGTTTACAGGAATGCGAAGGTGTGACAAATCTTTGTGAGGTATTAACCAGAGTCCCCTGCAAAGATGAACTAAAAGGCTCCTCCTCCTAGATCATGCGGAAATTTAAGCAGGTCTTAACCCCCACAAAACATTTCATAAGGCTCTGTCATTAGTCCAAGGTCTATTAAACATATAAGAGATCTCCCTTGAATTTATCTTTTGCCTACTCTTCAATCAGTCTTGCTTTTTCTCTTAATGCTCTGCCAAATTAGTACTGTAAATGCTTTAGAGGATGTGCTGGCAAAATGCCACAATCTGTGGCACTGGTGATTTCAATGTTAGCTACATTATGCTCGTAATAAATATATTTTCCCTCTGCTGTAGGCCAGATAATCAGGGGGTGCAAATCGGTGTAGCTCTGTTCAGAAACCTCGGCAATAACATACGACGTAGCTCCCCTGATTACTTTCTGCTGAGCCTACATGCTTTGCAAAGCTACTACAGCAAGCTGATAATGATGCACGAAATGGAAGAGCCTTTTGAGCACACCCAGAAGCACAGAGGATGCATGAAAGAGGCACCTTGGGGCTGGGTTATGTGATGCTTCCTCCTCCACATGTGCACACACTAACGTATTCAGCTTTCACTGCTTTTAAATAGGTGCAACTCTACCTTTCTGCATTTTCTCCTGATTCATGCAGCCTTAAATGAGCCTGGAATCACACCTACAACAGTATTTAGGTCAGGCACAGAACAGATAACACCATGTTCTGAAACTAAAGATGAAATTCTTTAATGGTGTCACTTCTCTGACTCAAATGAGCAGAAGATTTGGCCTGGTTACTCTCTTTGCTGATGTTTCTACCCTCCGAGGCAACTAGGTAGCTGGATATTTTGAGAATAAAAACACTTTGGGGGCATATGTGCCACCATCCCACATCAACAGTAATTCTTGCAGCACTGCAAAACTTGCTGGAAAATATTTGGAGATTTTTTCAAAGTAAGGTTTCAGTACTTTTCTATTCATCCCCACAGCCACAGTGCTACTCAAAGGTTATCCGAAATAGCTGCAGGCAGTGGAGGAATCACAGAGAGATCACATGAAACACAGCTTGGTCTCTGGAAAAAAAAGCAATACCCAATTCCCCCTCTCTGTCATTACTCTGTACCATTTTGGCCACTTTTGGGACATCAAATACTGGAAATAGCTCAGAAAGCATTTGGCTCAACATTTATGTCCATATATCATAAGGGCTATTATATAATGCAAATGCTTTAAATCCATCCTAACTGGAAAATGCAGCTACATAATGCCAAAATGTCATTATATTGTAAGTCCTGCACATAGCCATACTCCTAAAATCCTTGCAGGGTTCATTCCATACTGAAAAGTGAAGATTGAACATACTGCCTCACCGACATTACAGCATTAACTTTAGATTATAAATCAAAGGCAGACAGGTTTTTATTGGGTTAGCTTCCTCAGCCAGGTCTCAGGGAGGTAAGACGAGACTTGGTACTGGCACAAGGGAATTGGATCATCCCTGATTCCGTCTGGCTTAGGCTGCTGTGGATCTCCAGCCTCAGCTGGCAGCGGCGTTCAGGGACCAGAGCTGCTACAAGAACCCTTTTTTGCCTCCCCACTAAATAGGGAAAGAAGGTGATTAGTCCCCAAATTTATTATGCAAAGGTATTGAAAGCAACACAACACATTTTTCTTAAATTACAGACACACTAATCACTAAACTCTGTTTTCTACAAATGCCTTTGAGTAAACTTCAATAGCAAGATCTAATGTGTAACTCCTTAAGTCTTAATAAACGCTGTGCTAAAGTGTTTAAAGGGAATGTTTAGCATTCAACCGTTCAACAGTCCCTGATTGCAGCATATTTCAACCTAAGCTATGTGAAGAATAAGGTTCTAAGCTGAGAATGCTCAGGAGGTTTTCCTTGTTTATTCGTAGTTTCTCCCAGAGATGTTTTCTGGTCTGATTTGAACATCTTGACCAAAGTTCTTAACATTGTAGTTTTAACTTCTTCTTAATTCAGTCGCTCTGCAGTCAAATGTGAAGCTTTCTGTGACTGTGTGACTCCTTAGACAGATACTCCAAGTTCCACCAACATTTTTCGCTTCTTTATGAAATTTAAGCAGAGGATTCACATATATAAAAACATCTGTTTTGATTCTTCTTAATTGCTTCAAATTAAGTTGTTGGAACTGTGGATGTGTCCAACATAAAGTGCCATATACTATGTTTTCAGACTTTTAAATACGCCCAGTTTCTGTTCTCTGAGAGGAGAAAACCTGTCCCAGGGCTGGGAGGGTCTTCTACTTTCCAAACTGCAGGGTGCATCATGTTCCTGCTTATTTTTCTGTAAGAGCTTATTACAAATGAAGAGACTTTTGTTTGATTTTGGAAAAAAATGGAAACCATGTGTTAAAAGAATGCCTTAAAATTATTTTTGTGATGTTCCCTCTGCAGTTTTATCATTCTGGTTGTTCTGACCATGCTGGAGTCCACAAAAAAATCTTCAGACAATGCAAAGTTCCCTTACCTGTGCACCAGCTGCTTGCGGCTTATACAAATCGCCGTCTCATAGTCGTGAGTGACGCACACCTTATGTGGGCTGCACTTCACCTTCAGGCATGGATCTTTGGATGGATCAAGGGCTATAAAACACAAATATTCACAAAATCAGAAAGTTAGAAACGTGTACAAAGATCTCTCTTGGCTGCTTAATCCAGACAACCGGATAGGAATAACAACTGGTTGGTATGACCACTCGGACATCCGATGGGATAAATCCCTATCCACTTAATCACCAAGGACTGAGTTGATTGCTCTAAATATCCCTTTGATGCTTTTTGGTACAAGGTGAGTAATGCAGTGGACAATCTTTTCTCAGCACTTCTTAAGCTGATGGAGAAAAGGACGGGGTGGCTTTGAGCAGCCAAAGGAGATTCTCTCCATCCAAGGTGTGAGCGGTCTGAGGGACTGCAGTGAGCCAAGGGTCTGGAAAATGTGCAGAAGTGAGGGGCAAACCTGCAGAGGGGAGCGCAGGTGCTAGGACTCACCTTGGGTACCCTATTTTCAGCGTTCATTAGGAAAGATCCCACGAATCTGCCACGAGAACATCTCCATTTACCAAACACATCATCACCTCTGGTTAAAATCTGCCACTGCTTAAGAGGATACTGCAAGGCGGTGCCATAGGGGACTGGAAGGAATGAATAATGTTGTACCCTAATGAAAATGCAAAGAGATTTTAAGGACTGTAGACAGAAAGTGATTACCAAAGTCAGCACAAGGATTAATGCCCCCTCCTGCTTATCTGGAAAAGGTGTTTGAAAACCAAAAGGCAGAGTGATGCGCTGTCAATACTCGAATGAGAGGCTCCTACAGAAATCCACGTTTAGCTTGCGATGAACCTTTTCCCCCCAATGCAATGAGCACATGCAGAATAGGGCAGACAGAATATGAGGAATCCTCATTTGTTTGTTTCTGCCCACACAAACATCTCTCCTAACGCTAAGTGAAGAAGGAAACATATTCCCCTAGCTTTGGCTAGAACAGTACATCCCTTCCCCCTGCCCAAGAAACGCAGATACTGAGCAGGTATCAGAAAACCTAATGTGGAAAAAGTCTGTGGGCAGTTTTGTGTGACTGAGGAAAGAACGTGCAACGTAATCATGGAGCCAGGAGCTGCTCCTTCATGAGAGGCAGGGAAATACCGACCCATCGGCACCGGAGCAGGACCGCAAGATGCTCCAGGGGAGCAGCTGGGTGTTCAAGTCCTGCCTGTGCGTGAGTTTCTGCTCCTGCTGAGTTTCTACAGGCTGCTCGCTTCCTTAAACAAAGAGCAATTTGGTAATCTTTGAAGTAGAAGAGAGGAGCAATCCAGCACGGTGCTCCAATTAGAGCACGTTGCCCACCAGGGAAAACCTCTTACAAATACTTTTCTGCAATCAAATCCCATTCCAAAGGCTATCTATCTACATTTATTCTCTTGCAAAAGGATGCTTCTAACGATCACGAGTAAGACATATCTGCCAGGATAAATTACTTACATTCAAAAGATGGTTATGTGAATACTTCAGAAAAAGGGAAGTCACAAATTCACTTTTGTTTAAGAAGTGATTTTTAAGTAAGTCTTTTTGGACATTAATTTTACCATGCATTTGACTTTTTGTTTCTTTTGAATATATCCTGCCATTTCCTGCTTCACCTCTGCCCTTCCTTCCCACATTTATTGGGCCACTTGTAATTGGGTCACTGTTAGCTACATTTCTTGGTCTGCATAAAGACCCTACGTCCAAGTTATGAAAACTGTTTTGTTCCATCCTTACTGAATGATCAGATATAGGTTTATAGGACACTGCTTAATGGACAAGGACTTTCAGCTTGCTATACACCAAATTTCTTTTTCTAAAGACGTACTCCCAGAAAGCAAAGGATATTTCTGTTTTCCTGCAGCACTGCAGCTGTTCTGTCTAGGTTTACACAGTGGCAGGTACAAGCTCGTAGCACATTAACACCCACCGCAGAGTTGCAGTGGGCAATTCAGCACCACTAGTGCATCTGGGTTTAGTGGAATGCCTTTGGTGCAAGACGTTGGAAGGCTTACAAACAAAGCAGACGTGATAAAAGCTTTTTCTTTAAAAGACATTAAACCGATAGAAAAGGTGAAGAGAGCAAGGAAGGGGAAGAGACCATATGTTTCCTGTGCTGGAAACAGCAAGGCATCAACTTCCAGTGAGCTGCCCTTAGGAAAACAAATAGATAGTGTTTGGAGGCTCAGGATCTGTCCGAACGGAAGAATCAAGGGCTGAAAACAGCAGCTCCATATCTTTTTTATATTTCCACCAGAGCAGTGAGTGGCAGCCCTTGGTGGAGCCAACAGAACCGAGATGGCTCTGGCAGCTCTTGAGCAGCTTCCTGGCCAGAGCGGCTCTTTGGGAGCCTCCTGATGTTGCCTTTGTGTATCTTTGTAAGCCAGACGAACCCGCACAGGAGAAGTAGCAATGATACTGGTCCTTGCTCACCAGATGCCCTAGCAGAGGCATCACTTGCACTTTACATCCAGCGAACACGGCAGGGGATGTGTACCACCTCGACCCTCTTCTTCCAGCTCTCACCTGAAACCCAGCTAACGACCGAGACAGGTATTTAACAAAGACTGACATGGCAGATGCAATTTCCTTACCTGTCAGTCTGACTAGATGTTCTAAAACTGCAAAGCAGAGCGACAGACCCTCCTTCTGCAGAGCCTTTAATCAGTGAGCTTCACTTGGAGTGTATAGCGTCACCAGATGAGAGGTTCAGTGTGTTGATTAACTCAGGGGTCACATCCACAAGAGGAAGTTTAATGATGAGAACTTTTGCTGGCTTCCAGCTGGGGCTGCTCTTTTACTGGAGGACACGCGGGTCTTCCTGCTTTTAGCAGTGACACAAACTTGATGCAAAACAGTGCATCAACAGAAACCGTTGTGCAAACTGGCGAGGAGCCCGGGACGCTGCAGAGCATCCTCCCTGGCGCGGTGCTGGGAGCTGCGGGTCAGCCAGGGCTCCTGTCAGTGGAGGGGTGGGCTTAGTCCCCTGCTGGAAAGGCCAAGCTTGGACAGCTAAATCAAATCTGCGCCTGGACATTTGTACAGCAGTGGCAACTAAGGGCAACTTCTGCCAACAAACCTTTGCCAAAACCATCTTTGAACCTCCTCCAAGCCAGGACCATGGCGTAAGAATTGCAATAGGCTAGGTAGGGTTATGTCACCTTACCCTTGAAAGTCAATACTCATTTGGCACGAATAAGAGAAGTGTGACTTAAGCCAATATGGACTATGTGACACCACTCACGCACAGTTTCAACGCTTAGCATATTTTCATACTATATATAGTAGTATAACTAAAGAATTATATCCATTATATCCACCTAGGGAACTCCTTAGGACTTCTTAGACAATAAAACTTGGGCAGTTCTGAAGCCTGCATGTTCCAGATTAGCATCACAGTATTATTGATAAAGAAACACAACTCTGAAATAATTTCCCAATTGCGCATCAAAGGAGAAGTACTGTCAAACAGTCATCCCACAGAGGAGTGGGAAGAGATATGGTCAAAAATTCCCTTTTTAATCTGGCCTCACATCTGCTCTCTACCTCAGTGTCTTTAGCTTTTTCTTACCTGAGTGTTGGGAGAATTAATTCATTAAAGGTGGAAAAGCCCATGGAGATCCTTAGATGGAGCCCATTTTATATATATAGTGTAATTTATTACCTGTTACAAACAGCCCTTTCATACACTTCCACAGAGTAGAAAGAGGCTTATTAAATTTAAGGAAAAAATATGGACTTTGTGAGAAGACAGCAAAAAGAAAAAAAGACCCTCCAATCTGGATTATTATTTCCTTAGAATATTTTCACTTAAGCAGAATGTGTAATCCAGACGAACAAAAAAGGTCAAAAAAGGAATTTATTTGTCTGCAGAGTTCCTTGACATGTTGAAAGAAGTTTGGAAGGTTGTTCTACTGCTACGCAGTACAAGCCCTAAGGAGAGAACTCATAATAAGAAACAATTTCTGAAATATGCTAATCAAAGATCATGCTTTGTTAATCAGATTTCTACATGACTAGGAGCAGATGCTCATCAACTACAGAAGAAAAGACCCTTGGGAATAAGATGAAACATAACAACCATATTTGTCATTGCAGTTCTTTGTATCCTAAAGCAACGACCATGAAGTCTTTGAAAATGAAGAGCCAAAGTACAAATAAATTAATGAAAGAGGGAAAAGAAGTGAGGAAGGTGGGAAAAAATGGATTATTTTTATTATTGAGATGTTATTTTATCAACTCTAAAGGGAAATTACAGCCATCCCTTTTCTCCCTGAAGTAGCATAGTAACCCATGTCTGACTGCACAGTACTACCACAACAGTCTTCAGCTGGTTCTATTTTATAAGAAAATATGCAAACATCTTTCTAGCTTTTCTTGAGACTGGGACTGAAGGTGAATCGATATGGTTAGCTGATCTATCAGTCGCTAAGGTTTGGTCAAAATTTTTAGATGGGACATGTTTGATCACCAGGGGAATTAAAGCTTGAATGTGAACAACAATCTCTGGCTGCAGAGCTGCTCAGCCACCTCGCCCATCTTTTTGTGAGTCCAGGCTCACACAGTTCCTGAGGTCCTGCATCTGTCCCAAGAGACAGTCGGTTGCAATACAGTAAAATACAGTCGTGCACGTCTCTTGGGATTAACTGACAGATTTTCAGAAGTTTTTCATCCTGTGTAAATTTAGAACTTCTACATCTTTGCCTTGGCTCAAAAGTTCTGCTCTTCCTCACTTCTAACACTGAGATGCTCCCGTCAGTGACGTTCATTTTCCAGCCACCTGTCCTGGCAATCTGAACTCTGCTGTTTCTGCCAGGCAGGGCACAGAAGAAGAAATTTATAGACTGGCTACCATTTTTGTTTCATGGGCTACCACATTTCTGTAGGGAAATTGTCCCCTCCAGCTGTGCTCTGCAGATCAGCTCCACACAGGGCAAAAGGGAAAGGTCAAAATCCAAACACGGTGCTCCCAAACCAGGTCCTTTTAGGCAAGAAGTGGGTGCAGAATTGACCTGAAAAAAGACCTTGTCATTAAGGGACAAGACTTGCGTTCCTCCGCGCAGTCAAGCTTTTATGATTCACAGCAGCCGAAGATCCCTATTAAATCTACAAATCCTCTGTGATTCCCTCTTTAGAGTTATCAGAATAATTGGGAAATAATAAGCACCAGGGATTGCATCAGACCGTTCACAGCCTCCTAACGGGATGCTGGCATCTTTTTTTCAGTCCTAAAAGGATTAAGAACAGCGATTGCATCCCAAATCCCTTCCCCTGCCAGAGCACCCTGGAGAACATTTGCTTATGAACTGTACACGGCTCCTCTCCCCTGCCTGCTCCCCATCACTGGAGGCTGCGAGCCAGCAACATCAATCATTGCTGGACAAAAACCTAACACCACTGTTGGAGATACTTTTCTATTACATTTTGTGTTTTTATATATCACCACTATAAGGCAAGACATGACTTGGAGGAAACTCCAGAGCTCAGACCAAGCAGAAGTGGGAGAAGTTGCTGGCAGGTCTGCGCTGTAGCTGTGGGTCATGTGCTAATCATGACGGAGCAAATTTATTTTTCACACATTTGATTTTAAAGGGGTGATAACAAATAAATACTCTCGATGTCTCGCAGCAATGGATGTGCAATCCGGCAGAAACTGTACAACTAGTTCACAGCAAGATTTATGGGCTTGATTTTGCTTTTATGACCATTCGTTTGGGGAAAGAGAGTAATTTCAAACTCATAGCTGTTTAGTGGAGCTGAAACAAACCACACAATCAAAAAGAAAATGGCATTATGTAAATATTGCTTTTTTTTTGTTTTCAAAATTGCCTGACAATAAGTACTATGATCACTCAATGACAAAAATATTTTGGCATAATGAAATGTCAAGAGCAGTTGCTTTTACGCAATCCCCTTGAAACTGCTCTGACTATAAAAGGAAAGAAGAACATCTGCTGAGATAGGTATGATGAACTGGAAAACGGGACCTGCTGTCTGCAACACGGAGATACTAGTGCATCTTTTAAGACAAAAGAGATAGACCATAAAACAAAGCCTCTCAATTAAATGATGCATTAAATTATAGGTGTGCATTTCAATATTTATTTGATTCCAGCAAGAGTCCCCAGGCAACCCCAGGAGCTCCTGGCTGCGCCAGGCATCAGGTTGTGTCGAACCTGCCTGTCGAGCCTCAGAATGAAGCTGCTCTGGGCCAAAAAATTCCATTTAATATTGAAATAGATGGTGAATTTGCCCCCCTTTTTTTTTCTCCTTAGTGCGAGCAATGCCAGAGCAAGGGATTACCACGGACCATCACAGCCTTTCAGAAGGTTTTTTCTTTATGCCCTTTTCCTATTCTCCCCCTTATTTTACTGCTTAACAAGTGACCACATTGATTGGCTAAGAATATGTTGCTTAATGGAGCTGAGTGGAGAATCTCTTCTCCCAGCTGGTATTGTTAATAATTCTGCTTTTAAAAAAAATGCCCTTTAATAATAGATGAGACCCCCCCGCCCTCACCCCAAACCCCTAACAATTGCAAGTAATTACCAATGACTTTTATTCTGCTTCTGCAAATCTTGGCATAAATCATTCTGCTTCATTAGTGAAAAAATTGGCGCTAGCCCTCCCTCAAGTCTAGGGGAGAACATGTCTTCGATTAACGGGCTCAGATATTTAGGTCTCTCTTTCTCACATGCTCTCTCTCCACATAATTACTCAGAGCAATTTGCATACAGAAATCAATTCAGCTGAAAATTAATTACCACAGGCCTGAATGCTTCAAACATGTATGTGAATTATTTTCAGTAAATGGAATTTCTCGAGGCAGTTAAACAGTAACATCTCAAACTGTCAGCACTTACGCCATTGCCGCACCGTGTTTTAGTGTAGCTTTGTTTTAGTGCACCCGAACATCTGAGTGGCTGAAGACAGTGGGATCGGGGAAAGACACATCTATTTTCATTTTTGCAGGCACTTTCAGAAATCCTTTCCCATAACTGACATGCAATTTCTTCTGACATCGCTGAGGGCCACACAGGGCAAAAGATACTTTAAAGGACTCTCCTGATTTGCTTTCTGAAGCAAAGATAAGACCCTGAGTAATAGGAATTTGCTTGACAAACATACAAAAATCTGATGCAGTAAAAACAAGTTTTTTTTTTTTTTTTAAAAAAAAAGGTTAGGACTGTAAGTTAAGAAAAGGGCTTCCAGTGGTGGATGTGATGATGAACCACAGGCAACGACAGCAGTATTTGCTTAGTGAGAAGCACCGAGACACGTACGAGACCGAAGCTGAGTCATAACAGCGAGGGTCCTGGCTTGACCCCTGGCACTGAGCAGCTGTGATTTATATCCCCCCTACTGCAGAGGCAGCTGAAACGCTCCCCTACACCAGGGCGAGTTTTTAATTTTTCCTGCACTTGGCCATGCTCAGCAGATACATTTATCTTTTCAACACTTTCTTTTGCACCTGAAATAACAAACATTCCCAGGAAAGGAAAAGCTGCCAAGGCCAGCTAGGGGTTTGCTTTGCTTTCCAGCTTGCCCCAGGTCGGCCTCTTGCAAACAGCGCTCACCTGCAGGGCAGAGCTCACCAGGGCAGGGAGGACAGTGTGGCATCACAGTGTCCCCCTAAACTTGAATACTGAATGCTAGCAGCTGAAAACGCTATGGTCATTTTGAAATACACAGGGTAAATTGCTATTTGTTCAGTGAGATTTCACTAGATATTAATTCACTCCAGGCCCAACTGAAAATAAATCAGATTATAGCTCCTCCAGAAAACAATATTTTAAGCTATCCATGCAAAATTAAAGACACACCTTCCCTATTTCTGATGAATATAAACAAATATTGTATTTGCTTGAGGAAAGAAATTTGTACTGCATGTCATGAAACACTTCTGTAACACCTCCGAAGCAGCTGTAAATTAAACCTTAACTGAAACAATAATAAAACCATGGGGGGGGGGGGGGAAAAATTAAGAAAGATTTAATTCAGATAGCTAGTTTCTGAGATATTGAACCCACTTCCAGCTTTGATTAAAAACAGCAATGATTTATAAGACTGTGAACTATGTGAGCAGAAGAAACAAAACATAATTGAAACAAATATCTCTGGATACAGACTCCTCTGTATTATTCATAAAGAAAAAAAACTTTCACAAGTCATACTCTGTCATTCTTCAGGGTTTTTCTTATGTCACTAAATCTCATGAGAAAACATGAATGACATACACCTTACTTGTTGCATTGTTAGAAGTAAGACAGAAGCAAAAATACATCCCTATTAATACTGATGCCATTAACAAATGGTACAAATGAAAGTTATACAAAAAAAGGGAATTAAAAATAAGGCCTGGCCGGTTTTACTTATGCAAATGAGAAAAACTCTACTTGCTTTACTCAGCTCCTTCAGTTTTCTCTTAGGATGAGTAAAACAGAATTTGGCTCCAAACATCATCAGCTGCTTAGCATAAAATACGGGAGAAACATTTCATGACTAATTAAAAGGTAAAGTCTGGATAACATTCTTTGAAACAACATGCCATGGAAGAACTGCCAACTTTACTCCTGCTTTTAGCACCCCAGCTCGACGGCAGTGGCTCTATGCTGGGCAATGAGGCACAGGGAAGGGACGTCTTCTGTGGGGTTTTTGATGCCATCACTGCCTTTTTGCAGTTTGGTATAATGAATTAGTCACTCTGTACACCCTCTTCTTCCTTCAGGTTTTAAATGGGGATAATAATGTTTATCCATCGTTACAAATTGCCCTGGGACTCCTGGAAGGCATCGCTGAGCACACGCCAAGGGCCCCTGTGAATGACTCCTAATGGGA
This sequence comes from Nothocercus julius, assembly GCA_013398735.1. Lineage (NCBI taxonomy): Eukaryota > Metazoa > Chordata > Aves > Tinamiformes > Tinamidae > Nothocercus > Nothocercus julius. The sequence goes on from VZSV01000015.1 coordinate 10,399,130, forward strand.
TGATTTCAGAACAGTCAAAATCTGCAGAACTAAGAGCCATTTCATGTTCATTTATGACAGAATCTGATTGTTTCCATGGAAACATGGGCAAGCACTTTATTTTCTACATCAACAGTGGAAGATTTGTTTCCATATTACATTAGCTTTAGTGTGCATGGAGCAAAACAAACATAAAAATACGGGACTTCTCCGAGATTGATTTCATTATTTAAGGAAAGCGAGCAGTTTCGGATCTCCTCACCAATCCCTAGTGCAAAAACCTAACAAGATGGGTAGCACTCAGCACAGCACCTCTGGATCAGGATGAGCGTAGAAAAAACACAGGCTACTAAGTTTACGGGTAAGGAATTTATTGAGAGAAGAAATCACTAGATTATAGTTATAGCAATTTCAACCATGGGACATGAGAGCAAAAGATAAGCATGAGTGCTGCTGCTACTAGATATATGTACAAAATTTATAAATCTGTACAAAACACATCAAAAGTGTGAAGGAATTGGAGGTTGCTAGATTGTTGCCTAATGTAATTTTTGCTACTTTTGAAAGGAATAGCCTAAACAAGAAAAGATGAAGCTCCTCAGTGCAGCTGCTCATATAACTGATATCCCAGAAGAGGTTTGCCTTAGACAACACCTATTGTGGATGGTTTTAAAATATATCATATATAGATATAACACAGAAAATTCCTTCTTTAGGACACATTTTGCAGAAACAAGTGCTGGGAAACAAGTACTACCTAATATTGTTCCTCTCCCCACCTTCCAAGTGAGAAACTCTAATGGAAAGAAAAGGATAAATTGCAAAACTAGCTTGCAAAAACTAAGTTTGGAATTGTGCCCAAGGCAGAAACTTGGGGACCAGGAGTTTCTGAGTAGTAGGAGTTTGGTGATGTTAGTGTGCAGGGTGAATGGGTAAAACGAGCAGACAACCTCAGAAGGAAGCCGAGCAGCTCAGTGTCTAGGCGGCAGACGGCGGTCGCAAGCAGGGCTGCGGCCACACGTGTGTAGTGGTAGGACAGGAACGAAAAGGATGAAGTTACAGGACTTGTACAGCCCTGCGGAACGACACCTAAAGGGTGGAAAAGAGTTGTGCTCTTTTTGCAGGGTTTTTTCCAGCTGAAGGTGTACAGGTGTACTTTAGTTGCCACATGAGGGGTGAACTGACAGCCAATTTCTAACGCCAAGCCTGCAGTTCTTCACTTGGGTTTGAGATCTCAACGTTTATCTTCAACATCCAAAAGATCACCTGTACCGAGCTGATGCTAAAGAGCCACGCTTTGCAGACGCCTTTTCATAGTTCCCTGAAAAATGGCACCCCAGGCTAAAATTCTTGTCTCATTAATGCAATCTAGGCATCTTAATATATCTCTTCATATACAAATGATGATTTTTTTTTTTTTTTTAATAAAACATAGACAAACATTTAGAAGTCTTCACAATCAAAACATTCACAGGTCAAAAATGTTTGTTTCTTAAAATAGATACATTAATGAAGATACTAAGGAGAAATATTATTTCTCTCACTAAAAATAATCATCTATAACAATTTTGGAGAAAGATTATTTAGGAAAAGAATTAAAATTTGAACAGTTGCCTATGGACACTTCAGTAACTCTCTGGAATAACTAGAACATTATTCCGTCCTCCTCCCGCAGAGAAAGCACCCAGGATGCCTCAGGCAATACAACAGCAAATCCTGTAACTTTGCACTCAGCATGGTAGCTAAAACACACTTCTACAACAGAAGAACAACAGTTCTTAGCAGAACTGCTTGATTTCTGGTATGCTTAGGCAAGAAATGCCATCAAAAAGAGTATAAGCTTTTCTGAGCAGCAAAGGAATGCTGAATTATTGAGGATTTCTGATGTGCATGTTCCTTTTTATTAGAACAGGGATAAAATATAGAGTCCTAATAAAAAGGAATCGTGTTTATCAGGAACTCTGAATAACTCAAATAACAATGGAAGTCAAAACTCGGTTTTACTTCAGGGAGTATATGTTGTGCTTGCAGAGTCAATTGGTCTGATCCATCTCAGATAGATCTCATCCGGAGGCAATGCCCCAAATTTGAGCCAAGAACAAGGTGAAGAGCCAGTAACAGTGTCTCAGTGTTTGGGGAAGCGCAAAGAGTGAGGACATGAGGAAGAAGCCTCGTTATAATTTAGAATGAATGAACTTCACTCACTTCTGATCTGAAAAGATGTAAATGCTGCAGGTAGCTGTTAGCCCCTTCTTGACTTCGCTGTTCCCGGTGAAAAGGAAATGCTCAGGAGGATAAGCAGTGGGGCTCAGATCGGAAGGAAAACCAAATAAAGCCAGATGCCTTTCCAAATTCATGTGCAATCCTTGCAGAATAATGACAGGCAGAAGACAACAACAACAAAAAAAAAAAAAAAAAAAAAAAAAAAAAAAAAAAAAAAAAAAAGTGACTTTCACCTTCAGGATGAAAAAACAGATCTCTTCATAAAAATAAGCCATGACATTACAGAAACAGAATTTCTATTTCAGCAGCACAGTTTACACATCCTACAGCTTCTGTGGAATACATTCCTATTTTAATCAGTAAAGTGAGATTTTAATAAGGACGCATCACTACCAAGAGGTCTTCTGCACTGCAAGAATAGGGCTGAAAAAGCTGCACAATTAGATGGAAAGGCAGTGACACAGTATCGTGCTCCTGGCTCACTCCTCTGCCTCCCCTAGAAGGTCTTCAGCGCGTTACTTGGGCTGATGCTGGGCTGAGAAATGAGGTTAGCTTGATTTTACAAGGGTCAAACACTAAAATCTCTTTGGGAAAAAGGCTGGAAATACACGCATGCTTGATGTGACGCTGAATTCGTTTATAATTTCAGCAAGAATATTTCTCTGACTGATTTCATAGCATCTGCCAGGAGACAGTTACTGCCAGAAAGCCCAACTCAAGTTTTTGATGGGTTCCAGGGCCCGCTGCAGAGCACAGCATGGACATTCAGAACATGCCGAGTCTGCAAGAGGAAAGACTATCCAAAACCTTCAGGTCTCCTGTGACGTGACCCTGCCGAAGATCAAGGGTATTACAGTAGTTTCTTTACTAAGGTATGGAGGTGAGGGACGTCTGTACAAGTTAACAAGCCCTAGTAGTTGTTAAGCTACAGTCCAAATGACTGCACCACAAACCCTGTCAAGAAACGCTGCCACATCAGCTTCTACTGCTGCCACAGAGGTCGTCTTAGCATTTAATACCGTAAATTAGTCACCAAGACAGAGAAAAAGAAGTAATTCTCCCCATTAACGCTTTAGAGCCATCATGTTCTCAGCTTAGAAGCAGGGAGCCAGTACTCCATTTCAGGCATTCAAAACACACAGCTAAAAGAAATACCACTATCTTACTGCATTAGTCCATGTAAACGCGTTGTATGTCCTATGAGGATATATCACAGGAATTCAGATTTTACCACTGCGCTAGTCTTGGTACTCACGTGCAAGACTTGCAGAGGGATTTCCTTCTCTCTTCTTCATGCCGTATCAATGTCATACCCTATAGGTTTTTAAATAGCCCACAAATCTTTTTGGTATTTTCTTTTCTCTGAAGGAAGATCTGGTATCTGATGCTTTTTATCTGAGGTCAACAGTCAACAACAGTCAAGACTTCTTAGGCAAAACAGACCCTTAAACACAGAACAATGTATCTCTAGATAGACATAAAATAGATATGTTAAGTCTATACTATGGGCTCAGCACCTTCTAAATAAAGAGAGAATATATATGTATTAAGTTCACCAAACGTACCAAAACAGTAGGATATCTAAGTACCAATGTCATTGTTTCAGCAGAAAGATCCTCATTTCTCCTTCCACTGGCTCCTCTTTGAAGCTTCGTATCAAGCTAATTAATCTAGCGGTCTCCCAGGCTGCAGGTTGATTTGAAACTCAGCATGTTCTGCTATTGGTAATTTGTTAGTCTATCTAAATTTTATATTGTTTAAGTGCTTTTTCAGGTGGATTTCTAGATAGTTTGGCATTATAATGAAACAGGATGAAGGGCTTTACTACCCCTTACGATCTGCATGCAGCCTGAGAAAGCAAACGAAGGAAGAGGAAGCTCTGCAGGCTCACGACTAGGAATACAGGGGAGTCATGATGTGTCTGTTACTGGCTGTGGACTGTCTGTCTTTTTTTTTATTGAAATAAAATAATCATGTAATTGCTTTCTTTTCTTATGAATAACCCCAAATAACTTTTCTTCATGTTTAAATTTCCAGACGTTTACAGCCGTAGTGCTGACCCTGTAAAATGCTGAACACCCACAACTTGCTTTGATGGCATTAACCATCAGCCTTAAAAAAATGCAATAGAATTGTTAACATCAATGAAGAGCCACTACTGCATGGGAAGTGTTAAATCCCTGTATTAGAGATCTTGCAAATTTTTAAATGGCCACATTCTTCAGACACTTACCTTTTAATAGTGAGATACTGTATTATCCCAGAGCAGTGGAAGCTTTGGTTTCCTTTGGATCACACTGTTCTACTTTTAAATGGACTTTGTTAAGTGATTCACAAAATAGGATGGATTGCAAGGCAGGAAAACTCAAGGTTTACCTGAATTGCAGCATTGGTCTCTGGGAAGATTAAAATACTTCTACTCTACTGCTGACAGATTTGGGGAAAAACAAATCAAACCAACGAAAAACCCACAGTGTAACTAAAATGAAACAAATGGAAATACTGCAACAGTAATAAATAGTAGGCATAAATATTCCTGCCATTGCGGCAAAGCTGACAGCTCGGCAATGTACACAGCAGCTCCCAGTACGTGCTGGAGGGGACCAGAGGAGCCAGACTTCTTGGGCCAACAACCCTCTGTTTGCTGCAGATTTCTTCTTCGCTCACACTTGGTGCTCACCATCAGCAAGAGCACACCTCACTAGCTGGACTTTGCCTTCTTAGCCATGAATAATTCCTGTCTGCATTATTTTCCTTAACAGCTGAATGCTTAGACTCACAACCAGATAACCAGTTAATACAGAATAGTGAATTTGTTGCATACTTTGCCTATCAATTTCTGCAAATTAACGTAGAGATGACAGAGTGCATTCACACAGAACATATACACAAGCAATTTAGGAAGAGGAAAGCTTTAAAGCACCATATAACTGCTATCATCTAGATAATACACACAGCTTCAACACATTTCCCAAACTACATAGGGATTTGCCATGTAACAGGTACCATCGCACTATCTGAAAGTACATGACAGCTGCACATCACACACCGCTGATGCTTGTTATGTACTGATCATTCAGAAGAACGTTGCAACTCGTAGCATCTCACAAATTCCTGCAGCTGTGATCAGAGATGCACAAACTCACAAGTGATCACGCTGCTTTTCAGAACAGAAGTTTTTGCCCTTCCCCTAGAAAAATACAAGTTTGAAACTAGCTGGAAGCCATTTCATTAGATTAGATTACACATTTAATTAGAATTAGATCGTGCCTCAACATTTAAAGCCTTCTAGACTCTTTTTGCTATTTCTTTGAGATTATATGTGCCTTATCAAGCTGTCTTAGGCCAGTGGAATGATTCCTCATACCTTAAGAACATGTAGGTGCAGAATTCAGACCTAGATTTAGTGGGAACAAGTAGCAAATCCTGAAGGGACTATTAACTGTCCATCAGTGATGTCTAATGCTATGCCCTTGCTCATGTCTAACTGCTTCGTCTCTAGCACCACAAATTTCTCATATCTAACATAAAAAAAAAAAAAAAAAAAAAAAAAAAAAAAAAAAAGCCAAACTTTTATTTGGGATTATTTCAGAAAGAGTGGAGTCAATATTTTGGTAACATTTGAAAGCAATGTTTAAGAGATAATCTGTACATCAAGGGAATAGGACACGAGGCCATCTGTCTACTTACTGAAACAGATACAGGCTTTTACGGAGATACACTTGGGATCTGGCTGAAGCAGGCTGGCAAGGAAAGGAAACAAATGTGGAAGAGTTAACGAAGCAGAATGTGAGCGAGCATCAACCAGTTGATAGCCTGAGATGACTCCGAAATAAAGATATGTGCTCTTGCTGGAGGAATAACACAGACTTCTGAGGCACATCTTCAGCAGATAGCACCTTGAAGATGCTTGAAGGGTTCCCCCAAGGAACACTTAGTGTTACATGAAGAACAGACAGCCTCACACATCGGTAATTGGGGATCTCTCATGAAATACCGTTTCTTTACAGAAATCCTTTACAGAAATACCTGTCCCCTACCTCTGCTCTTGGTAATGCAGAGGGGTCAACACACAGAGGCACTAGAGAGTCTCCTGAGTCCTTGAAACAGAAAGAGGGGCAATTTCATTTATTATCCACCTACCAGATACCTGGCCAAGAGGAAACAAATATAACCAATATTTTGGTTCCTTGATGAGTCCACAAATAGCACAGAGGCAAGAATGAGCATCTTTAACTCAACACAATTTTAACTCTGCCACTGAAGGATAACAATTTAGTTTCTGGTATTACTAAATACTTCACTCCAGTGAAATCTATACGCCACAGTACTTCTCACAAATCACTTAACAAATCAAAAGCCTCACGTGTCCACTACTCAGACAAAAAAAAAAACTTATAAATTTTCTCTGGCAACAGTAGTAGTCCTTTATCACTACAAATATGTATTACAATAAAAATTAATCTCTAGCAAAGTGGCAGAATGAATTTAATTTCAAAATAAACACAAGGAATGGTTCACTGATTACACTGGTTAATTCTCGCAGTCTATTCAACCAGTTTACCTTTTTATTTCAAATTTTACCTGAATTCAACAGTCCTTTGCAAGATAAATCACTCCTGTTAAAAGGTTTGTACGGGCTATAGGGTGCTGGACACAATGTTGGATCTTTGGAAGTACAATGTTGGATCTTTGGAAGTGTGACCTTGTAAAGGTGCTACCTAGAGGAAGGAAATCTCTTTGCGACGACAACTATGAAGAATGGTGACAATCCTTAACATTGTCTGAAATGATTGAGTTTGCATTTTAAGAAGTTACTGGGGCTGTGCAACATGTTAAATTATGACCTTAACTCCTCTGAGACCTAAGGCAAAGGCAGGGGCTGCCGGAGCCCTGACTGCGATCCCCTGCTCACTGCTTTTGCTGGACTTGGGGACAGTTTTGATGAGGCACTTGTCCAGTTCTGGAAAGAGCTGAGATTAACGTCACTGGAGCAGATGTGTGTGTTATGTTGAGGTCCCATGGGACCTACATCTCCCAAATCCATTTGATTTAGCCTTGTGTTAGACCCTAAGCAGCAATGCCATGCCTCTTGCTTTACCATGCCTCATGCGAGAGCTGGTGAGCGTTAGCAGCACCTAAGAGCTTGATAGGCATTAACGACGTATCTTAACATATCAGAGATTTTCATTTAGGTAAGAGGATCTTCACAGAAGATCCAGGTTTCTTTTTTGGTACTACACAGATAAAACAGCCCTGATAAACCTGCCTTTCTTCTTAGCCTTGAATTCACTGTTCTGAATGTTGATCTAATGAATGGAAAAATAGTTGGTCAAGTGAATGGTCCACAGAAAATGCATGTGACTCATTAATAAGATGCTGGGAAAATTACAAGGAGAGGAAAGGACTAATCTGCGCTGATTTATCGATAGGATGTCCATTATAGGACAATGTCCCCGCAAGAGACACTGATACAGTAGCAGAGAGACATGGTGATGTCAAGCAGAAAGAAGAACTTGGATTAAACATCTGGTAACAGCAACGATGGGGAGGGAACCTGGCATGGTGAGGGATTTGCAAGCACAAGCTGGATATGCAAAGCAGAATCAAACCCAGCAAGCTTGGTCCCATGGGGCAGAACTGCTCTACTTCAACTACAGCAGGTAGAGACTGCCCCTAAATTTCAGTGTTCCTACCTGTAAACCAGTCAAGAAATACATGGCTTATTATCTTGATGTATTGCACAATGATTTCCCTCATTAATACAAATTGAACTGTCATTACAAGCAACTCAAATTATAAGGGGCTATAAAAATCTGGAGGTAGCCCTGCCCAACTAACTGAGCTGCTATACTCAGCACCTCTTAGGATCTGGCCCTAATTAACATTCTTGTGATCAGCTGCTTTATTCTGTGTTTCAGAATTTTGTATTTCAGATGCAACGTGCCTAGGTTTACAACATTTAGGGCAACTTTGCCTGAAATGTAATTGTCCAGATTGCGTTATATGAAAAGCAAGCAAGCAAGCAAACAAACAAACCATGGAATTTATGAAGAATTAACTCGCATTTAAAATCCTATAAAAGGTAAGAAATATATCTACCCACATCATGATTTTTTACTATTAGATTACCTTACATCAGTGATATTCATAGATTGCTCAAAGTTGCCATATGAAAATTTAATCAGAATGCAGAAGTTACTTTTGTGAAATATAGTGGACTCAATGGCTAAGTTGCAATATTTTAACGGAGTGGATTGCTATCTTCATTAAGAGACCCAGACATCAGAGACCAGATACCAGCTCCAAATCATTTATATACCCTTTATATTACATGCCATGTTATCCTTAAACCAGACGTTAGATAAAAAGAAAAAAAAAAAAGAGAGAAAAGTATAAAACTCTCCTTTTAAGAGAGACCACAGCAAGAAATGAAAACACGCATAACACTTAAAACAGATGTACTCAGATTTCCATTCAAATTAAAAAATCTAAAATTTGCAAGTGTTTAACACCCACCTGTTGGGAAATGATGTTGATATAGAAATGTCAAGACATAAACATACCAAATGGGATTCCTCTTGCCTGACATTAGGTAGCCATCTAAAACTTAGCTATTCTTCTGCCTTTCTCTTTAGCTTAAGACGAGATGAACAGCAGCCCAGACTACCTATGGCCTGTGCCAACTTGAACCAGAATCCATACAGGTAGATCCATCATAACAGACACCTAAACGTAGACAGATGAATCCCCTCTGCTGTGATGATGTACCCTACCATCAAGTAAAAATAGGAGGAAAAAAAAAATGAAACCAGTTTTACTTGCTCCTATAGCACTGAGGTTGTTATTAACAATATTTCATTGCCAGCTATGCTACCATGAAAGTCATCCAACAACAAGGTGGCTCATGTAATTTTCTTGTAAAGATTTCTGCCCTTCAGCCATTTCATTTGGGCCATTTTTAAAGTGCTTTCCTTAAACGGGAAGACGCAGATGTACATTAACTACAACTATTCACCAAAAAAGTTCTAAAGGCACTTATAGTCTGAATTTAGTCAAAAAATGCCTAAACAGGTATGATTACTGCTGAGTGAAGAAGCAGTATGCTCAGCCCTGTACCTTAAACCTAAGCACCTGTCCCCGCATATCTTCTGAGTATGGAGGAAGCCACAGAATCAGACTTAAAAGGCCGGTAAGCAATATCATGGATTCCTGGTTTAGACTATATAAATTACAGTGACTTAGCCTGAGCTTTTATATTTCACTTATCTATCAGAGCTGGAAGCTTGTTCTGATAGATACAGCCCAACATTATTTGCACCTTAGGAAGATTTTTAAATTTCTTTAGTAATCCCTCAAGAACCTCATGAAATTGCAGTAGCTGCACTTTAGCTTGCAGAAAAAAATGAAAGCAAGAGGTTTTATCAGGCTTAGGCAAGGAAATATGGAGAAGAAAAGGTTGAGCTAGTCAGAGAATTCCAGTATCACTGAATGCCAGTTCTCTGCTAGTTCATTGAAATGTGCTTCTCATTATCAAGAAGGAAAATTGTATCCTGCACAGTTTTTGCAAAAATTGGAAGCTTCTGGATGCAAGGGACTATGAGAAAGACCTCTCACACTGGAAGAGTGGCCTCTACTGGCTTTTTGCAGGACCTTGACAGGATTAAAGAGAGAGGATTATTCTATTTGTGCAGGATACGAGAAAACCCCCTGTATATTCACAGAAATGTGAATAGAGCCCCGGAAGTGGCTGAGTAAACCTGAGAGGAGATGGGGGCTCCGCTCCCAAGCCCGGAGCTCCCTGCTGATCTCTAGCAGAGATGGACTGAGAAGCAACGTCGGAGCATCCTGCGTCTTGCACTGCCAGCCAAGTGAAGGGCAGCCCGGTGCCTGCCAGAGGGGCCTGGGGCTTGGGAGAAAAAGAAATATCAGGGCATAAACATTTCCTGTAACTGCAAAGTTTGGAGGATTTGGGGAGGATGTTGGTTTTAGGTAACAGTCCCTTCAAAATGTGCTAGTCAGAGATATGTGCCTTGCAAAAACCATTCTTGAGGTCAGAACTGAATTAGAAGATGTTAAGACTGCTGCTGGTAGAAGAACCCACATATTCCAATGCCCAGGGAAAGGCTCTATCCAAAACATCACTTTCTTAATACTGTGGCTCATTATCTGTTGATAATTTATTTTTTACACAGAAAAAAATCCATAAAAAAGATTTCATCCTGAACGCTGAGACGACATATATGAACTCATTCTTTCTCCTCTTCTTGTTTTATTTATGCATTTGGTTTATATGAAGACCTTTAACAATATAAAAAACCTCCTCTGGGAAAAAAAAAGCAGCCTAAGCAAAATGCAGAATGATTTTTAGTTTGTTGTAATGATAGCAACAAAAACGCGGTCACTGCCAAGGGAGATTTGTGTCCTCCCAAATCCTTCTGATATTTACGCAAATACTCCCGAGGGCCGCGGTTTCTCCTCCATGGAGGAAATCTTTTGTACTGTCATGTAGAAATAGAATCTGCAGGTCTGCTGAGCAGGTCAGAGAGCTTGTCAAGGGCAGAGGGTGAAAGCAGTGGCATCTCAAAGAGCAAAGTGTAGGAAAAAGGCAGATGGGAGCAATTTGAAGGCCACTTGAAGCATTCCAAAGCAGCAGGTAGCACATAGGTATAAATTTCCCTAGGAATAGAACTGTCCCAGGGCCACCCAACATGCCCAAGGGAACAGCCGCATGGGGAGTACCAGGATTTTGCTAGGGAGAGATGCGCAGCCAGCTGAGCCACACGGACGTGGGGAGATGTGCAGCACTTTTATTAGAGCTTGCGCTGCTTTTGCCCAGCCTTCGTGCAGGTTTGCAGGGGAGGGGGCACCGTGGCCTGTGACGAGGCAGCTCCACACTCGCTGCGTGCGGCTCTCGGGCCCTGCGCTCCTGCCTCCCCTCCCAGCCGCTCCATCCCTGCTCCGCACTAACCTGTAATGATTGAATCTGAAGCGAGGCTATTAGGGAAAGACAAAAAGCCTTTTGCTCCATAACTCTCTATAAACGAAAATCATATTCCTAACTTCAAATTGGTATTTCATTTATTTTAGGCTTATGAAAACCTCTTATTCTCTAATCATATAAATGGGCAATACATTTCCCTTTCCATTAAGTTCCTGATATCAGCTTTGTCTTCAGTATCGGGGTGAAATTTCCTGTTATTTTCTCATATGCTCCATGACAGATATTTTATCTTTATTTGTAAATATATGCAACAATAAATGAGGAAATAATAATACCTTGTACAGTGAAAAAGTCTAACTGCAGCGCTGTCTCTCTAAGTATCTTGGATGGTTCCAAAGCAAGTCTTGCAAGGTTATAATTGAAAGCCACTACAGCCCTGACAAGCTTTACACTGACAAAAAGGGCACGATAATTAATCACTCGTCTTATTAGAAAGATATGATTCTTCACAGTGATTAAAAGTGACTACAAGAGCTGATCACCTCTTAGCTCCTTAGGAAGACGGGTGCTAGAGACAAGAACTGCAGGTCAGGCCAGTTGCAGAATACAGATGAACTGCTGGGGAAATCCCGAGCCCAATGGTAGCACCAGGGAGGAGATCATTCAAATAAAACATACTTTAAAACCGTCTTCTGCGAAATTAAAGAACACTTTAATAATGTACGAAATCAGCTGGAAAGAAAGCCTCAACAAAACTAAGGCCAAACCCTCTTTTACTTCTGTCTTTCCAGTATCACTTCATTTTCCTTTCCTTAAAGAATGCACAGGGCTTTCTTCTGGGCTATTATGTGGTTCAATAATGTTATCTTTGGTTTCCACGTAGAGCACAGTTTCCTTCTCAACACCTTCTACCGTTTTGCTATGGATCAGGTTACGCAAAGGACCAAGTGAAAAAGGAACCTCCAGAAACACCCAGCTGCCTTGAAACCCTCTATGGAGCACTAGCACCTTCAGCAGCAATTCCTAAAAGAGATTACAAGCCATTATCCCACTTATAACAGCACTAGCAGACTTGTGCTGTGCCCTAATGACACTCCTTCTGGCACGTTAGGGAAGGTAAGGAAATGTAGGGCTGTAACAGCTATTTTCAAGTGAGTCTTCCCTTCCCCTGAGAAAGCAGGAGATAAGAGGAAGGGGCTGAAGGGACCTGCGTGCAGAGTGAGCTCATTTTTGGGACAGCACCAAAGTTTAAATTTAAGGTGAAGCTTCATCCCATTCAGCCAGTCCCAAAGGCTGCAGTTCATTAGGGGTCTGAGAACTGGCCCAAACCAGTTCAGAACAGAAGGACAGGACCTTAACATGGATAAACCTTTGCTTATCTTGGAATTGGCCAGATGTGTACAACCAGAGACTTTCAGACTTCGAGGCATTGTGATTAAAATCCCAAATTCTGACTAATTCTCTTCTGCATCGAAGTTTTTGGGTGTCTGCAATAGTGTAAAATCACCTAATGAAGCATCATACATCCAATCTTTGATTCTGTACCAAGAAGCTCTGGCATCTTGGTCAAAACAGTCTCATAACAAATGTGTGTAAATCACCAAAGTGATGGGTTGCCAGAGATGCTTGTTCTCTGTAGCCTTTACTCTCGGGAGAAATAACCTCAAACAGAGCTGAAATAGGTGGGCATGTTGCTGCCTCTGCTGCTACTGAAGTTATTCCAGCATCACTTGTGCACCACCTGCCCGGACATGGGATCCCTGCTGCCTGACAACGCGGCCGGGCTGGAGGGCCAGCCGGGCACAGGAAAAGACAGAGATGACATTAAACAGCATCCCTGTTGCCACCGAAAAACCTGGCCCCACTTGCTGCTTCATCTATTAATAAATGAAGTTGGTAAACAAACGCTGCAGAAAGTTTTCTCATTGTGACAGGCTACTGTCACTACACCAGATTTGTGTCTTACCCTCTATATTGGCTTTCAGAACAAAAGTTTTGGATTGAGGCTGGCACTGACATTTCTTGTTCTCAAGGTATGCGGAGCACGAGCAAGTCTTACCAGCACAGAAAGTGCAATTTTCTCCTGGAGGCTCTCCAGGAATGCAGAAGTATCCGATCACTTCTCGCTCCGAGTGTGCACAACACGCCTCCCCAGCCATGACATCTGTGCAAGCCCCCAAATCAGAACAACTCTAATTCTTCACTTGGTTTCTCAGGACTCAAAACACTGAACCCTTTATGGAAATCCACTGTCAGAAAGTACGAGCCAGCACATTTGTTTTCATGCTGACCCATGCTGAGCAAACTGCAGAGCCCACCACCATGGGATATCGATGGAGCTAATAACTTAACGAGCTCCCCAAAGCGTCGAGCATTTATGCAGAGAGAAAAATATCTCAAGCTATCATAATTAATTACACGAAGGATTTTAAAGCTCTAACATTTCCAGGCTTAAACCTCTATCTGCCAAGGAACAGGAGGGAGCTAAGGGGAAGATCTACGCCGGCGCACGGCAGCAATAGCTCTGCAGACATGGAGCCCCGCGGCGCCCCACACCACTTAGTGGCAGATTAAGCATCAATGCGACGAGCGTTGGCTACAGAAGGTCCTGTTCTCGCTAGAGTGGTCCTGCTGGTCCTGCCAGCTGCAGATGTAGAGAAATTGCCTGCTTTTGAAGGTGGCTTTGAGGTGGCCTTCAAAAGACATCATTGTGTCTCCAGCAAATTCCTGCCTGCTTGCTTATTGAGGGGTTTTTGCACATTTTTGTGATGCATCTGGCTTGAGCCACTGTGAGACATGAGAGACTCAACTAGTTGGTATCATTTAGAAAAGAAATCCCCATTTTCCCATGTTGTTTTTTTTACTGCCAGATTTGATAGACCTCTGCTGACTTAAAAACCCAGTAATGTGCTGCGCCAGGTGGCTGATGTATTCAGAGGGTGAAAACGAGCCTTGCAGAAACAGTAGAATAATAAAAGCTAGAAAATGTCACTGGGCCTATAATTCACTTATAGGAATACAACAGGAGGTTATCACTCCCCTCAGACCCCAAATACACCCGAACCGGGAGACGGATCCCTACTTCTTGCAATGCTCAGCTCTGGCCAACATCTATTGCCTCCTGTCTTGACCTAAAATTGAATTATTACTACAGGTGAGCCAGGATCTCTTTATGTTTCTGTGTTATGACTCTGAGCTGCTCCATTTCCATAAGCCAGTCATCCAACAAGGAAAAATCCCAGCCATGTGCATTGGATACGTACAGCCATATGTGTGCTGCAGTCAATCCATCTGGAGCCTACACCGCGTGCCAGTTATTTTGGAGACAGCGGACTGGAAGAGGGGCCCCTTAGATATCCACAGTTAATTAATAACATTTCCTTTGCCTTTTTATCTCCTCTGCCTTTCATCTGTGGATGTTAGGCTGTGACACATGCTGATCTACCTTTAGACACAAGCAGTTTTACAGTAGCTTAAATATAATCCTCAAGTAGATTTTTTTTTTTTTTTTTATACTGACTTGGGGAGGGTGTTCATGTATTGAGTGAAATTAATTTTGGTAGGCAGAATATATAAACAAAATAGCTTCTTTTGATGTGCAGATTGGCAGATCAAGGAAACGTAATCACTGAACTAAATCTCTCCGAGATGTACTGCAGCATACATATGCTCATTAGAGTATGATACTGCTACCTATTTAGCCTCTGAGTAAAATTCATAAAAGGAATAAATACAGTTAATATGAACAGTTCAATGGTTTGAATGCTTGGGCAACGAGTTTGATGCATTTTGTCATGAACAAGACATGGCATAACTTAAATTTATCCAAGACCTAAACTGAACTGAAACTTGAAAACCTGAGCAAACTACTAAGGATTATGGCCAAAAGCATTCTACCGCACTGCTTGCTTGCATATTACAATATGTCTATGTCTAATATGTCTAATATTTTGCACATTAAAAATTGCAATGGAAACTCAATGTGAAACTCAATGTGAAGACAGTCATGCTAAAAATATACACTTATGAGAAAGCTATTTTAGTTAGTGTAGTATTTGAGATGAACTAGGGCCCAAGAACATGAATAGGGATGAAGCTTGCTGATTAGTAAACCATGCCAAAAAAATAAATCTGAAAAAGAAAGAAAAAAACCCCTTGTGTAGGTTGTTACAATGTTTAATATAGGATAATGCTCTAACACTATCAGGCTTAGAACATTTTTTTTCTCTAAATTTCTGTTTCTGGATTATCTTGCTGGTGACATGACACTATGGTGACATGTCATGTTGGTGACATCTTTCAGTTCTATAAGCCGCACATATATTTTTCCATCTTATTTCCAAATCCTTACCAAATACCTGATAAAAAAAAAAAATCAAGATAGCAAAGAGAAATTTATTACGACCTCTGATAGCAGGGGAGCGGGTAAACACATGCAACTTTATTCTAACCCTTCTTTTGAATAACTTTTCCTAAACAAAATCACCATCATCTTAATAGAAAATGAAAAACTTGGGAGCATTCATCTGTCCCCATGCCCAAGATTAAATACTCGGCAAAACTCTAGTGCAAATGCAGAGCATATGCAGGTTCTTGGCGACTGAACAAGTTCTCCCAGCTCTGGATAATGTATGATAATATAAATCTACTCTGGTTGGGTGGCTGCCTGTTCTGCTCCACGGAGCCGCTGTCCGTGAGCCTGCTCACCTCTCAGCTCCCGTTGTGCCCGCGGGTCGAGCGAGGACGCACGTCCAGACCCAGTGACGAGGAGAGCCCGGGAGTCTGTGCAGCTGATGTGCTGAGCTGCAAGGTCATTTCTCCCGTTTTTAAACATTGCACTAGGAGAGCAAGCGGGATCTGCTGCACACATTGCAGAGCCACTCTGAAGAATGTGAAATGAGTCCACGCGTCAGTATTCATTTCAGTACAAATATGATGAGTGTTGGCTAACCAGAATGTCAAATGCTGCCTCTCATAAGCTACTTGCAGACCTGTGTACCAATTCTATTGCAATTTTAGGATGAGGGGCTTTGTTGAACCTGCAGTACACCTGGAAGACTTGTACCTGATATATGATCAGTAAAAAGGAGAAAAAGAAGCTACTATTTATAATTTGGAATAAGCAAGAATCTCATAGCTCTAGCCTATTTCATGTCTGTTCTCACTACCTGACCTCTTATATCTCTCTATACTGTGGCTTTGCCCTAATGACTCTTCATCTAATACTAGCCAAGGCAAGTTCCATCAGTTTATTGGATGCATGAGTAACTCCTTTCCCAAATTGGTTTCTTAGTATAAGAAACAATGACAGTAATTCTGAAGTATTTTTAAGGCATTATGAAAGCCCAAAGCTGACAATTACCACGTACATAGGAAGCAGGGTTAAACTTCCTGACACGCAGAACAGCTTCATCAAGTACCAGGTTGAAATTCAGAGATAATTAGTGCCCAAAGATGTCTTTTTTTTTTTTTTTTTTTTTTTCCCACACATGAAAGTTAAAAAGGTGTATAGATTAAAATTAAAAAGAAATTTCAAATGGAAAATGAATGTTAATATATATTTTTGTACATTCACACACACGTATGGCACGTGATAACCTCTTTTGCTGACTGAAATTACCGTCTTTTGCTTCCCATGTCCTCCTGATTTTGAAAGACTCAAACTTGTTTCACTTCAGTCATTTTAAATACTCTTGCTCTACACAGCTGGGCAACGCCCTCAAGAAAACCTCACGTGGTGAGACAAACCAGCTCCACTGCGGCTCAGTCCTGCAGCCTGGGGCGCAGCCCCAAAACACCACATTTCTTCCTTTCAGGAGATAAAGCAAGTCCACTACTCACCATTTGGAACAAGGTCCAGTACAGATTTTCTCCGTGGAACCAGGAACACGACTGAAGTGAAGAATGAGTAATTCAGAATACTAATACCAAATAAACATGTTAACTATGTGCCAAGTGGAGAAAATATATCAGAAATAAACAACATTCTGAGAACCACAATCTACACTTCTGCATCTATACAGGGTTAATACATATATATAAAAAGAAACATTTTTGCAAGGGTGATATTCAGAGTGATATTCAGATAAGCAAGCAGTCCTGAAATCTATAATCACAGGAAATAAACATACCTTAAGGTATATTTAAGGTATCTACGAGGCCCTTAAGGTATATTTAAGGTATCTACGAGGCAGGACTGCTATAGCAATTGGCACTTGCAAAAGCAGAAGCAGTGCTCGCAAACCGACCCGGTAATGCCAGCAGACACCCGGGGCTGGTCACGCTGGGGAATATAAAAAGGCTCAGCTACACGCTTTGACAGATAGACCAGCAACAAAAGAGCTCTAAGGGCTCTCACGAAGGGAGCGGAGGAGGGCGAAACACTCAATCCTTATCAGTCTCCCCGGGAGTTATGGGCGCTTTGCACCCCCGAGGAGACACACGCTGCTTTGTGGAATCAAAGCCTGCAAAAAATGTATTAATTATTATAATCCACAGTATGGTCCTGGCTTCTACAGCAGGAACCCCCACTCTCTCTGCCTGCTCCTGCAGATGATGGTGTCTGAGAGACCGTCAATGACTGGAGCATCCTGGACAGCTCCCAGGGGACCTGCCCCAACCCACCAGCCCCTGTGCCTCTTGTCTCCAGACCTACTGGGACACAGGGTCGTTTGATCG
The DNA here is from genome assembly GCA_013398735.1 of Nothocercus julius. Classification (NCBI taxonomy): domain Eukaryota; kingdom Metazoa; phylum Chordata; class Aves; order Tinamiformes; family Tinamidae; genus Nothocercus; species Nothocercus julius. Next base: position 10,416,954 of record VZSV01000015.1, read on the forward strand.
GCATGACCGTCCTAGGAAACTCACTCATCCACTGCACATTTCACAGGTACCCACAGCTCGTGGTTTGTTTTTAAAAAAAGCTCATTGAATTTCTTCCAACATCTTTCGGAGGAGCTACTCCTGAGCAGAGCGGTGAAAACAGATGCCTGTAGACTGGTCTAGTACAACACCAGAAATGACAAATCAATCCTTTCTGCAGAGATTTCTGGGGATATAGAAAAGGTGACTGAACAACATGAAGGGCTGCCCAGGCAGACAGAAAGAGGATAGAGCAAATCACCCCCTGCCTGGCCTGACAGAGCCACTCAGGCCCCTTCCCTCCTCCAGAGCAGGGATCTGCAGCAGTCTGGGAAGATGGGAACGAGCCTGTAGGCGAGAGCAGCCTACAGGACCTGGAATCTATAAGGTCTGAGTGCTGCAGCCCTCTCTGTACCCACCTAACCCACCTCCATGCATCGGGGTGACGAGGAGCATCCTCAGGTTGCTAGTTATCAAGAGAAGTTATCATAGTTACCAAGACAGCAAATAATATTATCATTTCCAGGCTTACACAATCACATTCCCTGATAAGCATTTATGCAGTGCCATGTGGCTCGCAGGATTTCCTCCTGAGATTGCCCAGACGCATAATGGCTATTTGCAGTCTGTGCCTAATTATCACGGTGTGCTCTAGATTGACTTTTTTCCACTTCAAACGCAGGATTCACTCCTGCCACGAGGTTCCTCTGTGCGTTTAACTCAATGCGTCCACGCAGCCCCAAGTGCAACCGCAACCAGTTATACTGGCACTTAAATTGGAGCAGAGTTTTTTGAGGTATCATCAAAAAATGTGCCTGGCCTTGCACTTTCTATTCATGCACTGCCTCCACTGAACTCACAATGTCACGCTGAGACCTACTCAAACCCTCCACTCGCACCAGGGACGCATGCGGTTGGGAGAATTACGCTCATGAAATGACTGCAAAATTGGCCCCAAAAGGATCTTGCCAACACAGCTGTTTAAGCAGTGAATGCAAATTCTGCTCATACTCAGTAGAGAATGAAGGAAAATACAAATGGTAACTAGGCTACAAAGATGTTTGGATAGGAGGTTCAATATGCAGAATCACAGCATCCTTCACCCTTCTCCCCCAAATATATGTGTGTGCTTGCTCTGTTTATCCACAGTGCACACAGCAGAAAAAAACAATATAGCTCAAGTGGCACTAAGAGGATGAAACAGCAATGATAGGTAGCGCAGAAATCTTGATGACCTGAAAGAATATTCAGCAAAAATACAAATCCACTTCCTTTTCCACAGTTTTGCTACTGTTGCTGTTGCTTAAAAAGAGCAATAAACTGTTTGGAAAAGCTAGCGGGGAAAGGAAGGTGAGGATGACCTTGTATTGGAAGTACTGCACTGCATGCCCTCAAATTTGGTTCCAGACAGAGGAAGCTTCAAATGGTAGATATGGGACATGCATCTCATTCCTGCCCAGATAATATTAGCACGCTGGCCACCTTCACAATATACTGCATGGACGAGGGTGCTAAAACGTGAGAGGCAGTTGAGTCTCTCCATGCTGGACCCTGCTACACCACTGCTTTCTAACAAGCTCCAACAGCTAATAACCAAAATTTGAGTTATTGCAGGTTTCTCCCTGTTAAGAGGCACAGTCAGACAGGTCTTTGATGGAAACGTATTTATTTACAAAAAATGCAAATCTTATTTCATTGGAAAACAACATGAATCAAACAACAGGAGACAGCTCCCTTGCATACAATTCTAAATCTTCTTTCTGCAGCCGGCGCTCCAGAAAGCTCCAAAAGCTCCCAGCTACTTTCACCAGACTGTGGGTCGGTGCTTCTCAGCTGTCGACTGCCTTTGTATTTCCCCGCTGCAGATACAACGTCCCAAATGTTCCTGCCCACGTGCACCCACGTGTCCTTCCATCAAAGTCAACACTCGTGCTCGCAACCACCCCCAGCCAAGCAGGTGAGCTCGACTGGGGCACGGCTTCCATCCTACCCTCACTTCTTATTTCTTACTATCTTACTAACAGCTTCTCTCTTATTCCCAAAGTTTATTTCTCATCCTAGGCACAAAAAATAAATCTACTCATTTCCACCATATTTTACCCTCTTTTCCCCATTACAATTGATTATTTGGTAATGGCATCTAGCTATTCCAATCACGGATTGCAACACAATTTCTGAGCTCTATAAGAGCTACAAGGAGAAAGTTTTGCAATTAAAGCTAATTAAAGAACATTAAGAGGACTTTTCAGCAGGGAATTTCATTTCTTTGAAGCAAGAACATTGGGTGGAAAAACTTTTTCAAAAAAATTCATCAAAAGTTTCAACATATAACATTAATTTGAAATAATTTTAATTATAAATAAAATTGATCATATATAATGTGGTTCTTATTTTGCATCATTTTTAATTTGCTGTTTGCATCATTACAGAATCAAATTAAAGTCTATCAATACAATTACTTTTTTTTTTTTTTTTTTTTTTTTCTCCAAATGTCTATCTTTTCGGAATTTCTGCGACATGGAAACATTGAGTTTTGTTTCCCCTCATGGTTTGCATGGTTTCCCCCTCGTTGTTTTGTTTTAGAAATACCACAGTTTTCCACAGAATTCTACTTCATGCCTATTTTACCCGACACTCCCTGTTCTGATTACAGAAGAGCAAGAGCAAAATAAGTTTGTAGAAGACATCCTGATTGCTGCCTGCTGGGACAAACCTAATTCTGCTTTGTGGGAATAAGAGGACCATGACAAGTTCAGTCAGCATTAGAATTCCCTGAAGATAAGTTCATTTTATCATCAATGCACTAGAAGGCCACAGTTGCAAATGGGCTCTCAGATGTATGTTGTCTCTCAATTTTTTGCAATGTTAATTTTTTATGCTAATTCAGTGCAAGGTGAATCATCATGTCGACAAACTGCTTTCTGTGACAGTGGGCCCATGGCCTGGACTGAAATCCTGCGGGAATTTATGTCCATTCATCCACCAGGAGGGCACTTGGCTGCCCAGAGGCCAAATGAAGCAAATTGTCTCGTAGAAACAAATTGTTCCGTTTCCAACAGAATAGCAAGGAATACATTTAAAATAGAAAAAATTGATTTCTATGAGCAGCTTGAGAAGTTGCATTATTACCAAGTCAAGCCTGGACAATAGCGAACGGAAGGATCAATACATAAACCTGAACATTACAGGGTCACTACCAAACACACACATTTTTAAATGTATAATCATTTGCCTCAGCACCTTCAGATCAGCCTGATGAAAGAATTATTTGTAATACAGAAATTTTGCGTTGCTGAACACCAGGAGGTCTCTAGTGCCTTCTTGTCTGAGCTGTCTTGCTTTGGGGATCCTTCGCACTAAACAGCTAGAATTAGAGAGAAATAGCTGAGCTGCACATCTTTCCAAATTTTACAGCTGCAACAAGTGACACGAATCACAGCTACCTGACACAGCGCAGGGGGAGAAGAAGGCTCAATTCATTTGGTGTGACTTTTGGAATAAGCAGTTATCATTTCAACATTTTCATTTGAAATATCGAATTTGAAATTTTTAAGTGGAGTTCACAATATTTAATACCTGGACTTGTTCAGCCAGGTGTACCAAAACTTGTTTGGAAATAAAAAAGTGCAAAAAAAGTCCTGCAGATGAATGATTTGTTTCCTTGGAAATACATTCAAATTCCTTAATTTAACAGCCGTTCAGGACTTCCATACACTCGAAGAGCCCATTCAGGAAGAAAGGGGAAAAACCCTGATTCCCAGTTAAAAGCTAAACAACTCACCAAAACCAAAAAAACAATTCTACTAAATTTAGTTAGTCTTTTCTCTTGTCTTCATACTTTCATCATGCAGAGCACCTCTGCAGGACGTTCCCATTTTACTTTCCATTTTTTCTTCCAAAAGTATATACATATTTTTTTTTTATGCTCCACTAATCCTCATGTGCCGCAGTTAAATTCCCCAGTGGATTTTAGAGATATCTTTCTCCACACAGTTACATTAACTGCTACCTTCTATGATATTGCAACAAGCATAAAATATCTTTCAAGGCTCTGATTTTCTTACCATGAATTTTCGAAAGACATTTTAGTAAAACCTACAAGGCACTAGCTGGATGTGAGATCTTACATTGCAATCCCTGCCTGCCACGCAGCAAGCTGAGCAATGTTGACAAATCCCCTTTCTTTTCTAAGCATTCCATGAACACAGCATTCTTTCAACCTCAGAATAAAAAGCAGTATGGAAAAGAATTGAATCTACTATACAGCAAAATAAATGAGGGACTCTTATGTCTGCCTTCCTCAGCATAGGGATGTGTCGTGTGCTGGAGACTCAGGGGCTCTTCAAAGTGCTGTGCAAGCCACGAGACTCCAAAACCAATGTTTTGAAGAACGATGACAAATACCATTTACTCATCACATAGATTGGAATCTATAAATATTCTACCAGAGAATGCCAAGATGTACAGGACTATGTGGAAGAGTTAGTTATCTTCTTGAATTTTCCTGTCTGGAGCTTGTTCATACTTAACCATTTCCATAAACTCAAAGTTCTCAACCACAGCTGTTACTGCAAGGAGTCACACAGACCGTAACCTAGTGTTTTCCACCGGGAGCTGATTGCAGTGCCCTAATCCACCCTTGGGAGCAGTTAGCACTCTCTTTAACTCTTTCAGAATAAAAAATGAGTCAATATCAAAACATGCAACAAAATCAGATACTTTGTTTCCCCCCAACCAATATTCTGCTTAAAAGGTAGCTGTTTTCAGTGGTTGTTTCTTATTAATTATTAAATATATATATATATAGCAATTTTATGTATTGTCTTTGTTTATGATATAAAAAGGTTGCTCCATAGTGGGGAAAACAAACAAAACCACCATCACGTATCTCAGGTGAGCAAATGAAGCACTTCATTTAAGAAACATCAAAACCGAGCATTCTGAAGCATTCTGGCTTTTTAACTCTTCCCCTATATATATATATATACACACATATATAAGATGACAAGAACAACAACTTCAAAACACGTCTGTCAATCTTTCCCTGTCACCTTCTCAGTGAAAATTCTTCTCCCTTCCTGGCAAATCTCAGTGCGAAATGAGACTCTTGTCAACCTTGCCTCCCTGGCAAACCTCAGATCTTTGGAGCCTCATTGGACTTGTATCTATCACAAACGCTAACGTCGGGATTGCTTCAGAGCTCCTTCCTCTGGGGTTTTCTTGGACTGCAGTCAGGTCTTAAATCATAACACACGCTGCTGTCAGCTACTCACTTGGGTGTACAAAGGACCAGTCTGCTTGACAAGTGTGTTAGAGGTGTTCAAATATTTAATGAACAAGACATCGAAATAGGAACAAATACAACTTTGGCAACTCCAAGGAAGCTAATAATGGTAATGAATGCTTGGAGGCAAAAAATGGAAGCAGCACTAAGGGTCTCATAAACGCACCCAAAAGAAAAGACGTTTGCAGTTAAGTCAGATATACTTATCTGCATTATATAACACTAGTGAGGTCCCCCGCTGTTTCTGAATTAACTCTGAGCGCTCTTGTTGCAATGTTTGTGTATCAAAAATGTACTGTTATTGTATTGCAATTTGTTTTTATGGGAATTTTAATATTCCTCTTGCTAATACACACAGCTTTATTGAAAAAAGTCCCAGACAGCTGTATCAGGATCATATCCAAAACCTCCTGCCAAATTCAGATTCTATCACTTGAAATGAATCTCTGGGCAAGAGGGCACATTTACTAAATCCTGTTCCTGTTTCAGCACAGCTCTATTGAAAAACAGACTGCAAAAACCTCATAGATTGAAATGGTTTTATTTGGAACAATTTGAGGGCAAATAAATAAATAAAATCACAAAGTATTTATTCTCCCAAACTGATTAGCTGTTCACCCAAAGGGCAGAAGTGGAGGTTTTGCTTATAAATGCCTCAAAGAATGAATATTCATGAACTTTCAAACCTGCTGCACAAGTAATTCTACGAAGAAAGAAAAAGAAAATCATCCGCTGAACTAAAGATGTTGCTCTAGGAGTCTCGTACATATTCAGTACCTGGCTGTTCCTTAATCAACTAATCAAAGTACTCGACTAATTGAATGTTGATTGCTTTCTGCAGAAGGGTGAAAGTCAGCTCTCCCAGACCTGCTTGGTGTTGCTACTCCCAAGAATTGAGGATGACTAGTTTTATAGCTATCTTATTCTTAATAACAGCAATATCTCTAATGAGATTTCCTTCCACTCTACTTATTACCTACATTTGATAAGTAGCTAGCTGTTACTATCAGATTTTTTTTCCAGTTGTCTTAGCAATCCTGGATAAAACTCACATACATCCATGTACATTTAGCAGCCACCAGACAGATTAGAAGTTGGGCTCCAGCTAGAACCCACTGCTAACACCTTGATGGATGACCACCCAAAATAAAAACTCTGGGATCTCATAATACAATCCATTTTCAAGTAAAACTGCTACAAGTTTTGCTTGAAACTGATGTCAAGCTAAGCCTTCTGTTTAAGTAGTATTTGATACAAAAAGGGCCCTATTCTGTGTATTATTCTTGCAACAAAAAGGTTTTCCTCAACTCTGTGATTAATTTTGGTTGGTTGTTTTCCACATTCTGCATTTCACTTTTTTCCTGGTAGAGCAGAAATAACTTTTGAAACAGTGCTTAAAAAGTAAATTGACAAAAGTTTCCTCATTTTAAGGCACAAAACCTTTCTACTTGAAAGCATTTGAATTAACATTATAATTTTGGATGAACCTCTTATGCAAACAGATTCTGTGGAAAATCCAACTTCAACACGTTGGATGCAAACAAGACCTCATTTAATGCAGTTCAGAGGAATCATTTTTATTGCTTTATTCTCCATAAATCACTTGACCAAAGCAACAGATTGAGGGAAGAACACTGGAGGGTCACATATGCTAAAAGATATGGACTAATGATAGTTTTAAAATCCAAAGGAGGAGGTTTAATTATTTTGCAGACAGTGCTGGAAGAGAGAATCTTTGCCTTTAAATGCTGTTCTCCTTGGAGTACTGCTGTCAGATTTTGGAAAGCAACAAATGAACGACTTCTTGGAACTTGCTTTTATTGTTTTGGCTAAATTCAAGGCCTATAAAGATGATGAACTGGTCTGACAGACCTGGAAATGGAGGTATTTTGTGGATCCACGTAACTGCATTTATACTCCTAAAGCAAAGACACTTAACGTTTCCTCACATTACTGTAAATCAATCTCTCTAAGCTAAAGGGTGACATAGTACCCTAATCCATTTAGATACAGATTCCAGACATTTCCAAAAGTAAAAAGCAAGGAAGAAAATTCCTATAACAGGAACATTCATGCACTGAAAGCAGCATATTTATACTCTTTGGTATACAGCTAAAGTAAACCAAAAAGGGAGTACATGGGAAGAAAAGTTAGATTTAGTTGAACTATAGAACCACTTGCTCAAATTGAAGACCAAAACCTTCTGTCATATTTGTACTGCCTCAAATGTGTACACCAAAATTTTGGGAAAAGGCAGTGCCCACAGATCTAAACCAAGCAGTGTATTCACATTTCTAATCTTCTCATGCAGAACTACTGTATTATGCAATCACTTCGGTGCAGTAATGATTGTACTAGACAGAGAACTTCCGAGTTAACAAGAAATCAGTATGAATTCTTAATTGGAATAAAAACAAGAAACATGAATTCTTTCAACAAGATACAGAAAGCCATGTAAACCTGAGTACTTTCTCTTAAGACAGACCTTTCCACTGTAAGGATATGGTCACATGTCCCTATCTCTAGCTAAAACTACAGAGCTGGAAACATAATTTGCAGCAACCCTGGGACTGTGTTTTTACTGCTATATAAAATTCCAAGGAGAGCTTTCTTATTTTTCCTTTACATTTACTCTTCAAGCCAGAACTCCTTCTCATTCACAGTTATTCCAGTGTAAATCGAAAGCAAAGCCTTGAAAGTCTGTAGCATTACTGGGGATTTACAGTTTTATAACTGAGAAAAGTGGTCCTAAATATTCCAAGCTATTGTGAAACAGTTTTGTAGGAGGGAAAGATATTACTCTAAGGATAGAATAGGGAAATTAATCAAAAAGGATTAAAGTCAGAAAAATCTGACACTTCCAATCACTTAAATGGAACAAGTAGGAAATCAACTTGTCTTACCATAGCTACATACACTAATCCTTATTTTTTTTTTTTCTCTCCCAGAAAGATGTAAAATAATTGCAGAACTGGCTAGATCCCAAGAGTGTATTGCTGTATGAGAAAAATAATCCACTGAGAATTTTCCAGGGCTTTTTAGAACAAACCGCAACACTACACAAAAATTACTCTCTCACAACAAACCACGCTCTGCTTTTGGTAGGCGACATGCAGTTAGTGAAGTATGAAGATATTCTGGCGAGGACTCACTCATTCCTCAAACTCTGTGCAAGGATGGCCAAGAAGAAAGGTGATGGTTCTGTGCAGGGATGGGGACTAGAGGCATGAAGGACGTCATGGTGACCTCCAGGTGTGTGAAGGAGCATTGCCCGTACCGGACACCGGGTCAAGTAACTACCCAAGCTGTTGCTAGAGGGACAAGGAAGTGGGAAGTCTCCCAAACCTTCTCTTCTGTTCATCGCAAACTCTTAGTTGACTAACAAAACATGGAGCAAAGCAGGGCTACCACAAAGCTGAAGACCAACACTTAAATTAAAGCAGACTTCCTGAAATTTTCCAATACAATTTTAGCAAAAAACATAAACATGCTCTGCCTACAAGAAGTCACATATTTTCACAGGGATTTATGTAACATTCACACTACCCAGCAGTTGAACCACTGACCTCAGTATTTATAGGTTTTAGGTCTGGAAGAGGGGCGGGGGGAAAAAGTGGAAAGAGCCTGGTTTTAGAAAAGAGCAGGAACACAAGCATTTGGTATTTCTAAATCTCCTCCTAAACGTTGTTAGGTAAATGGATTTATCGCTGATAGACATGGCAATACTCAAACTGCTTTATAATCTATTTACTGTATGTTTCATCCATTTAAGTCAATGTCACCGAAAAAGTCAAAGTTTTTTGGGAAAAAAAATTTAGTAGTATTACATAACTTGAGATCGAGTCACATAAATATGATACTTTGAAATGCAAGAAAATATCTTCTCCTTTTGGTTTAGTCAAACTGATAGGGGCATTCTAAATTTACTTAACAGAAGTAGGAAATGAAGAACATTACCACAGGCAGGGAATATAAAACTGTTTTCATAACAATTTGTTCAGCCAAGTATCAAGAGACTCTTTATTCCTACCCTGTGAAACAGATTACAAAATGCGCGGTTTGATTGAACCTGACTAAATGTATATAAGTTTATATAACATATAATGTGCCTTTTGAGGACTCAAAGCTGAAGTCAGTCAAGACAGATACAAAACCATAAATTTTTTGAGAGATCAGCATAACCACAGAAGTGACAAAGAACAAACAGAACTTGGATTTCCGTTAATCAGTGCATTTGTCACTTTGCTACTAGAGAACTGCAAAACCATAACATCAGCTTTTTGCAACTGCCTTGGATTTTCAGACCAATAAGTATTTTCCAGTTGGGAGCAGGGCAAATTTAAGTCTGCTGGCAGCAGATTTCTTTTTTTTTTTCTTTCTTTCTTTTCTTTTTTTTTATAATTAAAAAAAAAAAAAAGTTACCTTTTCAGGTTCTTTTCAAATAGTCCACAGGCTTTTGAGGGAGACTGTGGACCAACTAGCCTAAAGCCACTGTATTGCAGAAATACTTCCTGCAGGTAGATAAGGATAGAATAAAACCTTCTGAAAGAACTAAAAATACAAAAACACTAATTGCAGAATAGTAAACCAAAATGTTATACTCTTGATTTAGTGCTTACTTATTACAATTTCTGATTTGCTGTTACTGAGATGTTTGACTTTCATCTGCTTCTCCCTGCAATTTGCCAGCAAAACTTGCATAGAATCATCATGTTAAAAATTGACTTGATCCTTATTTTTCATTTTAGAACTCATAATAATTGCAGTATGATCAGATTAAACATATTATTACCTACAGTGACACAAATCTGATGCTTCATTTTCATGCTTCAATATGTATTCAGGGTAAAACTAATATATACGGATATATGGCAGGGCAAGGAGAAAGGTTTTATTTTCCTTTTTCCCTATAGCAGGATAAGGTACAAACTAATCAACTACTCAAGATAATCACAACTATTTTACAAGTTGTTTTTTTACTAGTAGATCCTTCAATACTGATGAGCAACTCCGAGCACCTCTCAAAACTGATGAGCTTATTTGAAATCATTTTCTTTCCTGGTGGTCATGTATAAAAGGCAAATCATAACTAACTAACTTTATTATATTCCCTTAAAAATCTTACTGCCATAAATGGATTAAAATACTCTGATTAGGATAAAGGTCCTCTTATGATTAAGTTCCTCACTCATTTCAGACCAAAGTCTTTTTCTTCTGGGCTTGTTTGGGTTCTACTTTCAGCCTTCACATTACACAAAGCCTGTAGGCAGGTTAAATAATCATCCAGGCAAATCTTGTTGGCAATGGCAAGAAAATGTGCTACAGTTGGCACTTGAGTGAGCCTGGTACCTTCAGCTTGGCTTCCTTCTGCATCCTACCAACTACTTCTCACTACAGTGTCTGTTTCAGAAAACAATTTTGGTTTCTGTTTGTAGGCACCAAACATATTAGTGGTTTCATGAAAAATGTACCTTCTGGTTGCCACATTATATGTTGATCTGGACGGGATTTCAAGGTTGGAGGTCTTGAGAGGCTCTGATCTCATGAGCAGCAGTGGCTGCTGGCTTTCATGTACCTCCCTCCCTCTTGCCTGTTGCCTCTTCAACTACTGTTGCTTGCAGCGATGCTGACGGCAGAGGTATCCCCGCCCCCTTGAAAAGAAGGGCTGTCACTGCATCACAACTGCGGCTTTTGGGACAATATTCACCCATTCAGTAATTTCACGCCCGGAAATTTTGTTGCTTCTTTTAATCAGGTCTTGGCAATTAAGTTCTCATTTGGCGTCCCCATTTGCCTGGCTATGAGATGCTGAAACTCATCGTAAGAAAACTTGGACCCCGCTGTCCTCCCACATCTCTACAGCATTAAGTCATGAGCTCCACACAAGTCCTTGCAGCCTATCGGCATATTTTGCTTACAGCATTGACATTTACCTTCTGTTACATCGATGCCAAGTGACGTTCTCTAGGAGCTGTATCTGCTCGTGTCAAGGAGGTGGTAAAGTAACTCACTACTGTGCACTTACTTTTCCTGTCTTTAATTTTCATTTCTCTTGTTAGCATTACATCAAAAGATTCCCCCCAGAGGTTATTTTCCATTATCAAACTATTTTCCTCACTACCCATAGGTATTACACTGTCTTTTATCTCTACTCTGTATTTTTCCATTTTTTACATTAGTTTTTTTTTGTTTTGTTTTTTTTTTTTGTTTTCATGTTTTTCTGTTTTCATGAATTCCCCATCTAATTTGCTGAATTAGCTCTGTCTGCTCCTCTTATTCTGTCTTTAGCTGTGAACCTGCTCACCAGCACTGTAAACATCTAGTGCTCTTGATAGTGTTTGGAAAGTCTTTGCTAAGTCTCATTTGATCTCCCCTCATCTTTGGTTCTTATTACTAATCTATCAGGAATTAACTCATCTTTCAAAATTTGATAATTGCACATGCCAATCATTTGGCACGGCTCAGCTGCTGAGTCCTTTCTTGTTTATGCAGAACTTTGCACATTTTTCTTGTGACATTTCTGTGGTTTGCAAATACTCCTGGAGTGCTCCTAGTGCTTTGTGTGCATCCCTCTCTTTGCTGCTACCTAATTGCTGGTGGAAGGTGTAATAGGACATCTGGTCACGTTTTGTTTGCCCTTTCAAACAGCCCCCAGTGTGAGCTAAAGACAATTCAACAGTCCAGTTTTATGTCCATGAGCTCAAACACTGACATTTGATATTACTTCCATGAACACTATTTGATTTTCCATGAATACTGTTTATAATATTCTTCCTTCTTATCGTTTATATGTTCCCGTAGGAGTAGACACACTTCTAGCATCATGTTTTCTCCTCAAGCATGAGATGAGACAAGGATCAAAATAGGGTGACATTTCAGCTTTATTCTTTTCTCCCATAATGCGCTCTCAACATTAGCAGGCATGTTATCATACTCCCTATTGATTACTGCCCAAGTATAACCAATCCCTCTGTTAAAAGAAATTGTTGCTGTTGCTAGAGGAAACCTTTTTCCAACATCCTCCGAGTATGCTGGGGCCAGAGCCCAGATATTACGCTACGTTTCTATCCACCATCTGCTGGGTGTTTATCTGTTAACAAACTCTTTACCTCCTTGCGGCTCTCATTAAACACTTTCAGTGCACGTTTATTTAACTGTGGGGTTTACACATACTGACAGAACATATACTATATCCCAATACCATATCCCCAGAAAATCCACAGCCTTCATCTGTCATTGTCAAGAAAGCAGCCAACTAAAATGATCTGGCAAAGCAAGTTCAATCTAACTTTTTTTTTTTTATTTTTTTTTTAAATTTTGTTTGTCATTAATTTGTTAAACCCAAGCCATATGGTTACCAAAAAGAGCTAGTTCACTTCCAAAATAAACTGATAGAAGAGAAATAGCTAACAAAAACCTTACAAAAATCTGTGGGAGCTACTAATGCACAATCATACCTTCATCTTTGAAGATGCTACAGCCTGACATGAGCCTGTTCGCTGGACTTGCTGATGACTCATCTTACTCTATACATAACAAAGGAAAATGCTCACTTGAAGACATAAAGGCTGTCAAGCAAGTTGACTGCATTAACTGGAAATCAACGCTAGGAACTGGGAAATGATTAAAGGCATATGGCACCTCCCAAGGAAAAAGCAAAGCAACCCCACCTCCTCTCCAAAATTCAAAAATGTTTTCAATGGGCTGAAAAATGGCTTGCAAATTCTTGGATTCAGTACAATCAGGAACACTCCTAGGGGTTATTGATATGCGTGGGTGTAAGTTAAACAGATCATTAGAAGTGCAAACAACGTTTATAGAGTTTTTCCAAAACAGAAGTTCAGTGTTGTATCAATGACACGACAAGGCGTTAAAAGAGAAAAATGCAGCAAAAGCTGATGTTAAAATTTTGGTTGGTCTATACTGACCACCTTCAGGCAGGATGCTCAAGCCTGCACACACAGGCACTACCAGATGGAGGACTTCATACCCCTCTTTGCTTACTGCAATTTTCATTGCAGTATTTTCCTATTTCCATGCTCAGCTCCATCTTGGGACGAATTGTTATTAGTGTGGCTGGAAATGTCTCATGCTAATTGTCCACAGTCTTTTGTCTTTTCCCCGTGAAATTCTGTCAAATTGTCATCACATGGATCCATTAATAGAAACTGAATTTAGCAGCGGCACTAATTTATCCCTCACAAAATGGAAGTGTCAAACTCAGCTAATCACTGTGATTCTTTTAGTAACTCTAGACTAGGAGGAACATTCTCAAAAGCATGTTTGCTCATTTCCAGAATTCATCTCAAGGTGCTCTGGAAGTCAGAAAGCAGCATTTCAAAAATATTTAGACACCAAGATCCAGAGTGAGGTGTCTGCAAGAAACATTTTTTTTTTTTGTATTTAAATCAGTCAAATCTGCTTGCTTGAGCTCTCCTAGAGATGACATCTCCTAAAGATGATACCACTAGATGCTTGACTGTCCTTAGTACCCTAAGTTGGTTTCTAAACTTTCCAGTTTCTAGATCACTGGTTACCGGACACATGGTCCCCAGTCACTCCTTTAAACAGTTTTCCAGCACTGGCTGGAGGATGGTAACAGTATTTGGTTATTCTCAAATCCTCTCTGATTTGGCAGAGTTAAGACATCCAAATATGTTGAGGGATATCAAAATAACCCCCTACCTCTCCCTGAGATAATGGCAATTCATGGCAGTGGTCCTAAGATGTAATATCCGTCTACACTGCAGATTGAACTGGTTGGTTGTAAGGTCACATTAGTTAGATAAAATAAATTGATTTCGCTATTCATTGTCAATATATGTCCAAGAAGTTTTAAAATTACTAATTGCAGCTAAATAAAATTGAGTAAATCAGTTTTGACGCTTGTACACTTCTCTGTTGGAAAAAAAAAAAAATGCACCTATTTCTGCAGTGACATTTTGTACCTCTATGCATTCACAATTTTACAATCCATTAACGCTACTTTAATGTTCCTCAAGTTTCCAAAGTCTTTTCCCTCAGTCAAAAAACAACCGTTAGAGAACAGTGTTACTCCATGGAACAGTTTTGGATTGAGAGCAGCCAAAAGCGAATGACGGAAAACTGACGCAGCCCTGTTTCTCAAAGCTATTGCTGTGGTTCCATAATTTTATTACCTCCCTGTTGAAATATTCGGTGTGCACTTTTTAATCCTCATGCACCTGCACCTGAGCAAAGACAGCAGATTCATAAAATTCGGAACACATTGAAATGGGTTATATTATATCCCTCTTCTGAAGATAACAGCTGACGTTATCATCTTAGATCACTTAGTTTGTATTCACAAACAGCTTAAAAGTGTCCATAATGCTTCTTTACCCTCTTGAAAGTTTATTGCATTTATGTTTTATATATTTTTCATAAAGCTGGTGAGGCCCAAATGAACAAGAACTTGATTCACCTTATCACTGAAGTAGTGTTTTTACAGCAAGCTTAAAGCTGCTCTTCCACAAAGTCAATGCCACCATGTAAAATGTGTTTGGAGCATTACAGCTTTCATTCAATAACAGCCTGCTGCCAGAACTCAAACACAAGTAAACTTTTTAAAGTCAAGGGCTTCATTATACCATTCATTTTGCTGGCTGCTTTCCAGGCTGTTATTTGAGAATAATGAAACCTTCTTTTCACTATTTCATACAGTTTTAATAAAGAGAGTTGTTAGTGTCTACAGAATAAGCAACAGACACAAAGAAAGCCAAACTTTCATTTCAATGGCAAGCCTCAGACTTTTGAAGAAACATAAAATAATGACGTACCTGTCTTGCAGCAAATTCAGTAAAATGTGAACAGCTCTTTTTCTATGGGAAACCCCAGAATAAATTCTGGCAACAGGTCATTTTCCTGTTATATGAATATAAACCATATATAATTGCCATAGCTAACTAGGAATGGTTTTCTTTCCAGCCCTCAAAACTATGCTTTCCAGATCCTTAAAAGACAAATTAACGTCTCTTTGTTTGACAAATCAGGGAAACATTTTGAAACAGACAAAAGCAGGTAAATTTGAGGGAAGAGTGAACTTCCATACTCAAGGTCACTGAATACAACAACAAAGCCACTGTTTTCAAACTGAAAAAGGACTTTTTCTCCCCTGCCCCTTCCAACCCCTCAGCCTTCTCCAGGAGGTTCAGGGACACAACATACATCCTCTACAAAATGTTTTTAAGTGAAGGAGCAAAAAGCCAGTGCTCTGTGCTGTTTGTGGATAAATGCAGGTAAGAAGCATAGGTGTCATACATAGCTTTATATTGTTTTCCATTTTTTTCCATTGTTTTACATTTTTTTCTTTGCCAGTAAATTCAGCACAAGGTATGATGGCAAAGCAGAAACAGTTTTTCACTAGCTTTTTAGAAACATCCAAACCCCATATGTTACTGTACCTCTGTGGGTTTTTTTTTTTTTTTGTTGTTGTTTCCTGTTTTTGCATAGCTTGTCTGAGAAGTTTTAACTTTCCCAGTTTCGCCTTGAGCGTTAATACACAGTAAAATACTTAAATTTGATAATCAGGTCCCTAGAGGAAAGAGACGCAATTACAGAGAAGAATCCCTATTTCCTTAAGTGTATTTTTTTTCTATTTTATCTGAAGTTTTAACAATGACAAAAGAAATTGCAAGCTTTGATTTTTTTCCTCCACATTCTGGCTATCCTTGCTATGCAGCAAGGTGACATTGAAGAATTAAAGGCTTATCTTCCCATAGCCCATGTCTAGAGTTTTAGTTGCTACAGGGCACCAGGAAATACCCTTAGAGATGTGAATCTTCCTTGCACCGTCTTATATAGCAGAATATATTATTTACATATTTGTCACTCAGTGATTTGCAACTTGATGCTCTATCTATTGCTTGTAACTAAAACAGCCTGCCTGACCACGACTGTATCAGTAGCAAAAATCCCTAGTTCCCAAGTTTGTATTATTGAAAAGTTCACAGCTCTGCTTGTCAACCCCAGAAATGGAGAAAGAAAGCTGTACGTTGTTCTTGCAAAGTGGTACTATGCAGGGTACGTGTGGATCATCAGGCATCTGCAGTGACAGAACCATCCTAAAGTTATATGCGAGGTGATTATAAAGGTATCTGAGTTCACAATCATGCTTTTTATGTACTTAAATCCATAGTTTACCCCCAGAATGTTTTTTTTTTTTTTTTGAGATATATGTATATAAAAGTATCTATAGGTTAAAGAAAAACTACTGATTATTGAACTGAAAAGAGAAAAGAACAGTCTAACTCAAGGAAAATGATACAGAAGAATTTGGGGAATCTGCATGGAAAACTAGAGCAGAATGACTAAAAGTTGCTCCTCCTAGTGCCGTGTCAATTATAAATGAGTCAAATCCTGTTCCATTACCATGTAGCACCTTTGCATATCACTCACTTCATAGCCTCAAATGCTAAATTAATATAAAGCCCTCCTTCCCAAAATATTCAGCAGCTGTTTTTACAAAATCAGGTCTCCAATCTTGGGCAAAAATATGTCTACGTCAATACTGTCCCTACTCCATCAATGCTGTCACATCACTCCACATCTAACAAAATCTTTCCATCTTTCCTCTCCATCTTCCTTTTCCATTTCCTGCTGTTCAGTCGATCTAATTTTGAGGTTGCATGCAAGATTATTTGAAAAGAGATCACAGTTCTCGACTTTTACTCATCACACACAGTATTGACTTGTGAGAGCAACCTTTGCTGGGCTTCTGAGTGGAAAAAAAAAAATCTCACGGAGGTGGTAGATTCACTGCAAAGTTTTTTTAAAAAAAATCAGGACATAAAGAAAAGCTGGAAATGATCCAAGACAGTGGAAGAATGAACAGCTGGGCTTAGAAAGGGGTTAGGATTACATAAACCAGTAATTAGATAAGGTTAAATTGCAGTACATCCAGATTCCAAGCTACACACTGAGATTTGCACAACCTAACTTAAAACAAATAAAGTGAAGATACAAGTGAGCTGCAATGAACCTGCAAGAATTTGTCACAGGGAGCTTCAAACGAGCATTACCCTGAAGTCTTTAACGAACCCAGCTCAATACCCACACGAACATTCTACCTCTATGCAGTTAACCAATTCTAGAAAGTGCCTTTTTAAGCACAAAAGAGAAATCTGAAATTACTTTTTTAATCTACAGAGAAGTTGAACGAACTCATCTTCCAGAAGATGGCTCTTCACTTCTATCATGCCCAGAACAAAACAATAATGGCTTAAGAAAGCAATAATGAGGATTTGGAAAGAACAACACTGGGACACACAAACAACACTGATGAAAGCAGAAGCATTTAGTAGGCTTAAAAGTATCGGTGTACTGAGACCAAGCAAAGCAGAAACAGGCTCTGCCTTTAATAAGAATGTGCCTTTAGTAAGATTCTGTCTCTTAAATAAAATTAATAAAAGAGAAAGACATCTCTTTGATAATCTGGGGAAATCTCCTGTGGGAATCTGAGATTTCAGATATCTAGATGGTTACTTGCACATATCATCAACCTGAAGCACTTCACAAAAGCAATTAGCAATCTTTTTGCCATATTCTCTGTTGGGGTAGCACACAGCAGTGGGGTGGTAAGAGCCCTAGTTCCTCCAGGTCCCTGAACCCAGCAACTATGATTCTTTCTCATTGCCTTAATAAAGCCAAGGGAGCGAACTGATGCGAATGGATAAGTTTCACTAGTATTAATCTCACATGTGTCTGGCCTCTGGGAAATCTTCATCAAAGGGATGCAAGCAAAAAACATTGGGTATTTAGTAATCAGGGCTTTCAAGTGCTGCATTTCTAATGACCTGAATGTAAAAACATAATGCACTTTTGTTCACGTTTCCCCATTTGTATCTTGGCTGCTTGTGAAGAAATCAATAGCATGTTCCTCTAACACAGTACAAGGATATGGACAAGCTCTAAATTGTAAGCATCCTTGGAGAACTTCTCAACCAAAATAGGTTTCCTCTGCATAGGACTTAGTATAATTAAGTGTCCAGGTGGTAGGGAGCAATAAATAAGTGTTAATACAAGTCCTTCATTTCATATTTAAAGCCTCAGTATTTTTGAGATGCAAGGCCTTCCAGAGCCTAAGGACAGTTATTTTATTGGATTACATGAAGGATCGGATAGTCTAAGTGATTTAGGAGTGTTAATCTCACTAAAAATTGTATCAGGAAATCCTCGATCCACAACAACCAATTTAAAAAAAAAAAAAAAAAAAACTAAGCTGATTTTAGGTGCGGATTTCAGCTGAAGACCTATACATCTCTAGATCTGGAGAAAAACTTAAATGAGGTAAAAACTAAATGATTAATTCCACTTCCTCAACATATGGTTAATCTCATCAGCTTGGCTACAGATACTTTTGCTGAACCTATAGGGAAGCTTATAAAGTAACATGTTAGAAGCAGCAGAAATACTTAGCCTTGTTTTGTAGCACTTATAATTAATGACTGCAAAGTCCCCAACCTTGCGCAGTAAACTCTTTGCAAAGAGGTCTCAGCAGATCATTTCTCATTCACTCCCCTTTCCAAGGCTGACCCTACTGTCTTCCATGCGGGGAAACTCCTACTGAAGTCAGCAGGAGATTTGCATGCAAAGGAAGAGCAATACTGAAACCTGAGGCATTACTTAATCTAAACTAATGAGAAAACCTACAGTTTTAAAAGTTAAGTAACTGAGGGAAGATATGCGAATTTCCTTAAAACCCAAATGGGTCACAATGGGACATAATCATACGCATGCAGAATATGAACCCACAGCCACTGAAATCAATACAAGTCTATTTTATTTCCATGCATTCCTGATTAAACTCACAGCAGCTCATTTAGCACAAGATCGGAAACCATTTACAAGGTTAATTTATGTTCATTTTTTCCAAAGTTTCTATGCTGTGCAGTATATAATGCTATAAAATAGGATGTTTTCATAACAACCAGACCAATTTATAACAGATTCTCAGAAACTCTTTGTAGAGGTAATATCAATTCCAGTGATGCTCCTCGTGCTTAAAATGTTGGCTATTTCCACTGCTAGTAATACTGCTAAAATTGGAATGAACTTTCTAAGCGTATCTACTGTGACATTTATCTTCCACTATCAATATAGAATGCTGTGAACTATTTTGCTAGATAGGGCTAATAACAGGCAGCTGAAGCAGAAGTGACTTTGGAGCACACAGGTGATAGGATGTACCTTCCTATGTGCATTTTATCTGATTTCAGATCAGTCAGCCACTTGCGATGGATGAGAACACAGGTTATTCCGCCTAGCTCCTCAAAATAAAATATTTAGTATTGTCCACAGACTGAGGAGTGATAAGAGGAAAATGCAGGCTGGAATTAAAGTTCTGCTCGGAAAGAGCCAAAACGAGACATACTGAGAATTCTCAAGACAAACCTATCAGTTGCTGCACACATTTCTGTTCAATTATGCCGCCTTTACGTCAGAGTTAATAAAATTCTACTACATAATGCTTCTTTATGGAGATTGATCGACGTGTTTCATGCTAATTCCATCCTGACTTAGTAAGCCTTTATTTGCCATGTCAAGGCAAAAATGATGGCAGGCAGCCTAGCAGAAATGCCAGCGCATACTTTAAAATGTCATTAAGTTGCAGACCAAATTAAACTATTGACCAAATTAAACTGTTTACCATGCATACCACCTAGCGCTTGCTATCCTTTAGGACTACCTTGCTGTCACATGGGTATCAATGTTTATTTTATATAAATGACATGCATACTTCACAGCAAAGACCGTGTGACACTAAATAATGAATGAGGGACATTTCAGGGTTTTCCTCCCACGAACCAGAAAAAAGAAAATGATACGGAAATACAAAGAAGAGTAGCTAATCCTACTAAAGCTGATCACTTCAGGATGTTTACATTTTATTTTATTTACCACACTAGCCTGACACGGAACAGGGAAGGTCAAGCCATCAAAAATACCAAGTCTAGCTGATACAGAAGCTGCAGCTTCATGAGGTCCAACAGCAAAGCGTCTTGATTGGTGGCACCTTACCCAGTTTGGAGGAGTAGCCCTCACAGCCCTTAGACCCACTGACGTCTGAACCCATCTAGAGAAACTCTAAGTGTTTTGGTGGGTTCTACAGCTGGTTTGGTCAGCATTCGAAGGCAAAAATCTGCTCCATTTTGCCTAGGAGAATTGCACCAATGTCACAGCAAGGGAATCTTGAACTGACCGTTCATGCTGCTTCGCCTCCGGAGCCAAGATGGTCTTATAGACCATTTTCACCAGCTTTCATCAGCTCCTACTTCTTATTCCCACTGCTGCACCATTGCTGCAGACAGATCTATTTGCCCTTCTGTGCATGGGCTCAGATTGCACCCAGATCAGTTCTCCAGCGCAAGTCAAACTGCAGCTCTGCCATGAGAAGTTCTGACACGACCAAGTGCGCAGAACCCCTGGGGATGGGGTGCTGGGAAGCAGCACCCAGCAGCAAACCCTGAGCCTGGCAATGACTCCAAAAGGCACCAGCCGCACGCCCAGGGCTCCAGCAGCCAGTGCTGACACGGGCACAGTGCTCATTGCACAGAGGACACATGACCAAATTGCTTTTATGTGCTGAGATACGTGACACGCATTGCTTGTGCACTGCCTGTTGTAGTTAGTGGTCTCAGAGTTGATTTCTCTTACACAAAATATCTTTCTTCTGCTTAGGAAGTTTTCAGTAGCTCAGCTTCTAATTGAGGGAAAAACAAAACAAAACATGAAAACAAAAAAGAAAACCTTGATTTCTTGTTGTCGTGTGCTAATCCTTGTCTGCTAATGGCTTTGATCCAGCTCCTGGCACAATCAGCAGGAAAGAGCTCAGTTCCCAACAGTGAGGGCCAGGCTCCTGGGTTTTGACCAGTCTGATAATCACCATGGCAAAAGAGAACAAGAATTACCCTGGATCAGCATGCCGGCCCTGTGGAGCGGCTACATCTGCTCATTTCCTATGGGCTGCTGGGCGGGCTCTGACTCCGGAGGTTCAGACCTCAGAGAATCAATATGGATAATACCAGGATAACGCCAAGTAACTGCTAAACTAGCAAACAAAACAACCCCCAAACTACCCACAACCAAAAACCACCTACCCAGAATAAAATATTTTGAGATCAGCAGAGAGATCTGAGGAGCTTTATTTCGTTTTTACTCCAGTCCATTTTCACAACAGGGACTTTTCCTAATTGGCATGATTCAGTTAAACTAGGACAAATTTTGAGATTAAAAAAAAAAAGATAGATTAGCTGTTTGGATAATGGCATGGGGAGCAGGCTTATAAACCCCAGAAACGAGGACAGGAGCTGTAAGACTCTGGAGGGCTACACTGAAGAATGATCTTGGTAAATGGGAGAAATGAATAAGGCAACAGTCAGTACATGCAAATACAAAGCAGCATCATTACAAAGCAAAAATCAAAGGAATAAACACAAAATGAGAATTGACTAAGTAGAAATAATACTAAACAAGATCCCAGAGTGGCTGCAGAATTTCTGGCTGAATAGCAATCAAAACTGTCAAGCTGTTTAAAAAAAAAAAGAAAAAGAAAAAAAAAAGGAAAATCTTTCTGCTAGAGTGTATTAAGAGGAAAGACTTAACTCAAACATGGAAGATAATTACTCTGCTCTACTAAGCATTGCTGATACCCTCAGCTGGAGTATGGTCCTGTCTGGGGAAAAACATAAACAAGATATACAGGATAAGAGGACAAGACGAGACAGAGTTCAGGGGGGAACAGTAAAATTGATAAGATTTGGAATATGACTTGTACGGAAATGAAAAAAGGAAATAGGCTGAATTAGTCCAGAAAGAGAAAGCTCCGCAGGGAGCCATGATATGGCTTCAAATGTGCAAATGCTCGTCATAAAAAAAAAAAAAAAAAAAAAAAGAAGAAAAACACAGTTATCCTTGACTATTGCTTCTCCCCTTCCTGGCCCTAGAGGATCTCAGACTCTACTGCTGAACTGCAGGCTCAGGGGAGCAATGGGAAGGACTGTCCCCCACCAAACCCCAAACGGCAGAGTCAAGGCTCAGTTTCCAACACGCTGCTTTCATTTGCTGCAAGTTCCCCTTGCAGCAGGAAAGCAGCAACGACCGATGATGACCTTGAAATGTTGAGAGACAAGTGGCTTACAAATTCCCCAAACACAAGCCCAAGGGACACTTGAGCCATCAGCTTCTATGCAGTTCACCTGTGAACGATTCATTTGGCTCTATTTTTTCAGGTATTTTTAGACATTTTTAATACTAAATGTAAAAGACATAGAAGCATCTTAGGAGTGAATGAGGGATATTTTTGGATTTTATGTAATTAGGGTATGATAGTCACATTAGGAATCAGTTTTCTTTGATGGACTCCAGCAGCAGTACTCAAGCCTTTATAGCAATATCTTATTTCTCCAATCATCTTGGTTTTGTTGAAATCAGCTATAATCCCACTGCAGGGGGTATATTAGAGTAAAAACACCAGCACATCCTAACATGAGGAATTAATGAGAATGTGGCCAACATGACAACACTCATTTAGAGAAAACAGCACACGTAGAGAAATGGCATTTCAAATCTAATGAAAACTTTGAGAAAAGTACACATCCTTCATTCTCTACAGCATCTGGAGAGATGATAATAGTGCAGACAAAGACAGAAAACTTTGGAGAGAAACTGTAAATACGAGATATTGCAACTGAAGGAACATATTAAAGTAACATACTCTTTTGACCACAGCTCTATTTCTTTTTGAGCAAATAAGGCAGATTGGAAAAAATGATCATTCCCATCAGGAGGTTCTGAAAAGACATAAAATAGATTAAACTGCTCTTGTCTTTGTGTTTGAATACAGAAACAACGAAAAGTAATTTTGGTTCAGAAAAGCTGAAGGTAAACAACAGTAATCTCGGGTTTCATTTTCATTCCGGCAGGTCTCCTCGCTGATGCTTTTGCCCTTAATTGCTTTTCTAGTTACCTAGTTGAGCGTAACTGTGTGCCATCATATTTAAACAAGTTCACTCTGTTTTCTTAACTCCTGCACGACCAACCTTATTTTTGGCCCTGGAATGTTCTTTTGGGACTTACTGGAGTAAAAGGTTAAACTTTTAGCATCAAATTAAATGTGTTTACTGTAGTATACATATTCTTAAAACTTAATATTCTCAGTATTACTAATTACTGTCTGCAGGTAGACATGAACTGCTAAGCATTTCCTTCATGATTCCCAGATGCCCTACAGTCATGGAAGCATCTTATTGACCCACAGACTTGCACATAGGGGAAAAGAATTCAGGTTGAAGCAAAAAGAAAAATAGTAGTAATAGTTGGGATGGATAGAGCAAAAAGTAGAGAGAAAAGACATAAAAGGCAAAGAGAACAGTAAGTTCACAGCAGACAGAAGTTCAGAGCAGAGCAGGCAACAGAAATTCTGAAAAAACATGAAGTCAAAACCAAGACCCACTTCAAAAAGCAATATGCTTAAAGAATTATTATTCTGAGATGCAACAGGAGCTTTTGATCTATAAAGTTGTTCAGACAAACTAGCTATGCCTTGCCATTAAGATTCAACAGCAGCTGAACGTCAGGAATTTCCGGCAATATGAAAAATGCAAAGAAGAAAATCAAAAGACACCCCAGAGGACAGTCGCTGCCTTCTCCCAAAAATGTTTTGAGGAAAACATTGTAATTAGTCTAGTGAATTTTACACTAACGTATCAGTCCTGCTACCATACTCAAAGCGGGCCGGGGGGGGAAGGATATCAGCAGTTCTCATAATAGACTCAAAGAGCAAGAGCGCATCTGGGTTGAAATTCTGCCTCCACAAAGACAAATGGCCAAATTCCCATTGCCTCCAATGCTACTCATGTTCCACCCTTGGAACATATTACGTCTGTGAGCTTTAAATGCTCCTTTAAATCCTGCAGGCTTACATAGCACAAACACCATCAAACAAATTTCATCACTTTTTTTCTTATCAATTTAAAGAAATTAGTAGCTGAAGGGTATACAGAAATGTAATAGATCTTCATTTGAGTGAAACATTGGATACAATTTGCATGATCAGACTTGAAAGCTTTATAAAAGTTGGCTTGGCCGTAAGGAATAGTCAAATGGCATGAAGCTGAAATAGCCCAAGGATCATTCCTGTGCTTCATGATGAACAGGCTTGGTATTCGTGGGGCAAAGAGGGGGTTTGCCTCCTCACTGGTAGCTTGTGGGTGCTGATCAGTAAAGGGCAGGTTGGAGGAAAAAAGGAAAAAGGCAATTAGGCTGTTAAAAGGTAACTGGCTTCTCAGTGACTGCCTGGAGAACTTCCTGCTCTCGTATTGCCCACTGGTCACTCTGCTCCTTCCTTATTTTGTCTTAATTCATGGTGAATCCAACACTGAAATCCTGACTGCTGAGCACTAAAGTCCCTTTAAACCCTGATTTAGACAGCCAAAGGGGCAGCATCTTGGAAGGATGATGGACCAGGGGAGGAGAGGAGAGGAGAGATGGAAGTGATTTTTGCAACTATTTTTTCTTCCCTAAACTGGTTCTGCCAAGATTAAAAGAACAGCCCTAGCAAAGAGTTTAAGCACATAGTTCATGGAGCTCACACACATAGGGAGCTTAGAAACTAAACAGGGGAGTAGGGGAAAAAAAATTTATTATTCCTATTACATGATCAAAGAACTTAAAAGTTAGGTTATATGATCTGACCTCAGGAAGCCGATATCAGAGCTGGAAAAAGAAACCTTATCTCACAAGGCTCAACTGACCATTTCATGGAATTAGCTTATATAGATTCATTCCTGGATCTGAAGGCTAGAATTAACTGTTAGATGTTCTGATGTTTATGTATTGACATGAGAAAGTTTCATCCTACTACACTGCACTAGGAACGTGGATTTAAATCAGTCATCGGAACAGACACTTTCTATATATCTATTCAATTCCTTGCCCCTTGCACGTGGAAGGCAGCACTCAGGAATCAAACTGGTTGATGAAACTTGCCTAGCTTTCCCATCAAACAAATTTTTAAGCCAAGAACAGGAAAACATTGTGCTTGCTGCATGATATCGACTTTTATAGGCAGCTCGTGGTGCTGAGAATGCCTAGCTGGTGTGCAATTGTACCCTTGTGCAAACTATGAGTGAATTGTGCAGAAGAGAGTAGAAATCCAGGAAAGCCTGGCATCACCTGCATAGCCTGTCCTCTCCTGGCATCTACTAACTCCATCAGTTAGCAGAACTGACCAGCAGAACTGGTCTCTTCAGCCAAGATTGGCTTCACACAGAAAATGCAGTCACAGTATTATGGCTCAGAGTGAGGTTTAAGCAACAGGGTTATTCTTTTCCTATCAGTGATTCATTTGGTTGCAATATAAAGGCACCCCTTCACACAGCAAAGACTACTTGCATTCCTTTCATTTAATTTGAAGCAGGAGACGGCACTATCTCAAACTGCACAAATCAAAGCGAGCTAAATCATCGCCAGCATCTAGAGATTCAGGGAGAGAGGTGTGCAAAATGAACACGAGTAAATCATAGAGGAGTGATATCCTGGAGGCAAAAGGAATTATTTCGGACATGCACAATGCTTTAAAGTTCAAAATGTAATTTAAAGATGCCAAAGCTTTCCTAGTAATCCTCATGCATTCTTTTTCTACCTACACCTACTGTTACGTTCTAAACGAATTCTTCTCTAATAAAATGCCATAATTTAATGCACTGATGGTAATGCTGATTCAATTTTCTGCTTGCCTAAATGTCTTCTAAATCCACATAAAAACCAAAAAAAACAAACAAAAAATAAATCACAACAAAAACCCTACACTGGTCCTAGGTTTAAAAAATTGTACTTCTAATCATTGATGAAGCCAGCTAACGGTCCAGTAAAAAGTGTCTTTTGATAAACTGGTCAATCATACCTCACCTGCTCCACCATAAACACTGCATAGGCATCCACTAGTAAAAGCATTAAAAAAGAAAACAGCTGTTGGTTCTGAGCATGGATTAAAGGATTATTTAACCAGATGAAAGCAATGAAGGTAAAGTTAGTTCAAAGAATGCGGAAATGCTATTCGCTTTAAACTGAGGGTGGAGATTGTGAAATGCAAACACAGGACTGTGTTATTTGTAGAAGATACACTACTAGCAAAAATCCTAAGGGCAGGAAGGAAATGTCCAATCCTGTTTAATTTTATATGCAGAAAGGTACGCATTGAAGGAAGACAAAACATGTTATTCAAATTCAGGCTTTGAGACACGCACGCAAATGCAAATGTCTAAAAGCAGTCAAATAGAGTTTGCACAGTCACACACCAGGCTAGGAAAGCACCCCCGCTGCTTTGTTATATCCTCAGTCTGATATTCTGAGTATCTGACCGATAACTAGACGAGGCCACTTCAGACCCGTCTTCCCCGGGCTCATGCCATGAACTTTACGGCAGGCTGCACACATGAAATGATGGCTCCGTCTTCTGGAAATCATTTAAAACATTCAAACTGCACAAAAGAAGGGGAAAAGATCAGAGAGGAAGGAAAAGTGAAAAGCACAGTCCCATAGGCACAGTCCAAAGAGCCAGATTTGGCATTACAGACTTTTGGAGAGATGCTAGAGCTGAGATGCTTAGGATCTCAGGCACCTGGCCCACACGTGGTTCTGTCAACACTGCCACCTCCACAGTGTCAGCAGGCAGCAAGTGCAAGACGATGGCACCGATTAAGCCCTCCTCAGACCCACGGAGCACTGAGTAATGCACAGGGTGGAAGAACTGGGGAGAAGTGGAGATGTGAATAAACTTCAGCATTTTACTGAGGGACAACCTCCCTGCTCTGAGGGCTAAGCGTCAAGTTTGGACCTTCGCATCCCTAAAACACACTCTTCCTCTCTCTTTAAACACCTTGTTCCTCAGTATTTTCTGTCAAGAGCACTGAATGCTTCGTTTCGATCAGTTTGAGAGAGGCTAGGGAGGACAGTAAGAATGAAAACATTATTTAGGACTTGTAAATGATCTTTGAGGAATAACACGTCTCTGTTATGAAGGTCTAAATGGAACATAACAACGAATCTTCATGCAAGGGAAAGGTTGCTAAAAGTAAGAAGACAGCCAACCTTTTGCCACATCAGTGGTAACAAGACAAAAGTTTGCAAGTCAAGGGTTTGAACTGCAAGACTAGTTCACATTACAAATGTATCACAGAGTATAAATTGCTGGGGAGTGTCTGGCACTAGAAATCCTTAAGATGGTGGATAAATATTTGGAGCAATAGGGGAATAGAGGAATAGGGTATTTAGCTACCACCTTTAGAGTCTCCTGGGATGATGTCATCCAATCCCATTCCCAAAGCATCGCAAGTGTAGTGCATTGAGGAAGTAATGAACTAATTATCTCTGTGAGCAAATTCTGATAGGATGATATACCTACCAAACTACGGTTCTGCTGGATTTATAGTTTGTTCCCTGCAATTTCCATCTCTAGTAGATGAGGTGTGAAATTGCTTCACTAGAAGGACTCAGCACATAACAGCATTAGACAGCATTTAGAAAAACAGAAGGAAAGCTGTCAGACTTCAAGATCGCACTGAGCTCATCGCTGCTTCTGGATCTGTAGGTTCCTTCCCTATGGCACGTTACCTGAACGTGTGGCTGTCCTTTCAACTAGAGATCCGGTCACATACACGTTGATTCTTGGTTGGACCACTGATACTGTTCAGTCTCAGGTGGGAAACACTGAACACTTAAACACATCATTCTGCTTTATCTGCTTTGTTCCCCTCAAAACCTCTTTCAGAGCCTTCATAATTTATAAATATTTTAACAGTGGGACGAACCCCCTCAGACACCTTCTCATCCCTAGCTTCTCCCAACTCTGCTAAGATAAGCATACCCAAAACATATACACGAGACAACAAGGGCAGCAGGACACTGGTCAGGACAACAGTAAGAGAACGACAGAAAAAGAGAAATATGCAGTGAGCATAAAGTGTCATTTTCCAGCTGAGTAAAGGAAATGTCAGCTCAATCACTGTAACTTCACCAAGGAGCCTATGTGTAACTGAGGACAGAATTTGACCCCGAATGAAAAGGAATTAACGAGTTAAGATTTAATGCCTAGCTTTAATTGAAAGGACAGGGCAATTTTATTATAATTCATTAAAGTAAAATCCATTTACTGCATACATCCACACCTTAGGCTCTTTATATAGTTCAGACACATCACGTAAATTCACTCCACTCAATGGAAAATAAATGCTACTATTAATTTCGATTAAAATACTAGTTAATTCACATCTACCACAATTGATATACAAAACAAAATGCTGTTATTAGCGCCCTACTATGTACCATACAAATATTTTAATGAACTTTTATTTAGCCAGCATGCTGGAAATTGATTTTTCAGAATAACACTTCTCATCATTAAAGAAATTGCCTACATAGAAGTACCTCCTCTTATAATTATTCAGTACCTTACAAAAGCATGCTCCTATCTGAGGCTTTACTTTTTAATTATTTTCTTTTAAAATTTAGTATCTTGCCACTGTGCTAGACAAACACGTGGTAGGAGATAACAAAACAGAATATAACATACATATGCCAAAATTCTCAGGATAAAGACCTTCCCTCCAGAAACACCTTTAAATCTTCCCATCTCGGCTTTTCTATCCAACACAAAGCAATGTTTCCATCAGGTACCACTTTGCTCCAACAGCTGACTGAAGCCCCATACTTCCTTAAATGAATGAATGAATAGCAATTACAACTGAGCTATAAACTTTACATCTTCAAGCTTGGACAGTTTGGTTTCATCATTTTAATTTTTTTTTTTTTTAAAATAATCAAA
This sequence comes from Nothocercus julius, assembly GCA_013398735.1. NCBI lineage: Eukaryota > Metazoa > Chordata > Aves > Tinamiformes > Tinamidae > Nothocercus > Nothocercus julius. The sequence continues at coordinate 10,446,095 of VZSV01000015.1, forward strand.
ACTCTTTCCTTTTATATGGCAAAACAGCATAAAAATGGACAAGGAAATATCAGCTAGTCACAGAATAATTGCATAGGAAATCAATTATTATTTTATCTGACTCTTTCCCAAAGAGTCCATTTAGTTAAATATCATCTATTGCATACTTCATTTTCACATCTCTCTGCTCCCTCTTCCCAATTCAAAGCAAAACAATAAAAATGACACTACCTTAAATTTTGCAATTCTTCAGCCTTTCCCTCAGCACACATATAAATGCTCTTTTTTTTTTTTTTTTTTTTCACTGAATACCCGATGCTTTGCTAGATTTTTAGCGAGGAAACCTTCAAATACTCTGGAGTCTGCTAAGATGATCCAAAGGCTTAGGGGCAGGAACACAATCAGGGAATAAGCGACACCTGACATGGCTCTCACCCGCTACTTGCTTCATTTGCAGGTGTTTTCAATTGCGTGGGATTAACAATTACCAGGAGTTCTGTCTAGCAAGCATTGCTGTTAGCTTAAGTCTGTGAACTTTAATGGACTCTCACTTTAAACAACAGAATAAATCTTGAGCAGTTCTGCAGGATCAGGGAAACTGATAACCAAACTATGCGAGAAATCTGTTGCTCACCAGAAGGGTCCTGAACGGGCAAACCGCGGGCAGCAGCTGCAGCAAATTCGAATACACGACCACAGCTGGAACAGAGCAGTCACCAAGTAGGTAATCTCTTCCCAAACTAAGAAACAAAAGGATTTTGGGGGAGTCACCAGAGTAAGAGACTCTGAAGAGAATCCCAAGGATGTGAAGCTGAAGTAACGAAAAAGCCAGGGGAGCCCATGACCCTGTAGCAGACCAAGGCATGGCAGAGCTGCAACGGCTCCATCACTGCGCCCAGCTTCTCTCCTGGACTGTGCTACCTCTCCCACAGAACAGGGGAGTCATGTAATTCCTAAAGTCACATATAACTGTGAATAGAGCAACCATGTTCTGCTTAAAGAGTAGCCTGTTAAAATGCATGTATTTGTTGTACCACAGTAAAAGCAATGGATAGCAATGGATATATCTCACTAGCGCATTCCTCCTCAAGCATTCTGCTCCCACTAGATATGTGGCCTCTCCTCTTTCATGTCAAATTTTTTTTCCTTCCTGTTCTCAAAGCTGGAGTTACTGTTGGGCTGATACAAACAGGCCTATTTCCAAATCACATCAACAGCTGCATCTGTCAAAACGTCCATCTTCGGTGCAATTTCGCCAGCTAAGCTACGCGCACTAGGTGTTTGCAATAGTTCCATACGTCAAGCACGGGGCACACAAATGCGCCACATGACACTAACAGGGAATGCAGGTTCCTATACAAATTCAGGGGAGAGCACAGTAATAGAAACCGAAAGAAGATGAAATATTTTGCAGGTAGTGGGAACACCAGCTGATAGCAATTTCTCTTTCATGCCACAGTATACTTAATTTATTTATAGGCATTGGAAAAATGTTACTGGCACAGTTCTGTGCATGAAAATACACTAGAAGTGCCACTTTAGGAAAAAGCAGCTGAGAAGGAGAAAGAAAGAAAATAAAAAATTCTTGCCCAAATAATAGGTTGCTTTGCTTATGATACAATCTTGATGAAGGCAGGAGAAAAGTTGGGTAAATAAAAGCTAGAACTGCCAAATATAGCCCATACTCAGTACAACAGCAAGGATGTATTTATATTGATTTATACTGAGGCAGTGCTTAAAAATGCGAGGGAATAACCCATCATATTTATGACCTAAACTGTTATGACCATGATCCTTATGTTTTTGATTCCTGGAGGTATCGTTGTCCTTAAGGGGTGCTGGTGTTTTCCAGAAAAACTTGTTTTCCAAGGTTTTACTTGAACATGGTTGCTCATGGTTTTATTTTGTTAAAATTACTTCAGTGTGCACTGCATAAAAGTTGTCAGCCAACAGGCATTCAGGATGCTTTCTTACCAAGCTAGTAAGAAAACAGAAATAAAGAGATGGGATTGCTGAAAAGCCTTCAGGTGCTATCAAGATTTTTTCTCTCATGCAGATGTGCAATCAAATGGACAGGTTACAGGGCTGCCATTAAGGTCACAGATGCAAAGTGGTGAGCACTGATAACACTGAAGTTGGAAGTGCTGCTCACAAAAGGCACATGCAGTTATTGTACCATGAACTCCTATGAGATAGCTATTGCTCACATTTCGAGGAAAAATAGGTCCTGTGGATTGAACTGAATGTACCATAACTGTACGAGCAATTAGTACTAACGTTTAGAACAGGGCAAACAAATTATTGCAAGACTTTTATAAAGAAAAGGTAACATTGTTTTGCTTGGTAGTTTTATGGTCTACTGCAAGAGAAGCATATACATTTATTTTTCTGTAATCACTGTGCAAAGCAGAGGTTTTCCCCTTTCTCTCTCTCTCTTTTTTTTTTTTTTTTTTTTTTTAAGATTTCTACAGCTCATCTGAACAACGCCCAACAGTTCGGTTTTACACAGGTAGGGGCATTGCAAAAGCCCTTAGTGAGAAAGAAGCTCAGAGGATGGAGCACTCAAAGCAAAGATACATTTGTTTTTATTGACTGCTAAAAACATTTACTGATTATCTTAATAAACAGCTAAAGGGAAGGAGAAACTCCTTGAATACACTGCAGTGTCCCATTAGAATAATTGCCATGATGCTTACTTAACACACACTAAAGATTGTCCTAATGTGCAACAACCCCTAGGACTGCTTATGTGAACATCCATTTTTCATGCAGTTCTGATTATCTCATGTTAAGAATAAGATGGGAGGTGCAGGACCAAGTGAATTAATTCTTCAGCTCATAAATTAAAGCGGCCCCAGATTTGATTCCCCTGATCTGCCTTGGGGTGGGCATGAAGGGGCCCGAAATGAGGAGCTATCCTGTCTCTCATATGGCTACAGAGACACTGCAAGGGTGTGTGGCCATGCTATGTAAGACAGCAACTCTATTTTTTAACCTCTCCTAGACAAAATAGATTAAATCCTTGCACAGAGAATAGTTGAAGAGGAACCATCATCTTCATAGGCAGTTTTCCACTATCTACACTTTAAACACAATTTATGAAAAGCCAAGACACTAGATGGAATGAGAACCTTAAATAAAGCTGTTAGACAATAACTGACACCATGAAAAGACGTATTAATGTCAAGATCCACTGATATATTGCAGCCAGAAGATATGAAAAGAAGGATTGTGACTAAGCAAGTGATCATTGCCTACCAGTTTGATATGTATTTTCAACACGCTTTATTTGGGAAACTTTTGTGAAGTCACCAGAGTATAAATGAAAAGGCTTTTTTTTAAATCTTGCTGTATAGGATTGAGGCAACATTTTGTAGATTAAAGTAACTTGTCAAAGAATGAAAGAGTGCAAAGCTGGTATGCAAGTATTTAGATTAGATGAGTAATAATGTTATTTTATGCAAATATGTTCAATCTGAAGCAGTAATAGCAGGAAGAATAGCTGTGATTCAGTTAGTGTTTTGGTGCGCTTAGGTTTACAGCCAAAAGGAGATTTAATTCCTAAGTACGTGTATGTTGTTATATTTTAATCTACTGAATTGAAAGGGAATAAGTAACTGATTTTCACCTAAATCTTTAATGTTAGGACAGAGTAAGACCTTTATTCCCACATGGTCAAACAGATATAATATGCTAGTACAGAACCATCTACAGGATGTCCTATTGACACTAGATTACAAGGCAAATAAGACAGGGAGAGGCAGTCAGAGAAAACAGGCTGCATTTTGCCAATGCCTGTTCACATTCATGGAGGTTTGCAAGCCCGTGACACTTCCAGTTATTAACAATCCTGAAGCTTATGCTCATTACTCCCATCAGAAGAGAACCCGCATGTTTTCAAACTGTGCCAAAATGTTTGTAGACAGTGATTCATCTTTATTCCTTTCTGTGCTTTGACTGGAAATCTATTTGTACAAACTACCTCTTCCTACATTTCCTCTTTCAATAAAATTAAGCAGAATACAATCCCAGTATAGCAGTTTGAAAAGGAATCTGGAAAGGTTGCTAGTTCCTCTCTCCTGTGGCCAAGCTAGGTCAGCTACAAATATGTCACTAGCTATAAGCCATCTGTCTAAAATGTTTCAAAACACTGCCAAAGCCAGAGCCTAATACAGCCTCTTTAAAGAATCTGTCCTAAAACTTAGCGGTCCTCATCATTACAAAGGCTAAAATCAATCATTTCTGCTGTAATTTAAACATATTGCACTTTTTTTTTTAATCCACAAGAGATGAAGAACAATTCCTTTTTGCAGTTAATTTTATGTATTTGTAAATAGTATTTTTTTCTTTTGTGCTTTATTTTCCACCCCCCCGCAGATGCACCTGCTTCCTTTCAGTCTTCCCCTCCAGGATGTACTTCCCACATCTCTGGTCATATCTGCTCCTTTTCTCTGGGTTCCTTCCAATCGGTTCATACCCTCCTGGAAGCACCGTGCTCAAATCTGGACAGTTACACCAGCCATGGTCTTCCTGGCACCGAGCAGAGCCCAAGGATTACTCACAGTTACATGTGCCAGTGCAACACTTGCCTTTTTTTGCAGCAGAATGACAACATTGACTCATGTTCACTTTGTAATCCATTGTAATCCCCAACCATTTTTTCCTCAGAATTTATGACTATCCAATTGTTCTTCATCCCGCTTTGTGTGGATGAGTACTCCTACCTAATACACAACTTTGCATTTGTCCTGACAGAATTTATCCTACATTTTCAGATTGATTTTTAATTTCTTAAGGCTACTCTGAATTTTATTTCCATTCTTCTAACATGCATACAGCTCCTTACAGCTTGGCATGATCTCTTAATTAAATAAGCATACTAATTCCAACATTTGCTATTTAATGAAAATAGGGAATAATACTGGGCACAAAATAGATCACAGAGGAACCCTACTCAATTTACCCTTCCAGCCTGACATTGAAACACTAACAGCTCTACCTGAATGTGTTCTTCCAACTGATTTTGTACCCACCTCACAGTAGTTTCCTTTAAACAATATTTCTCTAACTTTCTTATAAGAAAGTAATGTAAGCCCATGTCAAAAGCCTTATTAGAGTCAAGATACGTGATACTGCAAGCTCATCCCTGAGTCTCAAGGCCTGTAAATGTCACAGTAGAAAATTAGTTTAGCATCCATACTGGCTTTTTTTTTTCCCATCTACTTGCTACTAACAAATGTTTATTTTGATATTTATTCCAGTATTTTTTTTTTCCAGGATTTCCAGCTCAGCTCACCGATACTTTTCAAAGTGGAAGAAAGGAAGGAAATTGTAAGTCCTATGCTTGCCCTTTTCCAGATTTCTGCAGTTCCACAAGTTTTCAAAGGTAACTTTTAATCATTCTAAAATGATTTCAGCCAATTCACTTAACCCTCGGATCAATTCCTCTGGGCCCGGCTGATTTGCAAACATCTAATTTACTCCATCCTGTTCTTCCCCTCATCCAGAATCTCACACTTCAGCTGAGGACATTAATCGTGATCATCACCTGATCACAGATGACCTTTCAAGTAAAAACCAAGGCAAAGAGAAGTAATAATTGGCCTTCTAGGCATTGCCTGCCTCATAGCAGTAAGCCATCATTCCTCTTTTCTCTTCTTCCTTCTATTTGCAGCTCTACAAACATGTTCAAATACTGTGCAAATTACTCGTCCGATTGGCTAATGCTTTAAAACTCATTCTGACTTGCAGTATAAATCTGCTAAGCAGTCTGATATTTAAGTCAAATCATATTTTAAAGCCTGGGACTTTGCCCTTGTTTGGTTTGGCCTTGTTAAGTCAGAATAAAAATGGAAGCAGATGATTTAAATAATGCATAGAAGTTTCTCTTAGAGCTTAAGGAAGGAAGTTCTGCAGAAACATATTTGCCAAATGCAGTTCATTTATAAAGGTTTAAGAATGTTTTAAAAAAGAAAGAGCTTCTCTATACCAAGTTGAAGCAAAGGGAGGAGAGTCCTTTGCTTCCTAAGCGATGTTAACAAGAGCAGGATTGGATGCTGTGACATTCCCAAAGTTGTGTTCACTCCAACGTGAACCAGATGAACACTACAAGGAGAGCATGAATTTTCCTTTAAAAATTCATGAACGCCTGCTTTGCAGTCAAAGTAGTGAGAGATATTAAAAGAAAGGCAGTACCGTTATTGACAAAACTATCAAGTGCTCCCGAGTGTTAATAAAATCCCAGGAAAGCAGCCTGTCCGTCACCATCTCAGCTCAAAGCACATTAGCTGCAGTATCAGGACAGACAGGCATCCCAGCTCCCTTGCTTCTGACACCATATTTAATGTCAAAACTGGTGACTCGCAAACTTCTAAGGAACTTAATGTTACCCTTCTAACCTGTGAATATGACTAATGTGCACCTGGTTGGAGAATACAAGTAGCCAAATGTGCTCAAAAAGCCTTTGATGGTGGATAGTTTCCTTTAGCATCTTGGTTATTCTTTTTGGCTGCTTCTGTTAGCATGTTGTAAAAATGCACTGATTTACTGAAAATTTCTACACACAATTTGTGCGTGGTTGTCCTACGAATAAGCCCCTAAAACTAATTCAACTACAGCCAAAAAATAAATTGCAAACTAAGTTTTTCAATTGAAATCTGCCATCTGAGGCAGAGTAATGGAAAACATTTATTATAAAACTAACACATATACGTGGCTAGAAATGTGTACAGTACAAAACAATTTTCTGAAAGGAATTTATTCAGGCTTTTCTGAAAGAACATCTTAACTTGGCTAACAGAAAATTACATGTTCAAAAATAATTGTAGGTTCCATGATTTTCCTCCTGAGGTACAGGCTTCCCATTACCGTCTTTTTGGTTCTGGAACGATTATAAATTTTAGGCTAACTTTACCCGGCACAGCTGCACATTGCCATTTCTGGAGCCTGGATTTGCACAAATTCATGCCCCCGGGGCTGTTGGACTGCAAAAGTGGGGTAATGCCACACTGAAGGTCGTAATCCACTCAAACCAGAGTTTCCTCCTCAAAAGTAAGAGTGTGTTTTGCTAGTTCAGACTTAGCACTCAAGGGAACTCTTTGAAACAAATGTGCGCTTCTGAAATTAATATTTACAGTCAAGTCCACACCAGCGTGTCTGACATCAGTTGGTCACAGGCAGGTCCTAGTCAGGTAGACGAGAATTTCCATACGGTTCAACGGAAGAGGGATTTGGGGCTGGGAATTCAGGGCAGATATTGTCTAAAATGTGACACAGCTCTGGGAGAAGAAGGAAATGTCCCTGTCCAGGTTTCTCAGTTCCTGGAAAAGTACTAGTGACAAAGATAAAATAAACAGGGCATGCCTTGCTTATAACTGAACAGCATATTAGACACTTCTGGTGGATGGTTTTAGGACAGATCTAGGAAGAAAATCAGCAGTTCAACAGAATCAAGTTTTCCCCCCTTTCACCGGGTCCTTCTACAGTCTTGTTATTATTAATAACAATAATAGTAGTAATGGCAACTCAATGGTCTAAACATTTTGGATTAAGAGCTTATGTATTGGCAGCACAGAGTGCAGCCCATTACTTTCATGGTTTCTATCTTCTGGGTAATGATGCCCTAAAAAAGCCATATGACAAGCAAATTGGACAGCATTCCAAATTGGTTTCAGCAACCTTAAACTTAACCAAATGCACTCTTCATTTGTGCATCCACTAAGAAAAATTAATAACATCTATTTATCCATAAAAGAATTTAACTGCTATTGAGGGGTGCTTCACAGCAGAAAGTATCAGTAACTCAAGTTTATTTTCTTATTTAACAGCTTTCACTCATAGTAATACATAAAGTCTTAATAGGTTAATTTTCCAGCAAGTCTGAACAGGTGAAGAATATTAGACATTTAATGACTATATCAAAATCTCTGACTTGAGAACATTATGCTAATTTTTTCCCCTGATTCCCTCTTTCCTTCCGCCAATGGAGACAGGGAAGACCAGAAGTATGTCAAGTCAGCTGTCAAGCTGCTTAAAAACTCTCAAACGACCTTGTCAGAAAAAAAGACAAAAACCACGCGCACTCACACGAAACCCTTTGATTTATATTTTAAAAATCCTGACTAACCTGCCCCTTTCACTCACTCTTCTGCCTCTCTGACAGGATTGGGTTCAATACTAATGACCAGCAATCACTGTCAGGCTCTCCTCACGCCTCCGCAGGTCGGCTCCGTCGCTGGGATGCTCACCTTTGTGTTCCCCTCTCCTCCATTCACGGCAAACAAAAAGCCAGGCTAGGAGCACGGCTAAAAATAAACCCTGATTACTCAAGGACCCTCCTGGATGCAGCTAAGCCCTTCAGGTTGACTCTCCTTGAAAAGACAAGTTATGCAAAGATGCCTCATGTCAGACTCGAGGGGCTGTTCCAGTGAAAGTCAAACACGCAGGGGCACTTTCCTACAAAACAAGGTATGTTTTATCTGGGGCAATACATGCATTATTTTTCTCTGCATTACAGTCAAAAAGCAGACAGCTAGGTGATGCTGCTATGTATTTCTTAATGCTTAACTAAATAATTCAATCTGCTGAATAAAGCTACTGCATGCCACCATCCCCAAACTGACTATCTGTGTGCTAGGAGAGATTTTATGCTGAAAGAGAAATGATCCCTTTCTTTCTAAAGGGGCAGGAGCCTGTAACAGATGTAAGATTGTCTGTATCGCTTCAAGGTATCCATGCGTAATTTCAGATTTTCTAAAATGATTTGTGCTTTTGCCCAGAGCCAGAGATCTCAGTAACACAGTGAACAAGACAGTTTTTGAGCCTGTCAGTTCAAAATCTTTTTGCAATATTTTGCCAGGATTTACCCCATCCCCTTTAGGAAGGACAGACGGTTACAAAGTGGCAAAAAGAGTTGTGAGCACAAGTTCCATTTGAAGTCAATGAGATTTGTAATCCTAAATCTCTCAAATGCTTTTGAAAATCTCTCCCAGAGACTCTAAAAGGCTTTTGCTGCAGATGCGTTGTTTGACAAAAGTCTCCTCTTCCCCCTTCCTTTGACACTGAAGTTTCATCTCCATAAAGACAGCACATCTCCTCTCTTCTCCTCTAATATGCATAAGCTGCCAAAAATATTCCTAGGAGCTACATACACATAATTCAAGGGCAATGAAATATAGAAATAGATGTAAAGTGAAATTTTAAAAGCACATATGTGTCCTCAGAGACTTCTAACGGGTCCTTCCTTCTTAAATCATTTCAGCAATTCTAAGATTCAAATCAGAGACAAGCAAAGCTGCTCCCTTTAAAGTCTGCCCTTTGCAAAACAAATTACCAAAGTTTAAAGCCAAAGCCAACAAGCAAATCTCCTGTTCTGGTCCTGGCCTTGCTTCTTCGTTCGTTTATCCATATCTTCCCTTCTCTTTCTGACCTGATTCACTCCTCATTTGTGCTGTGACTCACGTCATCTCATACTTTTAATTTCCTAAGGTGCCAAAGTGTTCTGTAACATGACTTGTTGGCTCTCTCTTGCCACATTTGCAACTTCTCTCCTTTCCAGGTGTGACTTAAGGTGCTGGTTTTAGCAGCTATTGCAAAAATCTAAAGTGAGGTTGGGCACCTTTTTTAACGCAATGTCAGCAATTCACCTCCTGCAATTAGGCAGCACTGACACCATCTGCTGTTCCTTAAACGTTATCCAGTGGTTAAATTACAGCAACACTGGAGATAAATCATTATTGGAGAAGGCCATGTAATTCTCAAGTTCTTGTTTCCTACAATTTATCAGACTCTTAATTGTTTGACTGAGAGTTCACTTTTTTTTTTTCTCTTCTTTTTTTCTTCTTTCTTTTCAGCCATGAAGTAGCTGTTGATGGTAAAGGGAGAAGTGTGTGGCAGAGATGCTGGAGAGCTAGAGGTTTTTATATATTCATTAATAGAAAGGACTGGTTTTACTGGTTATTTAAGCAGAAGAACCCAGAGCACCAGAAGAAACCTGAAAGACCTGCGGCACTTCACCTGGCTCTGCCTGCAGGAAGACAAGTGTAAAAACACCCAAAATACGGAGCTGCCCCGCAGATCAGGGCTGGCCTTGGCCAGGTTTCCTCTCAAAGGTAACAATTTACAACCACTGTGCCAAATATGTTCACGTTAATAAGTCTCATCCTCACTCAGACCATGGAAAAATAGGTTACTTCTAGCTGTCGGGCAGCTCATTGTTTCCCTATAACTGTCCAATTTATGAGGTGCTCTCACTGAAGTGCTCAATCAATAATTTTAAATATGGACACTTAGGATACTCTCAAATACAGTTATTTCGCTTTGGAAAAGTGAAAGAGAAATGAAGAGAAACCTGAGAAAGGCTGCAAATGGAACTTGGCCATCAAGGCAGCTGAGAGATGAGCAGTTTTCAAGTGAAGCAATTACAAATATGATGTGATAAAATGGAAATAATTCTAATAACACAGAGGCACCCATCCCTCAGGAAGTACAAGAAGAGGCACATGCAAAAGCCTACTGCTAAACAGGAAAGGAAGGATATACAATATTTATATGAAATCAAAGTTTGATGAAAGTTCATGCTAGTTCAGCTGCTCAATAATGTGCCTGAGTAATTTGCTTCCACAAATACCTTTCCTGAATATAAAATCACGATTACATATCCAAATGGCTACCTCCCCACACCTAGTTTGTTATCTGTCCTCATTGAGGATAAAATTCATCCCTGTTCTGAAGGGCAGTGCATGCCTTGCACTCCACTTAATGCCAACTGGAGCACAAGATTTAAGAGACGCAAATATTGTGCAGTGAATTCATATGATTGGACTTTATCTGTCTTGTATTTACTGTGTATACAATCATTCTTTTCAAAATGACTCCTGTCATAGGATAACTCCTGTTAAAAAATAAAACATACGCGCAAGTAGATAGAAACTAAACACAGCAGCCAGGGAAGCTTCTTTTCTTTTTTCTACAAACACATCATGTCCAGAACAGCCCTGGAAATGGCTACGGGAATAGTCTTTGTTTCCTTTCTCCTTCCCTATGCTGGCTAAGGAAGTATTGCCATCACTTAACAACCCACTACGTACAAAAAAACATTGACAAAAGCAGCACATGAATCAGCAGCAAGACCATTTTGTTTTGAAAAGTAGCACCAGAATTCACACATTACAACCAGAGAATTTCCCTCTTGACTGTTGGTTAATAAAACTAGTTACATTTAAGTTTTTCATTTAACAAAAAGTTTTAGAAGACAGTAAAAGCATGTGAAGTTACCCATTTAAAATTGCACGTTAAACTCGAATTCAGTGGATACAGAGAACCCTTGCTAAGCACATATATCATCATGGAATATAAATGGGAATGGATGGGCATGGTAAAACAGCTGAAAAATACAAAGATGAGTCAAAACCTTTAGCTATGAATCATCTCAAGCTCTGACTAAATTGGGAATGAGATCTAAATGAGAGTATAGGCCTTCCCTAACGCATGGGAAAAAGGGATAAAGTATATGCATGTACCACAAAATAAGACACGACAACCACAAAATATGCACTGTATTTACCTTGATCAAAAGGCTTGTTTGGATTCCAGTTTCTGAAATAATCATCCTAAATAGAAAGAAAAAAATAAAGGAAACTCAGGCTAAATCTTTTCAATACAGTTTTATATAAACAAACTGCAAATGAATCAATTTCTTTTTTGTTGCTAACACCTTCTATCCAAATCAGATAGAAGTATTAACAGGTTATGTCCTAAAGAACAGTAAGCACTGATTAGAAAGCAAAGATTAAAAACTTTCCCAAATTCATGCCTTCTCATTTTCATTCCAAAATGTTTTCCCAAGTATGCCCCTTATTAAATATTTTCTAACAACATTGTAGTATTACATATCAGTTTATAAAATGTGATAATAAAGATAGGATTCTATTGCTTAGATAATGTGACATGACCCACACCAAGATCTTGTCATAAAAGATGATCAGAATAAATCCAAAATTATACATATATATATATATATATTTGGACACACACATATATATATATATATATTTGGACACATACAAATTACAGAAATACAGCAACAACATCCTAGGCACTACATTTTAATCACAGCAATATCCAGGAGCACTTGCAAGAAACAGCTAAGGAAGGAAGTGCTACAGACAGACCAACGTATTTGAAGTGAGGGAGCATGGAGGATTTCTGTAACACTGCAACGATTTTTCTGCATATTAATCTTTAATTCTGCCTTAATACACCCAGCTTTCTACATTCAGTTCTTGTCAAGGGCTGCCACTGCAAAGACGCCCTGGCCAACATCATGCTCAGATTTCTTCTCCCTGCCAAAAGGGCAGCTGAAAACTCATCAGTGGGAACAGGATGAGTCAAAGCTGCTCGCGGGTCTGCCCAGGGCTGGATGCCACGTCTGCATTTCCAGGAGGAAACGTGTTTTCCTCTCCACGCACGCGCCTGCTCAGCTCCTGCCCCAACGTCACAGCCAGTGACAACGTCCCACAGTACCAAAAATGATTTTTCATCATTTATTTCAGATAGGGCAGGAGTATCCTGTGCTTCCTCTTGAGGAGGACAGGATTTGGCACCGGGAATAGAGTATTAGACTTGCCTTTGACTTCTCCAGCTTTGTTAGTAACAAAAAGAATAGTTGGGGTGCAACACTCTATAAGTGAAGATGATGTGCTGCTCATCCCACCAAGTGTTAATCACTTTTAAGAAATATGGGTTTGTTTGTTAGGCTTTTTGAGCAGTGGTTTTTTTTTTTTTTTTTTTTTTTTTTAAACTTTTTTCTCCTCTGGTAAGAGGATATTCTTTTTCCACCTACTTACCATATTTTTCTAGGTGTTGCTTTGCTGCTGTTTTTTCAGCATCAGAAACTGCTAAATAATTCAAATCCCAAGAAAGGTTTCTTATGCTGTTGGCATATGGAACTGGTTTTGAAATACGGATTGGAAAGGGGGTTCATCTCCATTTCAGTGTCAAAAGAATATTTTAAAGCAACTGCAACTTGCTCATAAAAAAAGTACAAAACACCCATCTGCTCTGTAGCCCTATTCCTTCACCTATATGCAGACCTGGTTAGTCCTTTTTAAAAACTGAAATTATTTTGGCAGGTATCTGAAAAGACAGTATAGAAAAGAAAAATACACAAAGAAAAATAGAAGGAGAATAGAAAAAAAAATCTTTGAGGTTTTCCTACCTTTTATATATAAATATATATACACACATACACAATTCATTCTTATTTATAAATGCAAATAATCATAAAATATGCATTCTAGAAATCAGGTCAACAGCACTTGAAATAAGTCTGGACAAAGGTTGGACAAAGGAAAAGTTGGACAAAAGAAAACAGAGCTCCACGGTTTCACTGCAGGATTAATACTAGCAAGTGCTGTAGGCGAATGGTTGCGGTAGCGGGGAGGTGAAATTCCCCCGTAGCCAGGGCTGAGCAGGAAGTCCTTGCCAGAGCCGCCGAAGGCTCTGATTTGTAAAATGAACTGCACTTTGTGTTAGCACTCTGCTGTGTGCTGAAATTTAGGTGTTAATCTGAAAAGGCTGGAGTCTGAGGTAGCCTCTTCGTACCTCCCCATGTAAATGGGTGCTACTGCCTCGCTGCAGCTCCCAGAGAGGAGCACAGGGTGCTGGGGTAGCAGTGCAGAGTGCCCAAACATGACAGTGACATGCAGATGTTTTCTAGCATTCAATATGAAAAAGAAAAAAAAAAAAAAAAGTAACAAGATAATCAGTTTGACCTGAAAGTTTTTTGATTGATTTAAAAGATTTAAAAATTGCATTCAGTAAAATACCATAATGACAAAAATGACTGCTCAGAAGTTCAAAACTTCCCACTGGGACAGGTACTAATGCATGCGAAACACCTTCTCTCTGCCGTAACATACAAATATGGCATTTTAATAACAACGTATTGACAGATCAATATTATCATATTAATAACCAACATGTACTAATGTCCCATTCATAACAATATTATAGCTGATAATAAGAGTTTAAAGTAGAACAAACATCATGATATTTCATACTTTTATTCACTCTATGGCTAGTTACAATTTAAAAGTAAAGAAAACCTACCTCAACTTCCTGAACACGTAAGCATTACAAATGAGAAAAGAAAAAAGAATGAAATCATACAAAGATACATTAACATTCATCATTTTTTTTTTCTTTGGCAGCTTTTGAAAAGTGTAATTGCTTATTTCATAAGATCTTAACCTCGGAGTCGTATCATTTTGTCTCCTCCTTTTCTGGCTAGGACCCCCTCCACCTTGGCCGGGCTCTCACACGCTGCGCTATCAGCCAAGTGCCTTGGTGCTAGCGTGGTGGTTTCTCCCGGAACACCATAAAAGAGGCTTTTTCATTTCCTTTTACCTGATAAAAGCATTCTTTCTACACACCTCAGCTGTAACATACCTGACACATAACACAGATTTAAAAATAGTTCTTCCATAACTGACTTGCTGGCCTGTTTATTTGCTGGGCTTGGAAGGCAGGGCAGAACTGGGCACACAACTGCTGATGGTGAGGGGAATATTTCTGATGAGCAAACACTTAATACAGATTCTGGCTTCAAGATTTCACCCTCAGAAAGTGCAACTGAGAAGAGGTTATAATCGTAAGTGAAGACTGTGTAGAAAAACAACTACTCATTGCTACACTTGGGCCTCACATCTTCGCTATTTTGATTTGTGTAATCAAGAGATGAAACACATTTTGAAGTGATTTAAATCCTTCTCATTGTAGCCTGCAAAAATAAACTAAGTTTTTCTAAGAAAAGCAAAATATTCTTTTATCATTCACTACACAGGTGTTATATCCAGCCAGCTTAGGTAGATAGGCCATGAAAGCCAACCCAAAGAACAGTCATCTGATGAGCTAAGCACGCAAAGGGCATATTAAAAATGGTACTTTAAAAAGCTCAAAAAAGCTTTCTTATTCACACGGCCCATTTCTTCATGCAACAGAGGTTAGGTTTCTACCCACTTTTACTACAATTTAACCCAAAGATACAGAATACAAGGATGAATTCAGCTTTAAGGTACCAGTTATGCTTGTAGCACCACTACCAATATTTAAGATACTTCCTTACATCTTTCTCTATTGAATCCAGGGATTTATTTTCAGTCAGACACACAAAACAAAGTCACATCAAGAAAATCAAATATATGCGGCAAGGTTAATTTTATTTTTCTCCCCAAAAGGATGATATGGAAATCATCTGCTACTGAACCCATCATCTATCTAGATGAAATACTAAATAACCAAGGAAAATAACCATGACACAGGCAGAACTATTAAAAAAAAAAAAACTCACATTTTGGGTTCTGATTTGCAAAACCAAACCTGGAGCTAGATCTGGGTCTGATGCAATTTCCTATTAATGGTATGAGAAAAGCCTGCGAGTAGAAATAAGCTGCAAGACCAACACAACTCCCCCCCCCTTTCATAACAGTCAGTTAGCCTTCCCTCCTCCCAAAGCCAACATTAAAATATATAAAACAGGCTTATTCCTCCCTTTTTTTCTCCTCATCCCTAACACGGTAAACAAACAGCTTTTGGGTCTCCTGAAATTTAGGCGTTTTTGCATAAAAAACTGTGGTGTTATTTTCACCACACTCACCTCCGTTGCTGCTCTTTGGTTTAGCTAGTACCTAATACTTGATATTTCAGAAAAGCAAGTGAAACACGGCTGATTTAGCACTCGTGCACGCTTTGCTCGTCAAAAGCAACGCTTGCAAGATGCTCTTGTTTATAAATAGAGGCAAACATTAGCTAAATGGCTGCATAAATATTTATGTTTTGTCACATTAATTGAGCTTATACATTATTTGTATGAATCAAGCAGAAATGAGATGCTGCTTGAAATAACTCCATGGAAAATCTTCCTTTTTCTGCATTTTTCCGCAGGAGCTCAGTTGAGTTGCCTGGGGAGACCATCCTGCACTGACTGGGCCAACGGGCGTCCCGAAATCACCCCCACAAATCTCTCCTCCAAAGCCTAACATACAACAGGATCCTCCAGCTCCTCCCTGCCAACAAGAGCTTCAGTTTCTTAGTACCTCCAGGAGGGACATTCGTTATTTTCCTCTTCCATTTGCAATGTATGATTAAACCTTTTAGCCTCATAAAGACCAGCTGGGAAAAGTGGTAATTACTCGCTCATTGCTCTTGCGAAATGAGCTCCAGAAAGACCCAGCTGCATTTTCGGCCTCTCTCCACCTTGCAGCATGAAGATCGTTCCAACCTCGAGTGGCGTGGAAGCACCAGCTGCTGCTTGCTGAAGTCAATTGAGCTGCTAGCACAAGCATCTCCCCCAGGCCTATCGCCCGCATTAAGCAAATAGTTTGTGTCAGCAAATTACACCTTATTTATTTATTTGAGGAGAAGAGAAAATATTTTGCCCACTGAGTCCTTCTGTGAACAGAGATTTCCCAATGGTAGCCAGAGCCTGCAGCAGTATCAAGAGCAGCTTCCAAACTCCAAAGCACGTCGAGCCATCTCTAACCATGCTGAACTCTTTTCTTTAGCCTCTCCTGGGAAATGGTGAATTTGCATCCAGCCTGGATGCTTTTGCTTAGTAAATTGGTTGTGGCTTGTGCACTGGATATTTCCTTTCAACTTTGGCAAGAGAAACCTTTGAAAAGTTTAGCGTTAAATTTCCCGGAAAGGCCAGGAGTACAGGAGTTTACTTATAAAGTCGGCAACACTAAGTGGTGGAATTGAGAGAAAGCGTTTCAGACTGAATTAGCACCTATGGGTAATGAAAGCTCTGGGGCTGTCAGGACCTGTCTAGAATATCGTGGCTAAGCCATTAATAAAAATGTAGGGAAACTGTTTAGCCTAGACTGGAAACATGGCTCGTCTAAAGAGATCCTATGAGTTTTACAAACAATGTTACGCACATTAATATTGACTGATTAATAACGGTATAAAATACTTATCCAAATTAAAACACCATAGGACGATCCATAAGGAATAAAAAGGACCCTCAGTGTATATTACAATCTCATGCACCACATAAAAGACTCAAATTCTCAAGGCTCTGAAACTTTGGTGGCTGTGTATCTTCAGCTTTGTCTCTGCCCAGAATATTTCTTTTTAAATGATTTTCACAATTAAAAGTTTTGCGGTTTTTTTCAGCTAAAATCAGGAGATTTGTTGTTCCTGTTTTACTAGAGAACTTTTCCAGAAGTTCCTGTAGGCAATACTAAGGAAGTCGTATGCAGAACTTTGAGCAGTCTTTCTTTATGAACAGCCACAGTGACTCATTAGGATGGCAAAAATTCCAGAGACGAAATTAAAAAAAGAGAGAGAGAGAGAGAGAGAGAGAGAGAGAGAATAAGTTACCACTGAGCCCATGTCAGCCTGAGTAAAAATTCTCATTCTTTAGAAGTCAACCACATGGCCTTCTAGGCAGAAACCTTCCACTTGCCCTATCAGAAGTATTTTTGAAAATGCACAAATTCAGAAGGAATTAAAAATAGTTTTAAGAAAATCACTCCTTATTTATCCATCAAAATGAAGCCAAAGGGTATATCTATATTGATGAGGGCAAACAGATGCTCATTTATCCTTCCTGAGCTTCAAGCAGGGTGAACAAAGGCCAGCTGTGAGCCAGGAGCTATGGAGATGCCTATGCACTGCATACACAGTGCCAGCATACACAGCTGATACATTTGGGTGGGTGAAATGATCACATAACTCTTGGCACTAGCTTGTTTTGCGATACTAAAAACTGAAAAAGCCTTGACTTTTCTTTGCTGGCCCTTTTTAATCGAATAACTTTAGAGTACATTATCACTCCTGCCTGAACTTTCCTTCTCATTAGCATGGGGTAAATGGCCTCTTTTCCCTGTCACAAGCTAAATAATTCCTATTAGCATTATTTACATCAAGGTTTCACACCTCTAGTTTGTCTGGTTGCTGACACACGAGATTTGGCTGCAAACTGTAAAGCTTTCACAAGCCTAGAGAGGTAAAATTAGGGAGACTCCCAAGCCATGGGCTCAGCGACCCTTGTGTCGGATGTGTTGTACTGCCCAAGACACTACGCTACCTTCAAGACCAGATCACAAAACAGAACAGTACTTTGTTCCTTATGGTGCAGACTGAAAATATTTACCCTAGCCACAATGGCCCCATCCAAACAAATTCTCTTAGGGAAATGGGAGAGCCGTGTTCAAAGCATTTTCTCCGTGACCTTCGCTGGGGTCCTCCCATCTGCCTATTTGCAGGCACAGCAAAAGGGAGCAAGGAACCGGGGCTGAAGGGACAGCAGGCAGTGGGTACTTTTAACAAGGCTCGAGGATAAGCAGTAGTGCAGTGATGATTTACCATCTCAACTGGAACAGAATTTCCTCAGGCAATCAGATCCTGGGGAAACCTGCAGGGAAACTTGATAGTTACTGACCTCGAAACACATTTGTAAACCCCTACTCTCTCCAGAATTTGGTCCAAGGCATTTAAAGAGTTTCTGATTTCTTTAGTCACTCTCTGATTATACCATGATGCCTACAGTGTGCTTATGCAAATCTCTGCTTAACCAGGACTCCCCATCCATCCTACAACAAACACGGTTGATTCAGCTTCTGAACTTCACTTGAGGCTCCCAGCGTTAGGCAGTAAATTACATTTAAAATGACTTATTTGGAAACAGGAGTGCATGGGAGGGAAAGAGTAGGTGGTAAACAGGAGAGGGGTAAGAGGAAGAGGACAGTCCCCAGGCGACAGAGGTGCACTGGTGTCAGAGGAGAGCGATAACGCAGTCAAGACCAACGGGGTTTTGATTTCTCAGCTAGGAAATTCTCATGTCTGCTACCCTGTGAGCTTTGCCCAGGTCCTCAGATTGACCTGCAAGGAACTGGTTATCATGCAGCGGCTTCAGCAGTACAGAGACACCCCCCGGGAAGCCCTAAGCTCAGTATCGCAGAGCAAGTAGCTCCTGCTTGGATGAGAAATGAGATGCAGAGCCAGAGATCCAGAAATATCTTTCCCCCTCCTTCCCCAGTAAACTTCCTAAAGGCAGCCTTACTTCTCATCTCTAAAATAACATTTTGCATGAATGAGCAACTGGGTAGAAAAATCTAAGCCACAGAGTCCAGTTGTCATAATAACCTTCCAATTAATTCACAGAAATAACGTGGATGCCCGAGTTGCGAGATGAAGCCAAAGGACCTCCACTGGTCTACACAAGCAGAGACCCTGGGCAAGCAGTATTTCTCGTATGATCATTTGCTTGTTCTCCATTTACGAAAAGCATTTTGCCTTTATCTAGGATCGCTGCAGGGAACGTCGGGGAGGAATAGTCACCTACATGTTCCACATATAGAGAAAGATAGCATTAATAAATCACTTTCAATAGGTGTAATATTTAAAACATGCAATGAAAGCAAAGCTATTAAACTCTTTCCACATCCTAATTTTAATTCAAAGGCTCAGATCACATTTGTAGAATGCAATTGTTTTTAG
This sequence comes from Nothocercus julius, assembly GCA_013398735.1. NCBI lineage: Eukaryota > Metazoa > Chordata > Aves > Tinamiformes > Tinamidae > Nothocercus > Nothocercus julius. The sequence goes on from VZSV01000015.1 coordinate 10,465,577, forward strand.
GCAGCTGGAAAGCCAAACACATTAAGCTTGAAGGTTATAAAGCCATTGGCAATGTTACTTCGCTTTCAATACTGCTGCTGCTTTGAGAGCACTTTTGCAGTAGCTGTTTGACAGATTTGCTGGCCCTTTGCAGCCAAGCATTTGGGATTTGTATCCAGAGAATTACATCCACCTACAGGAATCCTAACACCACCACTGCTTTTACACATAAGAACTGCTCTACTGCCAGCGAATGGCAGTCTGCATAATAATTAAATGCATAGATTTATTTTTTCTTTACTTTACGAGAAAACTTCAGAAATCTGTTTTGAAGCATGTGATTTTTAGAGAACTTACTATTATGGGAATAATCTGCGTACAAGATGAAATGATAATTCTCCTGATATCAAAGTTATAAAATGAAAGTTATGAATAAAATTGTAATCATATTCCACATAGATGCACAAAGCCCAAAGGTTAAAAAATACAAGGGAACAAACAGCAGTTGAACAAAATCAACTGACTTTGGTATTTAGTGAGACAATTTTCTGAGCTCTAAAGAGACAGTTAAACTAGTTATTTTGTTCTAAGACTTTAAAATTACTTCTTTAAATGCATAACTAATGACTGACAAGAGACTGAATTCTGAGCAATGAGCTCTCCCTGGAAGCCAACACGCACTTGTTTTTACTTCATTTGGAGTCTCTAGCTCCAAGTGGTGTTGAGAAAAATCTTCATAAATGCACAGCCCAACTAGCCATGTTGAAAAGTACAGATTTGTGGCTTTGGTTTGAGCCAGAATTTTAAGTTTATTAGAGCTGGATCAGGAACAAGCATTCATGGTCAACTAGTCTATGAAATAACCGGTTACTGAGTGAGCGAGACATTTGCAGACAGTTTCAGTTCAGAAGCTCTGTGAGCCATTACAAATGCGTAGCTTCCATTCCGGTTTACGACATCATTTTGCTAATAGTCTCTGGCATTTTATTCTGAAATGGACAAAGCATCAAAAAAACATTATGCAAAACTGACAGCAAGCTTAATGGAAACAAAAGAGCTAAACATCTGCACTGAGCTCCCTGCAGTTGCCATATTATTTATTGCTGCAAACAGAAACCTTGTCCTCACTTGAGAAAGTGCTTCTTCCTTATTTACATATCACCACCAACTTGAACGTACAGTAATTCAATCTAAATATCTTGATTAGTTCATAATAGTTAACATGTAATGAGGTTTTCTGTAATAGCTGGGGCTGGTTGATTCATGGAAAGTCCCTTATGTCTCTTTTATGTTACTGATGCACTTGTGTTATCTTTACCCGTTTCCCAAAAATTCACAGAAAGAGCATGAGCATAACTTTTTGCCGACATGGGAAAATAAGATGTAGCAGAACATTATTTTACTGTCTCAGGAACCTTCTAACCAAGCAGCCATGGCTCAAGAGAATATATAGCCTTGAGATCTCCAAAAGACATTTTTGCACAGCTCTGCTGTGAACAGGAGCATGTTCCTGATCTCTAGGCATTACAGTTGCTCACCGTTAAAGGGATTAAATCATGAAACTTGTCAAAAATAAACCAAAAAGGCATTTTTACAAAGAATAAGACCTGAGAAAACAGCACTCAGAGACAAGTGAAGCATACTAAAGGTCATAAAATACTAAGTCACAAGACAACACTTGAATTCTGATCAGCCATAATTTTACACTTGAGGTCCAGGAGAACTAGTTATTTAATTTTAACAACTGAAAAACAGTTCAAAGGTGCAGTATAACTAATCTTCCAACCTTAGAGATGAAAAGTTAGAGCAAATGCACATCTCAGACATAGCTGCACCTACAGAATACAACGTTATTAAGTAAAAGTCCTGAGAATCTCCAAATGTGCTCTCCAAATAAAAGACAAACAAAAACACCCCAACCAACTCAACTCACTTGCACTCACTCTGAATTTCATAGGTCTCTCAAGGCTACACAGAGAAAACCTCAACATCTCCTTTATTCCTAAAATGCTCTTCCGTTTTCTCCTAAGAATAGTAATTTAACATCATATCCATTTTAAACTATATCCATCACCATTTACATAGGCTGTAAAATACAAAGTTTGAAGCAAATGTTTAAACACCTAATCTACCTACTTGCAGCTTTGAAAAGTAAAAAATCGCTGATTCTTTCTGACCTCAGTGACTTAACTAATGAACAGATGCCTTAGGTGCTCATCCTAAGCAATCTTTCACGCTACTAAGCCCAATTTTCCCACCTTATTCATGACTCTTCCAAGCAGTAAAAATTACTGGAAGAATCTACAGCAAAATAACTTAGTTTACTTGAGAGACACTAATGCAGATTTCTTTAGTAATGCCAGTATTTACCCAAGCTTGAAGTGGAGATTTAGTGCCACATTTCTATTTGCCTCTAGAGATGAGGGAATGTGCTTGGAGCAGAGTTTATCCTGACACCATTTAGCAAAAGGAACCAGCAAAAATTCACAGTTAAAAACAAACAAACAAAACTGAAAAGGTCCAATCTCACCTTTTGTAAAATACCTGCTGTTGAATATGGACACAGATAATGGTTTTAGCACTATCTTCACTTGGCCAAAGCATCACCTCTCCCTGCATTTTTTAGCTATCACAGTTATATCTTTTCAGCTGCCTTCTGCTCCCAGGAAAGGCACAATTCCCTGCTGCTGGGCTCTAGGAAAGTCATTCCTTCGACTGCAGGAAGCCTTGGAAAAGCAGAAAGAGACTTTTTCTTTTAGCTGTTTAAAACCAAGCTGGGAGTGGAATTTACACAGTGTTGAGGAACATAGCGAATATAGTTTTAAGTAAGAGCATCATTAAAAATACTCACAAAAGCATAACTTTGGAAACTACAAACACTAAAGATTTAAAATACTAAATTCCTGGGCAATATAGTATCATAACACTGCATGAGAGTGAAAACACAGGTTTTACTAGGGCAGTTAATATCATTTTTTACATTAAAACCAAACTAGCTACTTGTAGATCTTCCAAAATAGCTTTAATGCCTAAGAAAGCTCCAATTAGGAAAGTACATTTCAAGCCCAGCAACATCACGAAGTCTGCAAGATTAACTTCATCTCCCTACACAGTATAAAATTGTTAGTCCTATAATGTTTTATATATCTGAAGAGGTAAGTAACAGCAGCCCATAAAAGCAGCTCTTACTCTTTTGTTAGGAGATGCAATGGAGTTTGAAATGCTAATTAAAACAGAGGATTTCCTGCACTCAAGCTAATGCCTAACAGCTGAACACCAAGGTTGTCCCACTGTTGACCCCAGTATAGAAGAAATGATTTGAAGATGTGCTAAATTTGCTATTAGCTAAGCAGAAACTGTGAAATGCAATCACATATTGGCAGAGGAACTCCCAGAAAAGCCATTTTTACAAATACCACCAGGCAATCAACAGCCACAGCAAGGGCAGCTGGGTCTGGTTCTAATGGAAGTAGGGAAAGGCAACAAGGCAACCGCTCGGCTGCTTCGCCACTCACATAGTTATTACCTCGTTTCTGCAATTGCATTTTGGCAGATTCCAGCAGTCTTGTCAAGCTGTTTGTCAGCTCAGTCAAAGATAATATGAGCTGGTAGCATATTTGAACAGAGGCAGACTCATGTTCGCTGAAGTGTTTTGAGAAACAGTTGCGATGAAAACAGCAACTGAAATCATGAGACATGAATGCAGCCTATTGCAAATAGTCTAAGAATTTTAATGCCAGCACGAGGCCAGGACCAAGCTGCCCTCTGTGCGGCTCTGCTAAAACTCCCAGTTTGTCTAGTGTTCTGGTCTAGCCTGCCTGAGGCACCAGGATTGCTGCAGATAGGGCAGTGCTTGGAGGAACCGGAGCCCCTTGGCGTGGAGTCTGACGCCTGCTTGGATTCATGTCAGACTCCTGCAATCAGGTAATACAATGAAAACAAGGGTTTGAGGCACCGTTTTCTGCCAATGGATTGTGAACATTCCATAGCTGAGAAGCCCTGCAGCATGAAAAGTGTATGGATTAGGCCCTCTGTCAGCTGGAGCGTTTGCTTCCAAAGCTTACTTTGATGTGGACTACCATGCTAGATAAAACATGCCCTATGCTCCCCATACGTGACTTTAAACATGTTGGAGGACCAAAACAGATCCTCATTAAATACTGGATGAGTAAAATGTCTAGATTGTTCAAGCTAGACTGTGGTGTGAGGGGTATTAATAATTGAGAGAACACTTGGCACAGTGTAAGGTATCTCCAGAAAGTGAAGTGTACCAATGATAGGAAAGCAAGGAGGGACCCCAAGAAGCAACTGCCAATACAGCATGGTCTGGATTTTTTAATCACTCTTTTCCTTATACCAGTAATCACCTCCAAGAGAGGTACGTTAATCCTGAGATTTGCTGGAAGGCAGGGCTATAGATCTGCAACTATCCTTTCAGCAATCAAGTGTCATTAGCCATGGTAAGAGCCAAGAACTTGAAGAGCGTGGCCACAATGAGTCTTAACATATGTTCAGAAGGATGAATCAACACAAACATCACGCTCACATCCCTGGATAACCCCACACTGCTTTATTTAGCTGTCCTGCATTGGGCATCATTGCTTCTTCCCTACCTCTACAAGAGGCTACCAAACCAGGGCCTTTTATTTTTGCAAAACTCAAAGTCAACACACTTTGGTACCTCATATAACCAGGCTCAATAGTCTATGCGCTTCTTTGCCACAATGAAGTGCGACTCAGAGAACATCCCTGGTCTCCCACACAATCATGTTTCAATGTTTTTTCCTCCTATCTTAAGCTGCCTCAACTTACTGGTTTACAGGTTATTGTATCTAGTTCTGCATGATTAATCTAAAATTCCTGCCTTGAAAAACCATCCAAAAATCTCAAAATGAGGTAGAAAGGCAAAATATTATTCATAAAACTTTGTCATTCTGGATTTTAAGACCTTCAGCACTTTCTGAGTGTTTCTTTGAATTTATTGTTTTTCTCCGGAAGGTTTGTACTAACATTAAAGAGAACTGCACAATCACCTGTATATCTTTTATCTTTCTCTGCAAGGTTGAATGATTCTACATTTTACAAACATCGTAAAGATCTCTCTACAAATGCTGACGACTCCAGCAGCAGAACCAGTGTTTACTGAAGAGCCTCAGCAGCGGTTTTTGTTCTGTGCCTATTACTTCAAATTTAGTATGCAGCTACCTCAAAGATTTCTCATCACCTATGTATTTCCTCACCTTGGCTCAGTTTCTTTTCATGGTTTTCTATGTATTTAATCAGGCTAACATATTCTCAGCTCCCACTAGCCGGTTAAATTTCTCTTCATGTCCATTTTCAACCTCTCACTTGAAATTTCTTCAGTAAAAGACAGTTTACCATTACTCTCTTCTGTCTCCCTCCCCTTTCTGTTCACATATCTGGTCCTCAGGATATGCTCTTAATTTTATTTCCTCTTATTATGACCCTAGCCTGGCTTTGGGTTTTCTGTTATTGGCATCTCCAATTCATTCTCAGGTACCATCTCTGCCTCTGGCATTTTTTTCAACATATTTTAGAAAAACAACTTATTTTCTGCTGTCCATTTGACTTCTGGCTGTCATCTAGACACCATGATTTTTCTCTGTCTATTCTGACGTATATGATGGATTCTCACCAGAGCTGTGAGAGCTCTCACCAGAGCGTCTGTCTCCTGCATGTCCTTGATATCTTTAATTACCTGATTCTCTTTATTTACTTTGCACTCACTGGGACAGATCATATTCTCAGCTATAGCAGCACAAATTTGGAGTATCTGAACAGAAATTAGCTGATTCGCGCAGGGGTAAAAATGAAAGATATGAGAGGAGAATATATGCTAAAAAATTAATTCCTCATTTATCCTACACACAAGAGAGAAAAACATGGCTGAGAAAAACATGCAGCGCTTCCTCCTAAGCATAAGAAATTCCTTCCTGATTATATCAGTCATCTGCAGCAACAGAGCACCGGCAAAAACACAGGTCCATGACATGCTAATGCTGCACAGAGAAAAATGTCAGAGGATGTTACATATCTCTCAATAAAGGTAAAGTTTCAAGGAATTTCCTGAAAACTTCCATTTTATTTATCATTTAGGAAAAAAATATTCATAGAATCTTGTCTTTCTCACTGCCACGACATTTCCAAGTTCTCTGCATTTTTTTTTTTTTTTTTGCAAAACATATCTTTGGACATTCTGATATGTGATTATTTATCAACTACTTAGTCATCAACTACTACACACGTGCCACAAGGTTCTCTCCTACTTTCTACTACAAAACCACAGAATATCAAGTTGTAGGGCAAATCCAGACAAGGGTGCAGTTTATTTCTTTGAAGATTTAATCATCCAGTAGCTCTTCGAAAACTGAGCCAAATAATTTATCTTCAGAAAAATGGTCATTCACTCAGTCACTACAATGCAGTCCTAGCGATGAACACGAGTGACCTCCTGCCTGTTAGGTCAGGGCACAACAGCATCCTCAGCATATGGCAAACCCATGCTGAGAAGTACTGAAACACTAGAATTCCCATACAGGATATATCAGCCTCTACTTTCAGTCCATTCTAGACAGGCAACGACACTCTAACACTCTATTTTTTCAGTCAAATGGATAAAAATTTCCTGTTCATTAGGAAAAAATCCTCCAAGTGCTTTTAATCCACAATTGCTCCCCATATAGAATTTAAACTGTCAGGTGTCTACATTTTTTTTTTTTTTTTTAAATATGCTAAGGGTTGCAAGACACTTTCCATTCGTTGCTATTTTTAGTTCTATATAGGTGGCTGGGTAAACTTTGATGGTAATTTTGTCCAAGGAAAAAATGATTATTTTCCCCAAAAGACAGCAGCTGGCCTTGTTTATTCTCTGAGCTACACGTCCTTTGCTCCTTCCCTGCCTGCCAGAATAGCACTACGTTTCTCCACAGATGACTGACCAGACCACTCTTCTTTTCTGGATGAATATATATATATTTTTCCTTTAGACCCCTCACCTTTCCCCCTCCTATTTAAAAATGTTTTCTCCCTTCCACAGCGTTCGCCCTTTGGGAACCCTCATTCAGGAGCAATGTCAGCAGCCTACGCCCAAGCAAGTGCCCTACTCAGCTTTCAGCTGCTAGAACAATCACCATGAGATGCTGATAAATCACAACACCACAAAACACCCTGTGGATGCTCCTCTTTTTCTTTTCTTCTTCTTTCTTGCCAGTATCTTGTAAAGCCAAAGCCTGCTTATATCTTTGGTGTACAGTGCTGCCACCTCTGAGTGCTGACGTAGTACAGGTATCTCTCCAGCTCAAAAGATTGATAGATAAAACATTGCTTTGATTAAGACCATATATATATTCACCTGTCTGTCATCAACTACACTTAGCTTTTCTAGAATGCTTAGCAAAAACTCCGAGACAGAAGAGAAGAATGACAGGGTTGGAAGTACATGCAACACAAATGCACCTTCACAGCAACTCTACACTGCCTGCCCCATATGTCAGAGTTACTCATTTCAGCTCAACACTGAAATATGACAGCTTCAGACAGCATCAGGGGATGGTCTGTGACCTTCTCATCTTCCTAGGACAAACTTACGTAAATCCACCAAATACCCAACTTACTAAGAACAATTTTTGCTTTTTCAAGAACAATGTCCTATACTTTGGTGTGCTAAGAAAGCTCTTAACCTTGTTTATTTATTCCAGTATTATGCAGCTGGAACAACATACCTACCGCAGTAGAGCAGCCTGATTCATTCCACCCTTAAAACTGACCCGGAGATAAAGAAACATGGACAAGTTTTGTTACATCTTCAATTCAGCTGCTACGCTGTACAAAAAGTTTAAGCACGTTAGGTGCAGTTTGCAAGTTTGTAATAGGTATTTAGTTTACACCACAAGTAATTTCAGTCCTTAAAATGCACAAAATAACTAGAAAGTAGCAAAATACTTTTGTAATGACCTGCAAAGGTCATTACGTATTCGAAACCATGATGACAGATAGAGGCAGGCACATTTACACGGGGAAGGTTACTCATAATACGCTTCTGTCCACATTTGGAGTTTGGAGCAGCCTTCCTCTTCCAGCACATTTCCAGGTGCAAACAAAGATGCGACCCAGCCCTCCCTTCGGCATCAGAGCTCTCCGCCGGGACGCTTCGGATTAGCTGTTCCCTCCTGCTGCAGTAGAACGCTGCGGAGCAGCTGATGGATGCACACAGGGCAGCTTCTGCAGCCATCCATAAACCCAAATCACTCACATTGCCTGCTGTCTGCTTCCTCAGAGNCGTTTTCTATTTAAGTTTGGCTGTATCATCAGGAATGTCCAAGTGAATGACTGCATCCGAAGACAACCCTGGATCTCACATCTGATAACAAATAAGGCAAGCTTTAGTTCATTTCCCAGCAAATGGAAATAATAAAATGGCATCAGGTTTCCTTTCCTCTGGAGCGTACCCTCTTGATCTCCAAGTATGAAAGAAAATTTTCTGATGATGACTAGACTATCATAAACATGAAAAGAGAAACTCTCAGGAAATAATGTGTTTAAAAATAAATTAGAATAGATAAAACAGTGAATATAACCTTCCTCACCCATGCAGCTCTCTCTGAATTGCATATCAAATCCAGGGCTGGCTGTTAACAAGCTTGCTACTCTCCCTCGCTGATACATGTGTTCTAATAAAACACAGCTGCATTCAAGTCGGTGCTACTTGCTTGTACTGTGATTGCAAGGAAGCGTTCTACTTAATGTCAATGAATGGATTGCTGTATTGCTCCTCTCGCAGTTAAGAAATGAACCTCTAGCATACAGCTTAGTCACAAATTAAGAGAAAAATGCCAAGTGTAATCCTATTTAAAATACCTGAAGCACAAAAGAGAAACATGCCACAACATTCCCCACATCTGGAAACAGGCAACCAAGATGGAGCACGGCGGGAAACACGGACATGTCTGTATCTCTGCACGATTTTTTGCTAGACAGGGAAGCCAAGCGTATTTGCCTACTTTATTATTATTAATAGTTATTATTAACAAGAAGCAGAAGACAGACAGATAGCCATTGGAAACTCTTCCCAGAAGAATTTGGTCACAGTGTTCAGCCACAGCAGCAATTGGAAGCAGCACAAAAAAAGACTCATTTCAATCAAGTTTGGGCTATCTTGCACCAGAAGAATGGGGACGATGCTATATAAGCCAACTCAAGCTCAGAGGCAGACACATTTTGGAGCTCAATGACATGTCTTGAAAACTGGAGCACGATCTCAGAAAGCAAAAAAAGATATAGTAGCTGCGTGAACCACAATACAGAACTGTGGGCATGAAACTGAAAAACCTATCACTTGTTCAATGTAAAGAAACAACTATCATAATAGAAATAGAGAATCAGGCTACAAATTGGGCCTTCAGGCTTTTTAGAGAAGTGTCTCTTTCTCACCTAGCACAGAAAAACTCCTTTCCTAAGGTCTCCAACAAAACTGCAATACAAGCAAACAAATCCATACTAATATCTGAAGACACCAAGAATTCAGTCCCTCCTGTCAAAGTATAATGCAGGAAATCAGACTTGGGTATTATATTAGACCATCATCACTGTGAAGTCTATGAATCTGAGTACTGAACTAACTGAAAAATCTAACACATTTTTCATGTGAAGAAAAGATTGACCTTTTAAAATTATTTTCTAAACAACTGGCTGCCTCATTACGCAGAAACCCTGAGGTCTCTGGCTTTAAATTAAGTTTACCTTACTGTTGAGAGACGGTTACATCACTTTTGTCTTGCATATTTAAAAAAAGGTAGCAGCTGCCCTGCTAGGAAAACATCTGTTGCTCATAAAAACTTGACTGAAAGATGATCACTTGTAATGCTAAATTTCAGTATTTTCTGTAACAAACTCAGAATCTGAACTTGTGCTATAGCCTAAACTTTTTAAAAGATATCCAGTTCCAATTTAAGGTTTCTAAGTGATAAAGAACCAACTGGGAACCTACAGAATAGTCAAACCCCACTAATTAAGAAGTGCATTACTGTAATTCTAAATGTACCTGGTTTTGATTTCTAAGCATTGACCTAGACATTCTGGTATCTTCTCGCTATCAAAAAAAATTCATTTATTTCCCTACAACTCTGGAAATAGGAAATGCTAGAAATAATCCGCATCTGTTAGGATCTTAAGGAACTGGAGGCACCTGGACTAAAACTGCAGACCCATCAACAACAACTCATGTGAACTTTGTTGCTTGGTATAATCAAGGCCATAAAAATGCGTATTTGAATGCTAAGCAAAAAAAACAAAAAAAAAACAAAAAAACTTCAAATCTTACCCTTTAGGAGGAGAAAGCAAAGCTTTGATGATGCACTGTGCATCATTGCTACCTTTCGTTTATATTTTGCAGGAACAGATTTTCAGCAATATATGAACAGAACTCCCATAGGCTGAGTACATCACACAAAGAATCTACCTTTCATATCTCTAATGTTTGTTTTAAATTGTTAAATCAAATCACTGTATTTAATTATTTGAATAAAACTAGGCAGGTATCAGACTGTACCAAAAATGTGAGCCTCCTCCCTGCAAAAAACATACAAAAAGGGCATCTTTTGACCAGATGATGTTGCCACATATTTATCTAAACCACAAACAAACCCTGAGAATCAAACCCCTTCCCATCACCCCTAAAATATATTGGTGAGACTCAAGAAGAGGCTAAGCAGGAGAGAATAGGAAAACGCTTCAGTTTTGTAAAAATATTTGCCAGAAACTATCAACCATTCCTCACAGTCTTGCCCCTGAGCAACGTCCCTTGCTCCGTGCTCAGTGCTAGCAGACTCGACAGGCACAAACCTGTGACATATACAGTGTATTTTGGAGTGGGATGGCACGATCAATATTGATGTTGGCAGCTTCTCTTGAGTCCCAGCACAGCAGCTCTGCACAGAGCACATCTATTGGCTGGACTTCAATGTGCAAAAGAACAAATTGTTTGCAAATAACTTATTGCAGCCTTATTTTACTTTGAGACTTTTGCTTACTGCTGATCAAGTTTTCTGGGAAGAGAGTGGGCAGAAACACTGCTTGTTGGGATAAATAAAAGATCAAGAGAGAGTGAATTACATATATCTTAAACCATTCCAATAAACCTACACAGCTGATGACCACTCAGGATAGCCAAATGCATCTTGGCTTGATAACAAGGCTTGAGTATTTTGAGAAATGATCTATTATTGTTTCTTCTAGTACACCCAAAAGCACATTTTGGTTCTGGCTCACAAGTGAACTGAAGTCCTGTCTCTACAGGAGACAATGCAACTAATATATTAAGAAACACCCTACAGATGTTCTTATCCAAGTCACCCCCCCACACACACACGCTCGTGATTTAAGTCCCTGTAGACACCGAGTCTGTAGAAGAGGAAAAAATTGGACCCTGAAGTCTCTGCTGCAGGAGGGCTGCCCTGCAGTGACAAGGACAATTCTGACCTCCCAACACAGAACAGGTCCCAGACTAGTGCTGGAGGCCATTAGCTTAGAAACAAAGAGCTAGTTCTCCTACAAAGCCGAGACCATCTGAACAGCATGTTGTGGAAAATGCTGCAGTAATACACCCCAGGCAGCAGGAGAGAGACACAAATTGGAGTACTGAGAAAACAGGAGACAGTCTCTTCATCCCAATTACCACTCATTTAATTCTCTTAATTTTCTTTTAATCAATAACATTGTGTTCTACACACCAAATGAAACAGATGCTGAGATAGGTTATTCTGTTATAATCATGTTCCTTTTTTAACACGAGTAATGACAACCCTAAAAGTACAATTTGGTCTATTTTTTCTTAGATAATAGTGTTTTTTTTTTTTTTTTTTTTTTTGTTAAGAACAAATACAAATTGCAGAGTTTTAGCCTTTCCATTATATAATTTAATTATCAGCCCTCCATCCCCTCCTTTTTCACACAAAAAAATATAAATGCCTTTTTCTAGCTTTTTGTGTGTGTGTTTGTGTGTGTGCGTGTCCTTTGGATAGACAAAGCATGGATGAACATATCAAACATGTGAACACGGCAGCTTCTGTCCTGTGGATCCTTTTCTTTGCCTCTTCTGGCCTGCTGTAGAAATCTACAGCACATTAATCATTTCTGAGCTCAATCCCAGCATGAGGTAGGAGAATAGAGCAATTTACTGTGCCTGCATTAGATTTTTCTTTCATCAGACTTTTATACAGCTCACTGGAAGAAACTAATACCTATAAACTTAACAGGAATGTGTTTCTGTGGAGGTTTTGTCACTCTCGCACAAAATGTAAAAATAAATAATTAAGTCCCTCTTACATAGACATTCACATTCAATAAATCCTAAACTCATTCATGCCATAAATTGAACTAATCAAATTAGAGATGTTTCTTCCCTAATACATGGAGGATAGGTAAGCACTGAGCACAACACAAACACCTGCACAGATTAGCTGCAAGAGGCACCCAGATTCAGGGACAGCATCAAAGGGGAAATGGATTAACCATGTGCTGTAGCCTTTAGCATAAATCCTCCACCTTCTTATTCCCAAGGAAGTGCAGTGTTCGGAGCTGTGCAGGGGACAGCCATGCCTCTGCGCTACGGTGACAGCACGTGCATCCTTCAGGCTTGATGACACCCTAAGACACTGCAACAATTTCTGCAAAATACAACCCAGAGAAAAGCGGTGTCGCAGCTTCCCCCTTCTCTGGCTGCAACCAGGATGGGTGAAGACAATAGGATGGGTGATGGCAACAGGAAGAGAAAGGATTTTATTTTGCATTAACTGACCATGTGGGTATGCAGAATTTGCAAGGACGTGGAAACTCTCACTCTTGTCAACCATTTTCACATTTTCATTTTGCCAGGCATTTTGGCATAGTTTGTTCATTGTTTGCTGTGAGAGAGCATGTAACAATGCTGCAGAATGGTCAAGTCTTCATCAGGCTCATCTAAAATTATTGAAGATTCCAACCAGGCACACTCAAAAGGGATGTCACAAGTGCTTACTGTTACCTTCTCTTCCCACAAGCCAGATGGCCAATTTTAACGCCAAGTTTCAAACTTTAGCAACGTTTGTACTGTCAAAACAAAACAAAAAAATGCTCAGCGTATTTCCACAAGAGGATCTCTGCATACTTTATATTCTCCCAGAAACCAGGAACAGTCACAGAAATATCCCTCAAAGACGGCGGGGAAACAGAAGAACAAAGTTGGGCAGAGCTCAACTATAAAGATAGCGCAGCGTGATTTAAATGTTGTAGAAAGCCATGGGGGCAGAGGGTGGGCTGAGCTGGAAAAAAGCCAGAATTTCAGCTCCAGGCACTCACGTTGATCTGCATAAGCCACTTCTTTCTCACAATTCACGTTCTTTGTAGAAAGGTAGGACACTGTCTCACTCATCCATCCCCTTTTGGAGCAGCAGGCAATAACCAGCATTAGCACTAACAGAACATGAACACTCTATTTGTGGCAATGGTGCAAACGCAGCAAAGTGCCACTATTCAACTTCCAAAATACCACAGGAAGAGTAGAACTGGCCTATGTTCTGGCACTGATACTTCTTGTCTGTACCTCAGAGTGAGTCACACACACCTGATGTAGTGCCTTGCTCTAAACACATCTTTTTACTGTTGCTTCCTGTATTTTTAATTTCCTCTCATTTAAAATGCTGAACGCAATTAAAACAAATGCACACACGACAAAACAAAGCCGCCTGCAGACATCAGTACACACTGGCAAAAACAAAACTATAATAACGGGCACATTATATATTCCTAATGTTTCTTATTAATCAAATCTTGTTCCTCATATAAGGAGGAAATCACTGTATCCAAATTAACTTGCCAAAATCATAGCTATTAATAATTATCTCAAATGAAGACTCATAGAATGCAATTATATTACCAAGTGGTACAAATATAAAATGGAACAAAACATGGTATAGTTGATACAAGGATTATCAATTATATGCAGGCAATGATGTAATATGCACTCTCAGTTGCATATGAAAGGGTATTTTTGCAGATGCATCTGATGACAATGTCTTAGAAATTAAGGTATCTGTAGTCCACTTGCCACTGACAGCTCAGATAGAGGGTCAGATACTCAGCTGCATCCCCACAACACAACTGAGAACTACGCACTGTTTCTTTCTGTTGTTGCGGCAGGAAATTGGGAGCGTGAGCACACTTGGCCTGGATGCGCGGAAGGTTCACAAACAAGCCTGTCTTTAACGCCTAGGGTTGCGGACGAGAGCACTGGTTGATGATGTGTGAAATGGATCTCTCTAAACGAGCGCACGAGAACCATAGATCTCATCCTCCCTGCCAAGCAGATGGCATCAGCAGGGAAGCGGCAGAGAAAGTGGCTGCTTCCAGAGGTTTTTCTTGCAGGATGCTTCAAAGGAAGCTGCTGCATGGGTGAGAAAGGCTGTGGGTGGTTGGGGAGGGCTGATTCATAAGCAAGTTTCCCTATACGCCAGGGGAATCATTAGGAAGCACTTAATAAACTTTGTTTTGTTCAGGCAGATGGACAGAGTTTGCTGCACCTCTTGGGACAGGCCATAACAGCTCAGCACATCTGGCTTCCCTGGACAGCCCTCAGCCATTCCCAGAGCACATAGCTCCCCTTCCCTGGCATTTCCCCATAAAACACACCGAGACAACTTTCAGAGTGAATCCAGTGCCTCCTAAGGTAACGACAGGATACACAACAACAGATAAACCAGCTATTTACATTGCATAAGGAGATTAAGAGGTGGAAATAGACTTCCTCAGGTATAAGAAAAATAACCATTTTTTCATAGCTACATTATATTTTTCGTCTAGCTTCCTAAGGATATACGGCTTACACATTCTTTTTTTTTTTTTTTTTTTTTGTGCAAACATATAAATCCCCTCCACTACCAATTTCTGAATATGATGACTGATTTTAAATCAACGTGATAGAAGGGTAGGAAGTTTCCAAGATAAGTCCATCCCAACACATGAGATGGGAGAGGAGAGAGAGCTCTAACTGCCCCAAGCAAATGCTAAGGCAAGGGCTCTGCTACAAAGACATATATTATTCATGTGCCTGGGGCTACATGTGAGCGAAAGCTGGAAGAGTTTTCACATGGCAGGAGCCTGTAGGAAATCTGGCTTCATTAGTTTTCTGCTCAGAGAATATTTCTTCGTTCCAACCTAATTATCAGCAGAGATAGTGCAGGCTTATCTAAATTTTCCTACTCCACATACATGATTCTAAGAGTCAGGCATTTGGCCAACAGCTGATGGGATGCGATAGACATGGAAAAGCCTGATCCAGTTCTAGGACTATACTCTGTGGCCAATTAGTTCACTTGCTAAAACTGAAAACCAAAACAAAATAAAACTTAAGAGTGGCAAACTTCTAGCAAGCTTAATTATTTGAAAACAAATACTTAAAAATTACATAGCTTTTTAGAACGTAACTACTGACACAGCCCCTCATCAGGGGCAATGCAGTGTTTCCAGGCTGCTTATAAATAGAAGTTAATTTATTCTGGAGCTATTCTCCGAAGAAAACATAAGTATCCAAGCTAGGGAAAAGAAGCCATGAGTCTACATGCTACTCTGAATCTTTCTAAGAAATACCTTGAGGCCTTGTGAAAGAGTCTGGTTACCAGAGTTCAAAAATAGGTCCACACAGATTTTCCTTCCTTCATAGGAAATAGAAGATGCAATTCAAAAATTGTTTCACTTTGGGTATGTGAGCTGAATTCTTGTTGTCCGTCTGTCAAGAAACTGTTATTTTGAAATATTTGAAGGAAGAACCACCCATAAACATGTTTATTTTTTAAACAACATAAAATTTTAAAAGTTGACAGAATTTAAAGAAAGCCACTGAAGGATGGGGTTTGTCACATACCAGGTCTACTCAGAAAGGAAAACTGTGAGTAAAGGCAACAACCTGGCAAAGAATCAGAACAGCAGAGCAAAACTCCAGTGAAAAAAGAAAGTATTACAATATTTAGGCTGACAACTAAGACTGCAGGAATAGGAGATTTTGGCTTTTCTGTTTGATGTGTTGATTGAGCAGCTGAACTGGAGACATGAAGGATAGTCAGGGCCATCACACCATTGTAGGCTCATTCCCACTTATGGTTAGGGCAGTCTCTGACAGGTGGGGGATGCTAGTTCAAACTCCTGTTTTGCCTCAGAATTAAAAATTTATTTTCCTGTTGAAAATCTTCTACTTTGCATAAAACACAGATATTGATCAATCCAAAAGGCCAGACAGACAATTTTTTATATTGCCAGATGGATAGGGGACTTGGAAGGTGGCCCAAGCACAACCTAACACATGCTCTCATCAATATTTCAGCATTTTTATATAAAGTGTAACAACACTGACTGAGGAGTCAGAGAACACACTGGATGCAATAGGTAGCAAGATAATTGGAAATTGTCTGGAGAAACAAGGGTTGAATCTCTCCAGCTAGGACAAAGATTTTACCTGGGCCTGCCACATCTTTGCCTCGGGTAATAGGGAGCTGAAACCACGCTCACACCTCCACTAACTCTCCAGTGCAGGGTATATCACAAACATACAAGTCACCAGCACTCCATTACTGCTAAACGGAAAATATTTTCCAACTTGGCACAGGACATTTAGCTCAAATTGATGCCTAGGAATGGCCTAGGCCCAAGTGCTGGGCAATGGGGGGCAGAAGTCTGGAGGGATCTTCACGAGGACAATGTTCAACGTGCAGTGTCAAACAACAGTCAGGCAGTCTCTAAGCAGGTAGTATTTCTGTTCCCGAAAGCAATTCCCTTCACATCTGCATGCACAGATGCCTATAGACTACATCTAACCAAAATTAACAGCCTCACCTAGAGTTCCAAGCAATAAAACTTTATGAGGAACTGCAAACTATTGTTATTCAGGTTAATGTATTAGCTAAAGTTAATATTTTATCATGCTAGATCATTAGCATTTATAAAATGGCCTTCATTTAGCAGCGTATGAGAAGAATCCATACTGTGATAGCTCACAAGCACAATACATAATGCAAATTACTGTGTCTCTCTTCCACTGCTTTTAAGACAGTAGCTGAAATGCTAAATCAAAGGGTCAAACAATGTTGAAATCCCCAGAAGTAATGCCACTTTTCCTCCTAAAAAGACCGTTACAAAGATTATGTTGTATACCTGAAAATTTCATCGAACAACTTTTCAGGTGAGTTTCATTTTTATTCTCTGTTAGACTCTTATTTTCTGTTTATAAGAAACTGGTTTGTTTGGTCTCAAGAGAGCCCATCTATCTTGCTCAACTCTTGTTGTCCTTGGAGGAAAATGTGAGAACAGAACAAGAAAGATTACCTTACATATTTATTCAAATACATAAATAAAATCATGTATAAAGGCTTAAAAAAAAAAACCTCAATTTGATATCATAGACAAAACTTTTAGATATTCATGTTTACACAGAGCCTGCCTTGTCTTTAGTGAAAGCAGCACAACTGAGATCATTCCAAGCAGCACATCTCGTGATTTGATTGTGGAGCTCTTCTGCTCAAAAACAGTCAGTCCACGGCCTTGAACAAGTCACTCTATTTCCACAGTCTCACAAAGCCTGACCTAGTCTAGTAGTTCTCAGCTGAAAATTTTACATGGGCATGAACAAAATGTAGCTTTTGCATTCCTTGCATTACTGCAAGCTTGACACAGTGTATAATTCTTTAAGACGGCTACTTTAGCAGTCTCCTGCTCATGACACCATGATGACAGAAATCACACGTTTCTGTTGTTCAAGCAGCAAATACTCAGAGAAGCAGATTTTGCAAAGGCAAACAGAGGTCAACAAGCAAAGCAAACGGGATGGGACTTGCATCAGCCCCGCATGACTCAGCCACCACTGGTGCCTGTGAGAAATCCCATCTGTGTAGAGCTCCTCACATATTTAAGCACTTTCAGAATCAGAATTTCAGGCCTAGGTGGCACTTAAAATGCCCCCAGGATACATATTAATCTGTGGAAAACCAGCTGAAAGCAGGGAAGCTGCAAGCACTGTCCTTGTCCTGCTACTCTTCTCATGAAGAAGCAACACACGATCTATTCCTACTGCAGCCAAGACTCCTAAGATCTGTTTGACTAGGTCTCCTGGGAGAAGAACGGATGTCTCTTGCGAGCAGTGCACAAAACCACACTGCAGAACCAGGCGTCTCTTTCTCCCTGTACATAGGATGTGGCTCACCACAGCAAGGGATTACAAGTATACACGACAAGCTAGGCCATCATTTGCCTGCCAACCCATAATGCTTTTGATTTGGAGAAGTCATAATCCAGCTTTTCATCTGCAGTTGTTCATAATTAAAAATAGTAGCCAGACTTGGCCTTCCCAAAACAACAACAGAGCCAGGAAAAAAACACGGTGATCCCAAAGTTAACATTGTGTAAAGAAGCTCAGATCAAGCGCTTTGATCTCATTGACCTCTTGGAGCATCAGATCTCTCCGGAGCTCACTGTCTCCCCTGACTGGAAACCCTTTGTGCTGTCTAAGATCTCCTTCCAGAGACTGCAGATTCCCCTTCACAACATCAGCCCATTTGTCCTCTAACACAAGGGAAAAAGTCCACCATTATTGCTTTCCTCATTCCATTAATGATTAATTCAATTAATCCCACTTTAATAGGAATACGGTTTATTCCCAGCAGTCCTCTCTCAACCTGGACAACCCTTTGTCTTCCATTTGTTCATTTGTGCTATATGCAAGTCAAATCTTTAAAAATCCGCCCAAAACACCATGCCAAGGTCAGCGTGCCGCAAATTTGACCTATTTTGTTTTCTTGTAGTTTTGATATCACCCTTGGTACAGTCACAGTTCCACCTTCTGAAATTTTACCTTTTCCAATCTAGATATGAAAGAAATGTTTAACACTATTATGAAACGCTTAATACTATTGTTGTCTGAAACTCTTAAAATGAAGGCTTATTGTAAATTGTTTTCACTGCTATGCTGTTTTCACATGACATAAGTAAAAACTGCTGCGAGTCAAGCAAGGGTTCTCGCCACTGTGCTAGAGTGGCCAGATGTTCCCACTTGGCCATAAACACAGGTCCCAATCCTGGTGCCCCAAAGGGGGCATGCAAAATTTCCTTTGTCTCAGGATGTGGGATTTTACCTATTGCTTTCCTAAACTGCAATCTTTTCCCAAAGCTGTCACTGAGCATCGAGACCAGGGCTCCACACATTAGGTTATATAACATATTCCCTGTCATCCGAGATACGTGGGAACAAATACTCCTGCGGCACTGACAATCAGAGCGTGCTCTCTATATTTTCTTGTTCTTCCTTCTTAAAAATATGGCTCCTACAGAGCCCAGAGATTTATGGCCCTTCCTTGTCCACTATTTTTGCTTCGATCAGTTCTGAATTATATAGCAACAAAGCTCCAAGATGACAACTTACAACCAGAAAGGTCAGGTGGAAACTGCAGTCAAGGGCTTGAGCTCCTTCTTTGGCCGAGTGCAGAAATGAATATTCCTCCCTCTTCCTGAGGAATGTCTCTGGCACGGAATCAAAGAGAAGGAGCACCTTACCCGGCTTTGCTGCCGAAAGTCTGCTTGGAAGGCTTTAAAATAAAATATAAATTTAAGATAATGACTTTTTGCACCTGTGGAACAGGCATCCCTCCTGCTGAGACCCTCCTTCATCAGAACCTCCTAGACATGGAGATGCTTTTAAGGATTTCATCTTGCATTTTTTCTTCCCTAATATTTTACTGTGAAAAAGTACTTTACTGTACCACTCATTCTAGTTTTAAGTACATTTTTAGTGATGAACCCCATTTATCCCAAAACAGAATGCCCAATACCTCAATCCTATATAAAACTTAAATGAACTAAGATTTCACCTAAATGATTTATCATTCTTGAAGAGAAGGCAACACCAATCTTATCAGGATAGCTGGGGTACCCAGAGTTCAATTACAATAGTTTGGCACTGGCTCTCTTGAAGCTAGGTCACCCAAGGTCACTATTGATTGTATATTTATTGATAGGGATCTTCCCTTGACAGTTGTTTAGTGTAACACAGAAGTAAACTGATAAAATTAGATACATAAAACACATCTACAAAAAGATGACACCTAATAGAGCTGCCAAATAAGCAATTATTAACTGTAGGTCATCATCTCTCATGAATTAACTTGTTATTGGGCATTGGAATCTCTCTGGCAAATTGCTGATGCCGTTGATAATTAAATTTTACATTTCTCCTATGTTAGGTTTAGGGTATGTGCTTCATTTGCTATCTTAAACCTTCAAAGACATGAAAAGCTCCAGTCTTCACCCAGCTGATTCCCATGCTGGAAGGCTTGCTTTTATATTGCTCTGCTTTAACAGACTGACAAAATTAACCTTAAGGAAGTTAATTTAATTTTTTTTTGATTCTGTCTGATGTGTTTCACACACACAAAATAAAAATATGCTTATAGTGCTTGTGATATTTAAAAAAAAAGGTGATGCATTCAGAAGTCTCTGTGACAAATATATCCTACAAAGCCCTGTGCTTCTGCACTAATTCTAAATTCAAGGAAATGCTGAAAAACCTCAGTTAGAAAAGACTATCTCACTGCTTAAGTAATTATTTTACAGAACAAAACATTTTCAGACATTTCTTGAAATATAGGAAAGTAACAAATTTATTTTACAATATCCATTGCACAATTTCTACTTTTGACTTCAGGCAAGTCAAAATTTAAGGGCAAATACTTCTTAAAAAACAGATTCACAAGATATTAAAGGTTTATAATCAATAATCCATGGAATATAAAATTATTCCAAGACCATTTTTCTCGAACTCAAGATTTCCTCTGAAACCAGATGCCATTCTCAGGATTTTTTCTCATCCCCATTTCTCCTCAACACTCTTTCATTGAGTCAAGTCCACTTTTTTTAAATACTAAAAATCAAAGTTCAAAAACCTGCCTGAATCAAAACCACTTGGAGAGAACTAGCATCATTCTATTCCTTCTACTGAGCCTTTAAGTAAAATTGCATAAATAAGTACCTAGATATTAATTCACTCAAGAAAAATAAGGACTGAAAAATTCTTAGAATCTGTGACATTTTGGGATCTATTCCTCTGTAAGCACAGCAGTACAGGATATGAAATGACCAGGTAGGAATACAGTGAGATAGTTTTTTCATTTATAGAAAAGAGAATAATCTGTCCCAGTAACTGTGAAATTAGATACATCTGATACATCCTACTTCAGATTGTCTGCCACGGAAGAGCAAGCCCCAAAGAAAAGTGATTACTCTTGAATGAAACCACATTCAAACCCCTCAACACCAGTGCCTGGCCTTTTCTGGTAGATTTTTATAGATAAACTATATCATATAAAAAAAAAAAAAAAAAAAACTTGGCAACTATAACATATTCAGCTTTAAATAATTTAAGTGGACAATTAATTGTCCATTGCTTCCACAATTTGAGGATGCAGCAACACATTATGTCGATGTTTTCTGAAGGGCAATAGAGCAGATCCCGTTTAAATCTTTCTTTAAAAGCACATAACTCTGACTTGGCTAATTGTTAAGAGCAGTGATTTCAATATAATTGAATGCAGTTAAGCATTTAAGACTTCAATAACCTTCTTAAAAATCAATATTTCTTTTAAACTAGCCTTCTGGCCTGAGATTTTGCAAGCCAGGAGATAGCTTGAAAAACAGCAACAACAAAACTAAAAAAAGAAAAAAAAGATCCCTCTGCCTAGCTCTACGTGCTTGTTCCCTTCAGATAGGATCCTTATGAAGCGAGGTAGGGGGAAGGAAATGATTAAAAAACAAGATTACCTTTGGAAAATTCTCTAACCAAAGTCAGAATTGGCATTTTAGGGGAGGAACTGAACAACAGGATTACTGTTTGCATACATACGTGTGGCTGTCAAAGAATGACCGATTGTCTGCTGTTAAGGATCAATAGTTTCTTCAAAGGAAGACAGATTCATAGAAGGTATTGGATCCAAGTAGTTTATTGGTCTGTTTTCATCCTTTTGTTTAATGGCAGCTCTCAGAGTCACCCAGGCTTTCATTCTTTGAGTTGACTTTCAAGTAACTCTTTTTCATATTACATGGGCTTTTTGAAACACAGTTCAAAAGCACCATCTTCCTCTCCCAGAGCGGTTAAATATGGGCCATGTTATATATGTCGGCACTGGAAGCCGGCACTTAACAGGAGATACGCTATAAGGAAACATTGCAATTTACTTTCAGCCTTTGGATCAGTCCTTAATCTCTGGACTTATCTACTTATTGGAAACGTGTTAAGATTTGTGCTGCTGACTTTTGAATGTCAAAAGAGCTAGTAAACTCTTCCAGTTCAGATAAACATCCAAATGACTATAGGCTCAGCTCAAGGTACTCGAGCTATCCAAACCTCCTGCTTTTACACTAGAGTGGTCTGGAAATCCATATTCTTCGACCTTTATTTGATCATAATCAAAATACCATTTGCAGTAGGCAGCTTTGATTGCTCCATGGTTTGAATAGCATTGAAATACAGATGTGCCTATTTCACCCTTGCTTTATAACTGTATTTTCCAGCTTCTGGACAACTCTGTTTAGACTCTCCCCACTTCTGGTCCCAGTTGCACTCGTGTTGCAATGGGACCATGCACATATCCTGTTGACACCATGTTACTGTCTCTGCATCAACGTGCTAAAACTGCTGCTTCCTCTACCTGGTTATTTGCCACATGTTCCCCCAGAGCTGCCTCTAAGCTCAAGCTGGATCAGCAGGTGAGACAGGTGCCAATCTGCAACACAAGAAGCACAGAAGGAGCAAAATATGGTTGTGGAAGCAACAGGTGCAGAGTTTGGTCTCCTGCGGACACGTTGCTCCTTGGCCGGGTTTTGCCATGGTCACAGGGCACAGCACACTCCTCCTCGTCTCTCCACGTTCACTTCTTTCCACACCCATTGCCAAAGCCTGCAAAGTCTTGAAGCCTGACAAGCTTAACGTTGCCTCTCCAACCACGTCTCAGAAATATAAAATACACAGTGATGATTAAAACAAAGCCAGGATTAAATATAGCACCAGAGAACTTGTCAGGGATTTTGAGCTGCCAAGATTCAGCTATCGTGACTTGAAACCATGGCGACCGCATGACAGACAAGCTTGTATTTTAACTAGGATATTTGCTTGGTGGGAGAGAAAAGGCAGGTACAAGACACACGGCACCTTAGTTTAGTCTACCTTTACTCATTAGCTGTAGAAACAGTAGAAAGAAAAGCAGACAATATCTTGAAAAAGCAGCAGCAATTCCCTGACACGGGACCATGCACATATCCTGTTGACACCATGTTACTGTCTCTGCATCAACGTGCTAAAACTGCTGCTTCTTCTACCTGGTTAGTTGCCACATGTTCCCCCAGAGCTGCCTCTAAGCTCAAGCTGGATCAGCAGGTGAGACAGGTGCCAATTTGTAACAAAAGAAGCACAGGAGGAGCAAAATATGGTTGTGGAAGCAACAGTGAGAAGAGAAGCTAATAAATACGAACTGCCCTGAGCGGGAAAGATATGTAGCAGATCAAATTGGATACCAGATCTTCAGATACCACTCGCAACTTCCCCAAATCATCTGCAGAGAAATGCAAAGCATCTAAGCTTCGTACGATAGGTGAGATCAGCCCCTCAACCTTTAGCAAAATTCCCTCTTGCCCTGTGCATCCCCACAGGCTGGAGCATCGCAGGACTCTCCCCTCCACACCCATCCTCCCCTCTCCCAGTTCTCTCTCCTCAACCCCTCTTAATCTGTGGGGCTCCGTTTCTCTAGAAGGGGCTTAGCTCTGTAGATGGGAGATAAATCATTGGGTCTCTCTGGAATCACTTCTTTAGGAGATTTAGAATCTGATTCTAAAGTAAATCCCAAGTAAAGCTGCCAAATTTAATGGAAGATGTTACATTATTGTGCAGGTATAACAGGGATCAGCAGGGTGACTTTATCCTATTTACGTCATCAGGGTATCAACTAGTTCCTTATACCAAGCAAATAGGACAGATTAGGCTAAATTCTGTGCTCGAGCCATGTTTACTTAGTCGTTTTAATTTGACATCACTGTATGCTGCCACAGGAGGAGAACTACTGTGACTTTTATAGCTTTATCAGACTGAAAACTCACTGCTTTTTCTTCCCAGTCAGCTCAGAGCGAGGAATTCTCTGATCTGACCTCCTCCATTGCTGCACAAGCGCAGGGATGAACCTTTCCAGCACCAGGGAGAGCGCAGCTCAGAGCAAAGCAACCGGGAAGCCAGGAGGCCGGTTCCTCCGGCACTGGCCTGCACCACCAAAGCAGAAATGCCACTTCCATGGGCACAGGCAGCCACAACATGTGAGTCACCGCTTCTTAAGGCGGTTACCACCCGCAGATGGGGACGGGTATCTGGCCTTCACGCACGTTCCCACTGTAGCCACAAACACAATGCAAGGTTCATCCGTGCGGCTGGTCCCAAGCAGAGCTGGCAACGCGTGCAACGAGGGCCCACTGCGTGCATACAGCTGAACAGACATATCTTACACAGCCCTAATTCGTGTTTACGTAACCTGAGCACGTTATTAGCACTAGTGGTAGCAATCAAATAAATTATCATTCATGAAAATACCATGCATAGCAACAGCATTCTCCTTCTGTGGATTTCAAAGGGTTTTATGGATATGAGTTTATGTATTTTAATTACAGCACCTAGTAGGTGTAATACACAAACTAGAGATGCCATTTCCAGAGGCCAGCTTCAAAGATAAAATCTTGATTTCAGGGTTATTCATCTTCTTTTATTAACATTCCACGTGGCAAGAAAGCCATACCAATTTTGATTATTTTCTCCTTTGTCACAGAACTTTTCAAAATCCTATGGGAAATTTAACTGAAATGTTAGCATATTAATTTCTTCACTTTTTATTGCATTGGTATTTTGTTTATACTTCATCAATGTCAATAAGCAGCCAGTCCCTTGGAGAAATAAGCGGGTTGGCTTCTTCAAAGAGAGTCGGGCTAGCTTGGTAGTCCATCACTGTATCACTCTAAGTGGCATATTGGCATCACCATCAGGTGCCCTTCCAGTGTCTGGAACAAATATATCTCCCATTGGATAAAGGTAGTCCACTTCAGCACGGGGAAATACGCAACATTTATTAAAATCGTGTCAAATATGCTTGATTAACTGCCAGTGAACAGCTTTATCATCTGAGTGCCGAACTTGCTAACAGCTGCAAAGGAAAAATATTCAGATGTTCCCTTAGGAATGAATCCTCTACCAGTCTGTCCACTCTTGTTATAAAAACTGTTCCAAACGTTTATATCCAACACATTGGCTTCTTCCAAAGAAAAAGGCAGGAAAAAGAGAAGGCAAATAATGGGAAGGAAGACACAATGGGTTCTGGAATCTATATACGTCACCTATATTTTCTCAGTAAAACTGCTAAAAGTATATATTCTTGCAGTCTGGTATCAAAATAGCAGTTCCATCTCCCTTCACGTTTGTCTCACCTCAATATAGTGATGAGCAACGTGGCTGCAATCCATGCACACAATCAATACTCATTTCATCTCTGGACAACATTCTATACCAGCAGAATGTCTTCCTACTTTATATTTAAGTGAAGTAGGTAGGTGGGCTGTAAGGCAGTAGAATGATTGTTTTGCTTATGGTAGGTTTGTTTTCAAACTCCTACAACACTTGGGCTGGAACTACTGCATCAAAAAACTGCATCATTGGGTCAGATTTTCAACAGGAATGTTAGGCACTCAGAGTTGTATATATTTACCTCAGTACAACTTGAAAAAAGAGCATTAACTTGCTTTAATGAATGGAATTGCTAAGGAAGGGGAATAGAAAGAGAAGAGAAAGCTCTTGGGATCGTTTTGAACCATAAGATGCTTTTTGAAATCCTAGCAGGTGTCTGGGTATACGTTTTGGCACCTGAATGTCAAATCTAAACCTCTGCTAAGAAATAAGCAGCAACCGTTCTCTAGATAATTTGCGAACTGGGACACATCTACCATCATTTGCTTTAAAAAAAACATGAGGTTCCTGATTGCTAAGTACCTTTTCCTTGCCTATAAATACCAGGCATAGACAGCACTAACAGAGGACAGCGTTTCATGAACGCTGCAACACTCATCTGATGGTAGCTGCAGCAGTACTAGCACTATGTACTCCAGCGTACATCATGAACAGGAGAGCAAATCAAATGTTATAAGGAAAATGAAGTGCAGAGCAGGGAGCGCATTTCACAAGGTCACCCAGCTGGCCAACTACACAGCTGGGAAAGCAACCCACACATCCTACTCCTGTCTGCACAGGATATGCAATCTTACATGAAAACCTTCCCTCTCCCTCCTATAATTTTGTTTAAATGCCTGCAAAAATTACAGCACACACAGTCCTGTCTAATATTTACAGCCTCTGGTTAAAATAATTGCAACCTATTAAATTGCGTTATAACCTCACAAAAAATAACCTTGCACAAAAAGCCTTTGCAACTTAGTATCACTAAATCTTAACATGGAAAGGTAATTGTCAGCAGGAGCTCTCCATCTTCTCAAAAGCAGCATAAAGCAGCCAAATGTCAGACAACAATTTGTCAGCATTTTGACGCAAAAGCGTTGGAAGATTTCTGACCTCTTCCAGTCCGTGACCCGGTCTCCTGCACACTGCTGGAGTACAAATATACCAATAGCTAGGGACCAGACACGCGTACAGGGCTAAAACACAGAAAAGTTGAAGCTAAAGAGTACATAAAACATACTGAGATGCATCAGCTTGGCCAACAATTATGCACTGAGAAGTTCCTATGCGGCACACAAGCTGGGCGGGCAACACAACACTGAACACGCTTTCCCTTCAAAAGCCCTGGGAGGAGAAGCTAAGCTGTGATGGTCCTTAAGTTAAGGAGTCCAGTCGGTTGCAGTGAGGTAACAGCTGCAGGAATCAGGTGGAAAATGTAGAAGTAACTGCACTCTTCTTTTTATGCAACCCTGCACACGGCAGCACCAAGACAAGCACGTTACAGGAGTTTAGGAACAGCCAGAACATCTTACCTCGAGAAACAACTCAAACCAGCATTTTCCTGGGAATGAAAGACACACACGCACGTGGGAGAAAGGCCAAGAGCTCTACATTAGCTGTGAGAACACAGTATTTCTCTCCTCTCACAATGTCCTTTGGTTAATACCAAGGCAGGAAGTGCTTTTTTACTCCTTCAAAAACTTGCCACTGCTAGAGCCCAGTCATAAGGACTTGATCCCAGCTACTTCCAAAGCCAGAAGGAGAAAACCCGGCACTTCAGTGCACACAGTTCCAAGGAGGACCATTTAATATGCCATTAAGTGTGAAAACTTTTAAGCAGAAGAACGTAATTCACTGTATGGGAGGGGTAGATGAAAAACAAAACTTAACTTATTTTATTCTTGGATAAAAACACATCTTGTTATTTAATGGCCACATGGATGTTTTTTTCCCATGTTAACTTTTCCTATTTATACAAGCAAATTTGTGCTTGTAGAATTTTTACAGTAGATACTTGGGCTGTTAGCAAAATCAGAAGCAATTTTGTATGCTGAGCCCAGATGAAAAATAACCCTTTATTTTTCAAACATCCAGCAGTTAAATTCCCTAATAAAATAAGTTTCATTTTAAACACTGGTATATGCCATGAAGAGAACGGAAATGAAACTCAGTATGTAACCTAATGGGTAAAATTCTCCCCAACTCTCTTTTCCCGGAACAGACTGTGTTCTTTAGATTAAAATGACTCTTTTCCCAACAGTCTTTCAACTTCTCTACATGCATTCTCTTTTTACTCCCACAATATATTTTTATGTTGCAGCTAAATTTAGCCATAAGTGATAAAAAGGGTTCCTTTTTATTTCCTTTCCATATATGCCTACCAATCGGAGTGTGGTATGTTTTTGCAGATCTTTTCATGACACTTTGCTAGGGTAGATTAAACACTTGAAACAGTTTTCCCCATATCTCCTGCCTCAAACCTGGCTACCTTGAATACCAATTTAATAGGTACTTGGTGATACCACAGGATAAAAAACACATAGATCACAAAGCCCGCAGTACGGGAATATACAGGACAACTTTTTAAGGTATCATTTCTGGTTCTGATGGTTAGAAAAATTCTCTCACAAGCCAGTCTGCCTCAAAGGAATGGTACCAAAACATAACTCCCTAGGCAGTTATATATGAGAAATACTTGCTGGGAAAGTTGATGGGTACAAAATGAACATTTCCTAGTAGAGAGACACGTAACTTTATTGGCAAATGGTACCTTAGCTCCATTTTTTAGGAAGATGCACTTCCCAGAGTTTTCTTTCTTTTGTTCAGGTTCATCAGGACTTGAGCTGCAAAGAAGTGCAGACCAGGCCACACATCACTTCAAAAATGACAGGGGAGCGGGAGAAAAGCAAGAAAATCCAACAGAGCAAATTAAGTGCCTGTAGGTGGATTACACTGATATATCGATGACTTA